>JASEVX010000012.1:161962-321962 GCA_031761405.1 Serripes groenlandicus | reverse complement strand
CACAGTAAATACGCCCTGACAGTGGGATAAATGACCCGTCAAAGAAAATACACACTGACAGTCGGATAAATGACCCGTCACAGAAAATACGCCCTGACAGTGGGATAAATGACCCGTCACAGAAAATACGCCCTGACAGTGGGATAAATGACCCGTCACAGAAAATACACACTGACAGTGAGATAAATGACCCGTCACAGAAAATACGCCCTGACAGTGTGATAAATCACCCGTCACAGAAAATACACACTGATAGTGGGTTAAATGACCCGTCACAGTAAATACGCCCTGACAGTGGGATAAATGACCCGTCACAGAAAATACACACTGACAGTCGGATAAATGACTCGTCACAGAAAATACGCCCTCACAGTGGGATAAATGACCCGTCACAGAAAATACGCCCTGACAGTGGGATAAATGACTCGTCACAGGAAAATACGCCTGACAGTGGGATAAATGACCCGTCACAGAAAATACACACTGACAGTCGGATAAATGACCCGTCACAGAAAATAAGCCCTGACAGTGGGATAAATGACCCGTCACAGAAAATACGCCCTGGCAGTGGGATAAATGACCCGTCACAGAAAATACGCGCTGACAGTGGGATAAATGACCCGTCAAAGAAAATACGCCCTGACATTGGGATAAATGACACGTCAGAAAATTGTTTCAAAAACACGTTGACTCAATTGCGAGCGATTACATATTCAGATCAGAGGTACATATGTAAGTGAAGGCCTTATGAAGCTGAAATAATATACATATATGAAACACATTCGTTAAACTACAGCCCGTGCACTATATTTTGGCAGGTCGATTGTTGATAATTTACTTATTATTATTCCTTTGATTTAAAAATATTTTACGACACTCTGCCACAGGTGAGTCCCGTGTTGATATCAATTCAGTTTTTGTTTGTTTTGTAAACACTTTAATTTGTCGTTTGTTTATGTATGTTTACATAGTAATTATGATCAACCCATGATGGTATTCCGGATTACAGCTCCTTTGGGATAAGGTTATCAATGTAAATTGAAAAAAGTGTTCACCTTCGTGTTGTAGAAAGGTCAAGGTTTTCTGCATCACAGCTGTTTTAGAAATTTCCAACATAAAAGCATCGATCTCTCTGGACTCGGAAGAGGACGGAGCTTCATAGCTTCCTACGTGGTGGTTGTAGTTGTCCAGTAAATTAACGAACGCTTGATATGTTGGGCGGCTAAGAAAGTAGGCGTCGTTGAGGGAAGTGAACAATCTGCATTGTTTAAGAATAATATATGAATGTTTGGTCACTATGGTCAACACTAATTTTACAATTATACAACCGCGGTCAATGCATAGGATCACTAAGGAAAAAGGAGTACAGTTAACGATCGATAGATATGACAAAGAAAGCAGGCTTAATTCCTGGAAATAATCCACAAGTTGTACAGTTAACGATCGATAGATATGACAACTAAGAAAGCAGGCTTCATTCCTGGAAACAATCCACAAGTTTCAGTAAAGTATGCACGCTCAATATATATGTCGCCAAATGTAGGTCATGCGTCATAACGGGAGAGAATGGCAAACGTAATGTAATATACACTCACTGGCTCGAAGCGTGGTCTGTCTGTGAGCCCGAAGATGTGTGACCCTGTCTGTTGATTCTGACGCTAGTGTCGGCATTGGCGTCACTGTTCCACAATGACGTCATAAAGTCACTAAGTTCGGCGTTTGTCGTAGACGCAATGATGCCTTAAAGACGGCAAAACAAAAACAAAAATGGATTATAATTTGCCAAACGATAAACAAATGGATTTGTGCTTGTTACATTACCTGATAACTGGACAAACTAATGTGTTCCTCTAACACGGCTCTCACTATTCTAACCCATTCACTCTGAAGTCAATATGAACCCCGCTTACCGATTTTGGATCTTGGTGTTTACGTTCAGTGGAGACTCTGGAGAGCCTTTACATACCTACAGTCTCAAAAGAGTCTTCACTGTCCGCACATATGTTGTACATACATACATACATACATACATACATACATACATACATACATACATACATACATACATACATACATACATACATACATACATACATACATACATACATACATACATACATCAGACATACATACATATGGAAATCATGTTCTTAAAATCTAACAAAGACGACTTTCTATGCGTCTGTATAAGGACAAAGCATATCGACACATTAGATATAAACAGATCTATAAATGAAAGTATAGTTAAAGCATTGTAACAATAGGGAATTTGCTCGTCATGAAAAAAAAAATCGATGTCTATCAAAAGAGCTTAACAACTTTCAATGCGTCTGCACAAGGACAATGCATAGAACATATTAAGGTTATCGAGACATCATATGTGTAATAGACTTAATTAACACTATACTACATTTCAGTAACTGCATGGGTACGTCGATGCCTGATCATTCGCTTTTAAGGTAACATGAGGGAAAGCCAGAAGTCACATGCTGATTCTGATTATAGCACGTTTGATAAGTTTGACTTTAGTAATATGCAAAATGACTTTATGTGCGATCCTAACACTTTGAATCAGTTAAACAGGTTGATTGATACTCTAGAGCAAGGTTTACAAACCCAAACAGATATTGATTCCATGTACAGTGAATGGTGTGAGCTAATCAAGGTTTACAAACCCAAACAGATATTGATTTCATGTACAGTGAATGGTGTGAGCTAATCAAGGTTTACAAACCCAAACAGATATTGATTCCATGTACAGTGAATGGTGTGAGCTAATCAAGGTTTACAAACCCAAACAGATATTGATTCCATGTACAGTGAATGGTGTGAGCTAATCAAGGTTTACAAACCCAAACAGATAGTGATTCCATGTACAGTGAATGGTGTGAGCTAATCAAGGTTTACAAACCCAAACAGATAGTGATTCCATGTACAGTGAATGGTGTGAGCTAATCAAGGTTTACAAACCCAAACAGATATTGATTCCATGTACAGTGAATGGTGTGAGCTAATCAAGGTTTACAAACCCAAACAGATATTGATTCCATGTACAGTGAATGGTGTGAGCTAATCAAGGTTTACAAACCCAAACAGATAGTGATTCCATGTACAGTGAATGGTGTGAGCTAATCAAGGTTTACAAACCAAAACAGATAGTGATTCCATGTACAGTGAATGGTGTGAGCTAATCAAGGTTTACAAACCCAAACAGATAGTGATTCCATGTACAGTGAATGGTGTGAGCTAATCAAGGTATCCATGTATAATGATATTCCACACCAGACTGTTACTTTGTCTCATGGACCTACTTATTGTAAAAGAAAACGAAGACCGGGAAAGCCATGGTGGAATAAAAAACTTATCGGAGTTATGGTTTCATACATGTGCTAAAGAGAAAAGATGACTAAAATCCGACAGAAAAAAGGGCGAACTTAAATCTGAATATGTCACTGCTAGAAAGTTATGTGATAAGGAAGTGCAGAGAGCTAAACGCTTACTGGTACTCCTGTCAGACCTTTCTAATAAAGCTACAACCAATGATAACAACTTTTGGAAGACTATTGGGACAATAGGCATAAAGCAGGAAAAGAAACAACACATTCCTATGGAAGTGAAGTCTGATGATGGATCTATACATAGAGATGTTTTTGTTGTCGAGAAAACGAGATCAAGTCTTAGCTCACTGTTTAATGAGCATAAACAGGGTTATTCTGTGTCTCATGTAGATTCTTCTGAAAATGATGATAATTTGTCTGTTAACGAAAACATTTATATAATGGAAATAAAAAGAGCAGTCGAAAAGGCAAAGACTGGAAAAGCAGTTGGGTCAGATGCAATACACGCTGAGGTAGTGAAAAAGGATTCGGCTGTATGCATACATTATTCAATGTTTGTTTTAATAGAACATTCACTTATTTCCAGATTTTTCGTCACTATTCATCACGCATGTTCGCGATGAAAGTTCGTGGTCGTCCTAGTACATGTTTCTTTCACATATCTGAATACCTATATAATAAAACTAATTTTATGAGAATCGGTCGATTGATAACAATTGTATCATCATTTGCACTGTCTCAAGAACGTTCAGTTGTGAGCAACGTCTTCTTCGACGTCGTATCACGTTATGACGTCATTCACACCATGACGTGCATTTACGAATTTAGTACGACCAAGCTAGATCGACAGGTGAGATCTATAGCTTTATAATGATACCAAAGACATGCATTTAGTATGAATGTCTCTTTTATTGGCGAATATGCCTGTCGACCTATAGCCTAGAAGTATTGTTCCAAGTATATGGAACAAATGCATTATTAACTTAACCCTATACCGAAATCGTCAGCTACAGATCCCAGAGATCCTTTATCTTATGGGGATATAAGTTTAGCTTCGTCCATTTATAAGATTTATTGCAGCATATTAAATGACAGGCTTTGTAATTAGGTTAAAGAACAAAATCTGCTGGAGGATGAGCAGGGCGGCTTTCGCAAGAATAGGAGAATTATTGATCAAATATCAAGCCTCACAAGTATCATTGATACAAGAATTAAACGAAAACTGTCCACTCATACCGCATTTATCGATTTTAAGAAAGCGTACGACTCGATCAATCGTAAGGCTGGATTATTCGAAACTGATATTTCAGGTAAAATTCCGAAGGCCGTATATACAGACGAGTACTTGTGGGTTAGGGTTAGGGTTAGTTGTTTTAAAGCCCACCCACCAGCCTTAGGTGTCTACTGTCACCATGAACATGTAATCTGTTCCACCCACCAACCTTATAAAGACACTTAGATAAATATTTATTTTTTATTTTTTATAACGGGTATCTCATCTGCATATTAATGTTATTCATTCCGTAAAAGGGAATGTATTACGGAATGAATTGCATACTTGTGGGGTTAACCCCACAAAAAAAAAAAAAAAAAAAAACATCAAAGGAAATAACCCAACAAATACACTTCATCAGTACGTCCGCTCTAATCGTCCATCAGTTCATGCGTTCGCATTAACTCTATATGTACAGACTGGTTCGCATTAACTCTATATGTACAGACTGGTTCGCATTAACTCTATATGTACAGACTGGTTCGCATTAACTCTATATGTACAGACTGGTTCATTAACTCTATATGTACAGACTGGTTCATTAACTCTATATGTACAGACTGGTTCGAAGCACAGTGTGGACTGAGACAAGGCTTTGGTATTTCAACTCTGTTGTTCAACCTGTTTATCTTGTTAAATTCATTAAAAGCTTAGATATTGGTATTTCTGTTGAAAATGAAAAAGTCTGTATATTGTTGTATGCTGATGACATTGTTTTTCTAGCCCCTAACGAGGACGATCTGCAGACTCTACTTGATGCATTGTGTGTTTGGTGTAACCGTAATGATATGACTATTAATTACTCGTAAAGTTTTGCTGTTCATTTCCACCACAAGAGTGTTTAGCGTACTGCTTACAGTTTCAGGTGGAAATGACTATTTAGGTGTCGATAAATATACTTATCTAGGTCTAGTTCTGAACGAATATTACAGCAAAAGTAGTTACTCAGAGTGCTGGTCGCGCGCTTGGTCTTATCGTTTCAAAATGTATTGGGGGAGTTCCTTACGACGATTTTACAAAGTTATACGACTCTATGGTGTGGCCCGTGATGAACTATGGTGCGTCTATATGGGGTGTTAAAGTATACTCTTTGTATAACCGCCGTTCAAAACAGGGCCATGCGTTTCTTTCTGGGTGTTGGAAAGTATACGACAAATGATGCTGTTTTGGGTGAAACGACATGGGTTCCATCCACTGTCCGCCAGTGGACATTTGTTGCGGGCTATTGGTGTAACCTAGGTAACTTACCTTTGCAACGTATAAACAAGCGAGTAGCACTCTGGGCAGATAGTAGAGCTAATAAATATTTTAAAACTTGGTTTTATTATGTCAAAGAACCCATTTCTAAACTTGATATAGATGTACGACTAGGCTTACATTATCCCTTACATAAACGCACTTTCGTCAGTACTATACAAGAGCAGTTAGTGTATGCTTTTAATAATGATTGGATAAAGAGAATTAATAAATATGAAAGTAAAGGTGGCAAGGGCAGAAATAAGCTTAGAAACTATTGTAAAATGAAAACTAGTTTTTATACAGAACATTATTGTAAATTAATATTGCCCCAACACATAGGTCAGCTTTGAGTAAGTTTAGATGCGGTGTTGCACCTATTAGAATAGAAACTGGTAGGTTCGAAAGTTTGTCTGAAAATGACCGTCTCTGCCCATTTTGTGACGGCGTTGAGTCAGAAATACATGTTTTATTTTATTGTAAACTATATGAACATTTACGTAAACCATTGATCGATAAGGCCCTTACGATCAACCCTTTATTTGCCAATTTGTCCGATATAGATAAGTTATCATTTGTATTATCAAATAGGGAGATAGCAAGAATTAGTGCCAAAACCTGTAATAATATTTTAAAAACTAGATTATTGTATCTGTGTAAGTCTTTCACTTGTTTACATACCAGTATTTTACATTTTTGTGTCTTTTTTTATATTATAGAACTTTATATAAATAATATATCATTTGCCTTCTCTACGAAATGTCTTACGATTTGTTCTATTATATTAATTCGACGACACGGTCAGTCCTCGAATTGACCTAGTTCGTGTATATACATATGTCTCTGATCCGGTGTATCTGTGTTGTTTACAAAAGCGTGGTGCATAGGAATATACATAATAATGTTTACTGCTAAAATTCATTTTAAAAGACGCAAATACAGTTTCAGTTTGAAAATAAATTGTACAAACTATACAAACTATATACTTCATTCAACTGATTGTACATGAAAAGATTATTAGGTAGATTTTACTTTAAATTCATCGCACTATATTGATTAGCGTATATATAAAAAAAGGTTCCTATAGAAATATATGTTATAGGGCATATTCCATTAGGGTCAGCAGGCAATCGCATAGGAAGGAGATTATTCCATTAATTCCTATGTCAGTGCACATTAAAACTAATGTTCATGTATATATATATACATGGAGACTGTTCATATATTACCAGCATAAACTTATTATGAGCTTCTATCAACTTGTGCATATCCTGGTAAGACTATCCAGTGTCTATTTCAGCAGTGTCCGGATACATATACCTGTAGTTGGTCGCATTTAGTCTATTACAGCAGTGTCCGGATAGATATACCTTTAGTTAGCCGTGATTCTAAATGCGAAAACCAGATATACCTGTAGTTGGTCGCATTTAGTCTATTTCAGCAGTGTCCGGATATATATACCTGTAGTTGGTCGCATTTAGTCTATTTCAGCAGTGTCCGGATAGATATACCTTTAGTTAGCCGTGATTCTAAATGCGAAAACCAGATATACCTGTAGTTGGTCGCATTTAGTCTATTTCAGCAGTGTCCGGATATATATACCTGTAGTTGGTCGCATTTAGTCTATTACAGCAGTGTCCGGATAGATATACCTTTAGTTAGCCGTGATTCTAAATGCGAAAACCAGATATACCTGTAGTTGGTCGCATTTAGTCTATTTCAGCAGTGTCCGGATATATATACCTGTAGTTGGTCGCATTTAGTCTATTTCAGCAGTGTCCGGATACATATACCTGTAGTTGGTCGCATTTAGTCTATTACAGCAGTGTCCGGATAGATATACCTTTAGTTAGCCGTGATTCTAAATGCGAAAACCAGATATACCTGTAGTTGGTCGCATTTAGTCTATTTCAGCAGTGTCCGGATACATATACCTGTAGTTGGTCGTATTTAGTCTATTTCAGCAGTGTCCGGATAGATATACCTGTAGTTGGTCGCATTTAGTCTATTTCAGCAGTGTCCGGATAGATATACCTGTAGTTGGTCGCATTTAGTCTATTTCAGCAGTGTCCGGATATATATACCTGTAGTTGGTCGCATTTAGTCTATTTCAGCAGTGTCCGGATAGATATACCTGTAGTTGGTCGCATTTAGTCTATTTCAGCAGTGTCCGGATATATATACCTGTAGTTGGTCGCATTTAGTCTATTTCAGCAGTGTCCGGATACATATACATGTAGTTGGTCGCATTTAGTCTATTTCAGCAGTGTCCGGATAGATATACCTGTAGTTGGTCGCATTTAGTCTATTTCAGCAGTGTCCGGATATATATACCTGTAGTTGGTCGCATTTAGTCTATTTCAGCAGTGTCCGGATACATATACCTGTAGTTGGTCGCATTTAGTCTATTTCAGCAGTGTCCGGATAGATATACCTTTAGTTAGCCGTGATTCTAAATGCGAAAACCAAGCTTAACATAATGACACACATTTAATACTACTTGTCTGCGAATCCATATGGATACTTCTTTACAGAATTGCCTTGAAAGTTTCTACGACTAATTCGCGAACAGTGCAAGGCCAAATCAGACTTCAGCGACTGATCTGCATCTATACTTGTCGTAAATGACTTACGCTTGGTTTTCTCGGAGTGCCGCTGAATTAGGTTTGAAAACAACGTTAAACTTCATACACACAATCAAAGTGGAACTGCCTACCTGTTAATTGACAAGTAGCAGTAAATGCCACCAGAATTATCCATAGAAAATCCATCTGTTTCTATCCAGCGATGACCTTTCACTGATGGTATATCTGAAAGCGACCTTTATCGCTTACTGGTAACACCATGGGAAAAGGACCGTCAGACCAAAGGTTTCATCCCACATGTAGCCGCTTTCTGACGTCTCTGTGGCAAACGACTTTTAAAACCAAAACGAGAAATTGCACATTTTGAGAAATTTCTTCTCCCACAATGTTTTATCATTATATTCAATTATTATACTTTCACGTACGGAGATCTTTCAAATTTTTGCCAGGATTTTTAAAATTGTTTACTGCAGATTTGTTGTAAGTGGGACAGTCCGTCGTTTTTATGTTATGATTTCTTTCTACATTTTAAAAATACACGACAAGCGCGGAGTCTAAACTGTCGCTCGACCGCAAAGTCCCTAAAGATACTTTTCACGTGGCAAAGTTCTATATTTAATCAAATCAAACACGACTTGTACTAGTAGACAATCTATGCCAATGTTAAAGGAGTAGAGACAATGATCATTCATGAATTTAAAAGTCTCAGATTGCAAAAGATGTAAATGAAGTTAAAAGTCTCAGATTGCAAAAGAAGCAAATGAAGTTAAAAGTCTCAGATTGCAAAAGATGTAAATGAAGTTAAAAGTAGATTGCAAAAGATGTAAATGAAGTTAAAAGTCTCAGATTGCAAAAGAAGCAAATGAAATTTAAAGTTTCAGACTGCAAAAGAAGTAAATGTAGTTTAAAGACTCACTTTGCAACGGAAGCAAATGAAGTTTAAAGTATCACTTTGCAAAAAAAGTAAATAAGTTTAAAGTCTCTCCTTGCAAAAGATGTAAATGTAGTTTAAAGTCTCACTTTGCAACAGAAGTAAATGTAGTTATAAGTCTCACTTTGCAACAGAAGTAAATTTAGTTGTAAGTCTCATGCTGAAGGACAGTTGATTGTTTGGTGTTTTACGCTGCATGACAAATGATTGTTTGGTGTTTTACGCTGCAGGACAGTTGATTGTTTGGTGTTTTACGGTGCAGGACAGATGATTGTTTGGTGTTTTACGCTGCAGGACAGATGATTGTTTGGTGTTTTACGCTGCAGGACAGTTGATAGTATGGTGTTTTACGCTGCAGAACAGATTATTGTTTGTTGTTTTACGCTGCAAGACAGATGATTGTTTGTTGTTTTACGCTGCAGGACAGTTGATTGTTTGGTGTTTTACGCTGCAGGACAGATGATTGTTTAGTGTTTTACGCTGCAGGACAGTTGATTGTTTGGTGTTTTACGGTGCAGGACAGATGATTGTTTGGTGTTTTACGCTGCAGGACAGATAATTGTTTTTAGTGTTTTACGCTGCAGGACAGATGATTGCTTAGTGTTTTACGCTGCAGGACAGATGATTGTTTGGTGTTTTACGCTGCAGGACAGTTGATTGTTTGGTGTTTTACGCTGATGGACAGATGATTGTTTGGTGTTTTACGCTTCAGGACAGATGATTGTTTGGTGTTTTAAGCTGCAGGACAGATGATTGTTTGGTGTTTTACGCTGCAGGACAGTTGATTGTTTGGTGTTTTACGCTGCAGGACAGATGATTGTTTGGTGTTTTACGCTGCAGAACAGATGATTGTTTGGTGTTTTACGCCGCTTTTAACGATTTGTTTAGTTATATCACTTCTGCAACCCTGAGCGCATCCATTTTAAGGGGTTTTGTATGACCCAGCCGGGGATCGCACCCACAATCCTGCACATGAAGCGGAAGCTCTACCACTACAACAGAGAGGACAAGCAAATGTGGTTTAAAGTCTCAATTTGCAAAAGAAGCAAATGAATTAAAGTCTCACGCTGCAGGAAAAGCAAATGAAGCTGACATTACAGGATAAGCAAATAAAAGGTAAATAATTAACATGATAAAAAGTATTTTTGGAGCTTCGGAAGATATTTTGAAAGCATCAGAAAGGACAAATCAGCTAAATAAATATTTCTTCTACATTTTGTCTTTAAATGATGAACCAATCCCTTTAAATGTGTCTTATCTTTAAAAGTCTCCCTCGGGAAACTGACCTGTAAGATCTTCTTTCTCTATATAGACTTTTGGGACATCTGCTTCAAATTCTGAAGAAAACCGGGCCATACACGGCTCGTAAATGGGAAGGAATAAAATATAATCTGTTTTCTTTTCACAGATGAAGTGGTTAAATTCAGGCCCGAATCCATTTCGAATGTTTGTAAACCATGCGGATATATTCGGATTTGATCCCACAATCTTAATACCATACCATAACCGAAACAGATTTACTACTTATGTTTGGTACCAAATACATGTACTTTAAACATGGTAATAAGGATAAGGTGTCAGGATGAATGGACCAGTAGTACTGCTAACATGCACAGGTAACGCCGTCATATAACTGAACCAGTAGTACTGCTAACATGCACAGGTAACGCCGTCATATAACTGAACCAGTAGTACTGCTAACATGCACAGGTAACGCCGTCATATAACTGAACCAGTAGTACTGCTAACATGCACAGGTAACGCCGTCATATAAATGAACCAGTAGTACTGCTAACATGCACAGGTAACGCCGTCATATAACTGAACCAGTAGTACTGCTAACATGCACAGGTAACGCCGTCATATAACTGAACCAGTAGTACTGCTAACATGCACAGGTAACACCGTCATATAACTGAACCAGTAGTACTGCTAACAGCCGTCATATAACTGAACCAGTAGTACTAGGGTAACGCCGTCATATAATTGAACCAGAAGTACTGCTAACATGCACAGGTAACGCCGTCATATAACCGAACCAGTAGTACTGCTAACATGCACAGGTAACGCTGTCATATAACTGAACCAGTAGTACTGCTAACAGACGTCATATAAATGAACCAGTAGTACTGCTAACATGCACAGGTAACGCCGTCATATAATTGAACCAGTAGTACTGCTAACATGCACAGGTAACGCCGTCATATATGGAAGCCGCGAAAAACATCTTCCAAGCAAACAAAAAAAAAGTGATCGACAGCGTAAGAAGGAAGTAGGCCGAGATAAACCAATTGAGGCAAGTTGTCGTTTTCAACTTTTAAAATCATATAAATATCTCCCACAAGCAGACGAATTGTGTTGCGCATCTACAGCTATTGACATTTAAAATCAAAGCGCCAATGGCACTGTAGTGGCGATTGTATGGAAAATCCTGCTAAGTGTAGGGCTTGCGATTTTCAATAATAGTGCAGTCTGGTGCGGGTAAATTATTTGAGAATGTATCAACACTGCATCTTTTGACAGTAGAATAATGTTAGTTTGCCAGAATGTTGTCTTGTTAATTATTTAGTTACATTCTGAAACTGGTCATGATGTGTTCAAAATTAGGCCATTCCAAATTTATGAAAAATCTATTTGGTACTCGATAGACTACCGTTTTAGAATGGCTATTTCTAATCTAAATTGTTCGGGTAATCACATGTTCATCACCAGGTCGCTAGGCCATATTAAGATAACATATTGTGTACACTTTAGAAATGACAAAATTATCAAGAAAGGAGAGACAACAGTATCCATTAGTTTGGTGTTTGTTTCAATGATGTCCGATATTAAACAGGTCTGTTCAATTTAGTCCCTTCACATTGCATGATTGAGGGTTGTCAGAGACATATAAACACAGTGTATTTATATGTCTCTGAGGTTGTTAAACTGCTTCGAAAAAATTTAGTGCAATAACAAACACAAAACATGCACAAAAAGCACAAACTGCCAAACTGTTCAATTTATAAAAATATAGGAATGTAGGAATGTTGTGTGAAATACTTGTATAGGAATGGTGTATGGAGTACTTGTGTTAGAATGTTGTGTGAAGTACTGGTGTCTGAATGTTGTGTGAAGTACTGGTGTCTGAATATTGTGTGACGTACTGGTGTAGGAATGTTGTGTGAAGAACTGGTTTATGAATGTTGTGTGGAGTACTGGTGTATGAATGTTGTGTGAAGTACTGGTGTATGAAAGTTGTGTGAAGTACTGATGTATGAATGTTGTGTGAAGTACTGGTGCTATAATGTTTTGTGGAGTACTGATGTATGAATGTTGTGTGAAGTATTGATGTATGAATGTTTTGTGAAGTACTGGTGTATGAATGTTGTGTGAAGTACTGGTGTATGAATGTTGTGTGAAGTACTGGTGTAGGAATGTTGTATGAAGAACTGGTGTATGAATGTTGTGTGGATTACTGGTGTATGAATGTTGTGTGAAGTACTGGTGTCTGAATGTTGTGTGAAGTACTGGTGTAGGAATGTTGTGTGAAGAACTGGTGTATGAATGTTGTGTGGAGTACTGGTGTACGAATGTTGTGTGAAGTACTGGTGTATGAAAGTTGTGTGAAGTACTGATGTATGAATGTTGTGTGAAGTACTGGTGTATGAATGTTGTGCGAAGTATTGATGTATGAATGTTTTGTGAAGTACTGGTGTATGAATGTTGTGTGAAGTACTGGTGTCTAAATGTTATGTGAAGTACCGGTGTATGATTGTTGTATGGAGTAATTGTGTTAGATTGTTGTGTGAAGTACTGGTGTATGAATGTTGTGTAGAGTACTGGTGTATGAATGTTGTGTGTAGTACTCATGTATGAACTTTTTGTGAAGTACTGGTGTATGAATGGTGTGTAGAGTATTGGTGTATGAATGTTGTGTGAAGTACTGGTGTATGAATGGTGTTTAGAGTATTGGTGTATGAATGTTGTGTGAAGTACTGATGTATGAATGTTGTGTGAAGTATTGGTGTATGAATGGTGTGTAGAGTATTGGTGTATGAATGTTGTGTGAAGTACTGATGTACGAATGTTGTGTGAAGTACTGGTGTATGAATGTTGTGTGAAGTACTGATGTATGAATGTTGTGTGAAGTATTGATGTATGAATGTTGTGTGAAGAACTGGTGTATGAATGGTGTTTAGAGTATTGGTGTATGAATGTTGTGTGAAGTACTGATGTATGAATGTTGTGTGAAGTACTGGTGTATGAATGTTGTGTGAAGTACTGATGTATGAATGTTGTGTGAAGTATTGATGTATGAATTTTTTGTGAAGTACTGGTGTATGAATGGTGTGTAGAGTATTGGTGTATGCATGTTGTGTGAAGTACTGATGTATGAATGTTGTGTGAAGTATTGATGTATGAATGTTGTGTGGAGTACTTGTGTATGAATGTTGTGTGAAGTACTGGTGTATGAATGTTGTGTAGAGTACTGATGTATGAATTTTTTGTGAAGTACTGGTGTATGAATGGTGTGTAGAGTACTGATGTATGAATTGTTTGTGAAGTACTGGTGCATGAATGTTGTGTAGAGTATTGATGCATGAATGTTGTGTAGAGTATTGGTGTATGAATGGTGAGTAGAGTATTGGTGTATTAATGTTGTGTAGAGTATTGGTGTATGAATGTTGTGTAGAGTACTGGTGTATGAATGTTGTGTAGAGTACTGGTGCATGAATGTTGTGTGAAGTACTGGTGTATGAATGTTGTGTAGAGTATTGATGTATGAATGTTGTGTAGAATATTGGTGTATGAATGTTGTGTAGAGTACTGGTGTATGAATGTTGTGTAGAGTACTGGTGTATGAATGTTGTGTAGAGTATTGGTGTATGAATGTTGTGTAGAGTACTGATGCATGAATGTTGTGTAGAGTAATGGTGTATGAATGTTGTGTAGAGTATTGGTGTATGAATGGTGAGTAGAGTATTGGTGTATGAATGGTGTGTAGAGTACTGGTGTATGAATGTTGTGTAGAGTACTGATGTATGAATGTTGTGTAGAGTATTGATGTATGAATGTTGTGTAGAGTACTGATGTATGAATGTTGTGTAAAGTACTGATGTATGAATGTTGTGTAGAGTATTGGTGTATGAATGGTGAGTAGAGTATTGGTGTATGAATGTTGTGTAGAGTATTGGTGCATGAATGTTGTGTAGAGTACTGGTGTATGAATGTTGTGTAGAGTACTGATGTATGAATGTTGTGTAGAGTAATGGTGTATGAATGTTGTGTAGAGTACTGGTGTATGAATGTTGTGTAGAGTACTGATGTATGAATGTTGTGTAGAGTACTGATGTATGAATGTTGTGTAAAGTACTGATGTATGAATGTTGTGTAGAGTATTGGTGTATGAATGGTGAGTAGAGTATTGGTGTATGAATGTTGTGTAGAGTATTGGTGCATGAATGTTGTGTAGAGTACTGGTGTATGAATGTTGTGTAGAGTACTGATGTATGAATGTTGTGTAGAGTACTGATGTATGAATGTTGTGTAGAGTACTGGTGTATGAATGTTGTGTAGAGTAGTGGTGTATGAATGTTGTGTAGAGTACTGGTGTATGAATGTTTTGTGAAGTACTGGTGTATGAATGTTGTGTGAAGTATTGATGTATGAATGTTGTGTAGAGTACTGATGTATGAATGTTTTGTGAAGTACTGGTGTATGAATGGTGTGTAGAGTATTGGTGTATGAATGTTGTGTGAAGTACTGATGTATGAATGTTGTGTGAACTACTGGTGTATGAATGTTGTGTAGAGTACTGGTGTCTAAATGTTGTGTGAAGTACTGGTGTATGAATGTTGTGTGAAGTACTGGTGTATGAATGTTGTGTGAAGTACTGGTGTATGAATGTTGTGTGAAGTACTGATGTATGAATGTTGTGTGAAGTACTGGTGTATGAATATTGTGTAGAGTACTGGTGTCTAAATGTTGTGTGAAGTACTGGTGTATGAATGTTGTGTAGAGTACTGGTGTATGAATGTTGTGTAGAGTACTGGTGCATGAATGTTGTGTGAAGTACTGGTGTATGAATGTTGTGTAGAGTATTGATGTATGAATGTTGTGTAGAATATTGGTGTATGAATGTTGTGTAGAGTACTGGTGTATGAATGTTGTGTAGAATACTGGTGTATGAATGTTGTGTAGAGTACTGATGTATGAATGTTGTGTAGAGTACTGGTGTATGAATGGTGTGTAGAGTATTGGTGTATGAATGTTGTGTAGAGTACTGATGCATGAATGTTGTGTAGAGTAATGGTGTATGAATGTTGTGTAGAGTATTGGTGTATGAATGTTGTGTGAAGTACTGATGTATGAATGTTGTGTAGAGTACTGGTGTATGAATGTTGTGTAAAGTATTGGTGTATGAATGTTGTGTAGAGTACTGATGTATGAATGTTGTGTAGAGTATTGGTGTATGAATGGTGAGTAGAGTATTGGTGTATGAATGTTGTGTAGAGTATTGGTGCATGAATGTTGTGTAGAGTACTGGTGTATGAATGTTGTGTAGAGTACTGATGTATGAATGTTGTGTAGAGTATTGGTGTATGAATGGTGAGTAGAGTATTGGTGTATGAATGTTGTGTAGAGTATTGGTGCATGAATGTTGTGTAGAGTACTGGTGTATGAATGTTGTGTAGAGTACTGATGTATGAATGTTGTGTAGAGTATTGGTGTATGAATGTTGTGTAGAGTACTGGTGTATGAATGTTGTGTAGAGTACTGATGTATGAATGTTGTGTAGAGTACTGGTGTATGAATGTTGTGTAGAGTATTGGTGTATGAATGTTGTGTGTAGTACTGGTGTATGAATGTTGTGTGAAGTACTGATGTATGAATGTTGTGTAGAGTACTGGTGTATGAATGTTGTGTAGAGTATTGGTGTATGAATGTTGTGTGTAGTACTGGTGTATGAATGTTGTGTGAAGTACTGGTGTAAGAATGTTGTGTGAAGTATTGATGTATGAATGTTGTGTAGAGTACTGATGTATGAATTTTTTGTGAAGTACTGGTGTATGAATGGTGTGTAGAGTATTGGTGTATGAATGTTGTGTGAAGTATTGATGTATGAATGTTGTGTAGAGTACTGATGTATGAATTTTTTGTGAAGTACTGGTGTATGAATGGTGTGTAGAGTACTGGTGTATGAATGTTGTGTAGAGTACTGATGTATGAATGTTGTGTAGAGTATTGGTGTATGAATGGTGAGTAGAGTATTGGTGTATGAATGTTGTGTAGAGTATTGGTGCATGAATGTTGTGTAGAGTACTGGTGTATGAATGTTGTGTAGAGTACTGATGTATGAATGTTGTGTAGAGTATTGGTGTATGAATGGTGAGTAGAGTATTGGTGTATGAATGTTGTGTAGAGTATTGGTGCATGAATGTTGTGTAGAGTACTGGTGTATGAATGTTGTGTAGAGTATTGGTGTATGAATGTTGTGTAGAGTACTGGTGTATGAATGTTGTGTAGAGTACTGATGTATGAATGTTGTGTAGAGTACTGGTGTATGAATATTGTGTAGAGTATTGGTGTATGAATGTTGTGTGTAGTACTGGTGTATGAATGTTGTGTGAAGTACTGATGTATGAATGTTGTGTAGAGTACTGGTGTATGAATGTTGTGTAGAGTATTGGTGTATGAATGTTGTGTGTAGTACTGGTGTATGAATGTTGTGTGAAGTACTGGTGTAAGAATGTTGTGTGAAGTATTGATGTATGAATGTTGTGTAGAGTACTGATGTATGAATTTTTTGTGAAGTACTGGTGTATGAATGTTGTGTAGAGTACTGGTGTATGAATGTTGTGTAGTGTACTGGTGCATGAATGTTGTGTGAAGTACTGGTGTATGAATGTTGTGTAGAGTATTGATGTATGAATGTTGTGTAGAATATTGGTGTATGAATGTTGTGTAGAGTACTGGTGTATGAATGTTGTGTAGAATACTGGTGTATGAATGTTGTGTAGAGTACTGATGTATGAATGTTGTGTAGAGTACTGGTGTATGAATGGTGTGTAGAGTATTGGTGTATGAATTTTGTGTAGAGTATTGGTGTATGAATGTTGTGTAGAGTACTGATGTATGAATGTTGTGTAGAGTACTGGTGTATGAATGGTGTGTAGAGTATTGGTGTATGAATGTTGTGTGAAGTACTGATGTATGAATGTTGTGTGAAGTACTGGTGTATGAATGTTGTGTGAAGTACTGATGTATGAATGTTGTGTGAAGTATTGATGTATGAATGTTGTGTGAAGTACTGGTGTATGAATGGTGTGTAGAGTATTGGTGTATGAATGTTGTGTGAAGTACTGATGTATGAATGTTGTGTGAAGTACTGGTGTATGAATGTTGTGTGAAGTACTGATGTATGAATGTTGTGTGAAGTATTGATGTATGAATATTTTTGTGTGAAGTACTGGTGTATGAATGGTGTGTAGAGTATTGGTGTATCAATGTTGTGTGAAGTACTGATGTATGAATGTTGTGTGAAGTATTGATGTATCAATGTTGTGTGGAGTACTTGTGTATGAATGTTGTGTGAAGTACTGGTGTATGAATGGTGTGTAGAGTATTGGTGTATGAATGTTGTGTGAAGTACTGGTGTTAGAATGTTATTTGGAGTACTGGTTTTAGAATGTTGTGTAGAGTACTGGTTTAGAATGTTGTGTAGAGTACTGGTTTAGAATGTTGTGTAGAGTACTGGTGTATGAATGTTGTGTAGAGTACTGGTGTATGAATGTTGTGTGAAGTACTGATGTATGAATGTTGTGTGAAGTACTGGTGTATGAATGTTGTGTGAAGTACTGATGTATGAATGTTGTGTGAAGTATTGATGTATGAATACTTTTTTGTGAAGTACTGGTGTATGAATGGTGTGTAGAGTATTGGTGTATCAATGTTGTGTGAAGTACTGATGTATGAATGTTGTGTGAAGTATTGATGTATCAATGTTGTGTGGAGTACTTGTGTATGAATGTTGTGTGAAGTACTGGTGTATGAATGTTGTGTAGAGTGTTGGTGTATGAATGTTGTGTAGAGTACTGATGTATGAATTTTTTGTGAAGTACTGGTGTATGAATGGTGTGTAGAGTATTGGTGTATGAATGTTGTGTGAAGTACTGGTGTTAGAATGTTATTTGGAGTACTGGTTTTAGAATGTTGTGTAGAGTACTGGTTTAGAATGTTGTGTAGAGTACTGGTTTAGAATGTTGTGTAGAGTACTGGTGTATGAATGTTGTGTAGAGTACTGGTGTATGAATGTTGTGTGAAGTACTGATGTATGAATGTTGTGTGAAGTACTGGTGTATGAATGTTGTGTGAAGTATTGATGTATGAATACTTTTTTGTGAAGTACTGGTGTATGAATGGTGTGTAGAGTATTGGTGTATCAATGTTGTGTGAAGTACTGATGTATGAATGTTGTGTGAAATATTGATGTATCAATGTTGTGTGGAGTACTTGTGTATGAATGTTGTGTGAAGTACTGGTGTATGAATGTTGTGTAGAGTGTTGGTGTATGAATGTTGTGTAGAGTACTGATGTATGAATTTTTTGTGAAGTACTGGTGTATGAATGGTGTGTAGAGTATTGGTGTATGAATGTTGTGTGAAGTACTGGTGTTAGAATGTTATTTGGAGTACTGGTTTTAGAATGTTGTGTAGAGTACTGGTTTAGAATGTTGTGTGGAGTACTGGTGTATGAATGTTGTGTAGAGTACTGGTGTATGAATGTTGTGTGAAGTACTGGTGTATGAATGTTGTGTAGAGTACTGGTGTATGAATGTTGTGTGAAGTACTGGTGTTAGAATGTTGTGTAGAGTACTGGTGTTAGAATGTTGTGTAGAGTACTGGTTTAGAATGTTGTGTAGAGTACTGGTGTATGAATATTGTGTAGAGTACTGGTGTATGAATGTTGTATATTTGTGTAACATAACACAGTATGAGTGTGACATGTGTATGACTACACTGTTGTATAACATCTCACAGCATGAGTGTGACATGTATATTTGTGTAACATCTCACAGCATGAGCGTGACATGTTTATGAGTATACTGTTGTATACTTGTGTAACATCACACAGCATGAGTGTGACATGTTGTATATTTGTGTAACATCACACAGCATGAGTGTGACATGTTGTATATTTGTGTAACATCACAGCATGAGTGTGACATGTTGTATAACATCACACAGCATGAGTGTGACATGTTTATGACTACACTGTTTTGTATTTGTGTAGCATCACACAGCATGAGTGTGACATGTGCAGGACTAGAGGGTTGTATATTCTTGTATATTCGTATTATATCACATGTGTAGGACTAGAGGATTGTATATTCCTGTAGCATCATCACACGGCATGAGTGTGACATGTGGTCCTGTTGTATATGCATGTAACATCACCCAGTATGAATGGGACTAGAGGGTTGTATATTCTTGTAGCATCACACAGCATGAGTGACATGTGGGCCTGTTGTATATTCGTGTAAATGTGTACGACTACACTGGTAGATTTTCTCAGGAAGTACACATATACATATAGACTAAGATTGTGCATATGTTGAAGTTCAGAAGTTTTCCCCGTTATTGACGCATTAAGAATCCTAATTGCATATAATTTAGATTGAACTTGGAAGATATTGTTTCCATTTGAAGACCTTCATTGATTAACACAACAAAATCAAATAGTTAACCTTCATGGGAAATTCCATACAGTTTGACGGGACGGACAGTCAACTCTGCCAAAATAAATACTTATCTTCCCTATTTAATGTTGTAGAAAAAGTAATCCTCATCAATTAATCATTTACAAAGGCGAAGTTAAATACAACAAACAGAAATCTTTATTGGTCATCTTTATTCTTCAATCAGTGCATTCAAATAAATACAGGCACACAGTACACATATTCAAAACATGTAAGAATCAACAAACACACACATTTACATGTGAATATAGAAACACAACTAATCATATACACGTACATAATAACGCTAAGAATTGACTCACATTATTGGTTGATCAAAATAACTGTATCTACGTCAATATAAATAATGGACCAGAAATTGTTTATTAAACAAAGTTAACCCTTTCCCACTTCAAGAATCAATAAAGACGTCTAGATTGGCCCTCTCCCCCATATACAATATATAGTCAATATACAACTGATTGTCATAATACAATACAACTAGATGTTTAAAATCATGATTCTTATAGCTCCTTACTTGGAACTGTCATAAGTGAAATGATATACAAAAACAAGAGGCCAAAGAGGGCCAGTATCACTCCACTGCCATTAGGCAAAAATTGAATCTCCAAACATTCCCGCCCCCTGGTAGCCATGTTTTTTTAACAATCACCATGTCTTGAAGGAATCTCATAGAGCGTCACCAAAGGAACATTTCTGCAAAATTATTTGAAAATCAGCCAAATAGTTAGGGAGGAGAAGATTTTTAAAGGTTTCACTAAAGCCAATATAAGGCTAACAGCCCCACCACCCCTGGCAGCCATATTTTAAGACCAATCAACATGGCTTTAAGGAATCTGTTAGAGGGTCATTTCTGCCAAATTATTTGAAAATCTGCCGACCTGTTAGGGAGAAGAAGAATTTTAAAGTTTTTTTCATTTCATTGCCATGGAAACCTGAATTCTGCATGTATCTAAAATTTTGAAGGAATTATGGCAAAATCATTGAGAGGATGCTTTCTGTGAAGTTTCGTCCATTGACCCACTGGTTACTGAGGAGAAGATGTTGATGGAAGCATGACTCACAATTGACAAAAGGCGATCAATATAACTCACCTTCAGCACGTTGTGCTCAGGAAGCTTTTTTTTCGTTTGGTTGCCCCTTGGAAACCAGAATTTTGCATAGATCCAAAGAAGTTACATCTTTATT
The DNA here is from genome assembly GCA_031761405.1 of Serripes groenlandicus. NCBI lineage: Eukaryota > Metazoa > Mollusca > Bivalvia > Cardiida > Cardiidae > Serripes > Serripes groenlandicus. The sequence continues at coordinate 300,670 of JASEVX010000012.1, read as the reverse complement.
GGCTAAGTGGTTAGGGAAAAGTTGTTTGAAGCCAAAAGATGACGCACAGATGCACAATTTGCCATGACATAAGCTTGACTGGTGGCTGACAGCCAGTGGAGCTAACAAGTCAATTCTGTATCAACCAAAATATAGTTTTCTAGCTTAAGCCATATTAGCAATTTCCCACATACAACAAATCTGCAGCAGACTATTTTGAAAGCACATAGATAAAGATATTGATCTTTTTAATTATAAGTATTTTTTTATTGATTTGAATCAAGTTGAAAACATTGTATAAGAGGGGAAATTGGTCACAAGTAATTTCTCTATTTGCCAACAAAAGCTGCCTGCTGCAAATAATGCATCACAATGCCTCTGCAAGTGGGAAAGTGTTTAATAAGGAAACATCGTTTTTCTATACAATATAAAACATGCTTATTCTTCAAGTTGGAAACATGAGTGAATCATATATCACAACAATATAAATTATTGATTTTAAACATGAGTGAATATTACATCAGAAATGTTGTGTAAACATATTCATAATACATGTACAACTAGTTGAAATCCAATTTTTGTTGTAAGAAAAATTGCTCAAGCAACCAATATTTTACTTTCGCAACAAAATATAACATTTTTTCTTCTTCTAACTTTTCATTGTTTGTTAAAATTAATTAAATTAAATTACTTAAATTAAAATTCCACAAAGCTCACCATGAGACATGATCAATATTGGCTAATTTCATATTTGACAGATTTAGTTTCTCCCAAATTTGTGAATACAAGATGGGTCAAATTGTGAGCAATTTTAAAACAAGACTAGCTATCATATAATTGGTTGTAATTATTAAAGAATTCTTTATGCAACATTAAATTTTCAAAAGGAACCGAGCTCTCATGTATATCTAGCTACTGAATAAGTTTGGTAAACATCGGATAGTAAATTAAGTTTAAATCGTGTTCACAATTTCAATTATAACAATTTTGCCAAATTTAAAGGAAAGGAACAGACCTCTCATGTATATCTAGCTACTGAATAGGTTTGGTAACAATCGGATAATAAATGAAGACTTTATCTTGTTCACAAGAAATTGTGGACGGACGACGGATGATCACAAAAGCTCACCTTGTCACTATGTGACAGGTGAGCTAAAAATCCAGAAAAGGAGAAAACGCTTGTTTCAATCTAACAATTCAATTGAGTACAAAGTCTTTTAAATTGAACAATAAAGATATAAACAATACTTGCTAATCATGCTACACACTGCTTTAAACAAACAGTTGATTTCATAACGCATTGCATATAATAAATTATTCCTTGACTACATATGTTTCTTTAGATTAAAAATAAATAATTTCCATTGATGCCAGTTTCCTCAGTACTTGTATACTGACAATCAAGAGAGTGCCCATTGAAAACAACGAGTCCATTATACTAAAATATTATGAGTTTCATGGACTCAGAAACTTGTCTAAATATGAGTGCCTTATAAAAATTGGCAGTACAGGACTCGATAAAACAAAATCACTGAATTTCTAAAATGTCAACTATCTAAAATTCTCCTATGACTATTCACTGCAATTTATAAGGGAGTTGAAGCTTACCATATAATATTCTGTACCCTTTAGTCCTCTTTGCAATTAACTTAAAGATCATATGATATAAAACTTACCCTTTTACCACATACAAGAAATCTGCAGCAGACAGCTTGAAAAACATTTCTAACTAGAACTATCACTGAAGATGATAAATACCCCCTAAACAGCACCTTGACCTACACCATAACTTAATAAGTAAAAGGGCCATAACTCTGTAAAACAACATGCAATTGTAACCTGCACATCTCCTCTTGGTATAGAAGCTTCATGTAAAATGTTATTGAATTCAATCGTGGTTTGCAAGAAATAGGCCGGACAAGATATGGCTTCCGGCCGACCTCTTCTTTTAAGGCTGTTTCCAGGAAAACAAAATCAGGGGCAGGGGGGAACGACCAGCAATTTCTGGTTACCACCCATCATGTTTTAATTATTGTTTTATTAAAAAGCCCCCCATATGTTGTAAGTAATGAGGGATAAAATAAGAGTTACTTCATTATTTGGCAAATAAAGAAATATTGTGGAAAGAGCGCAGTTTACTACCCATCACAACCATATATATTTAAATCTGTTCAATCATTTTGGCAGTCCATCGTGAAGTATAGAAGATATCAAGATTTTATCCTGCATTGTGTGCTCTAGTTCCTTCTCGTCCAATTTGAGTGTCACTTTAGAAAGTCTAGTTTCTTTTCCTTTCTTAACCCCTAGCATTCCCCTCGACTCGAGTAGTGTAACGATACCCTGGAATTCAGACTGGTCTACTGGCCCCATCTGTCTTCTCTTACAGATCTTCGAATAAACTTCGTGTAACTGTAAGTAAACAAGTGGTTGCTTTTAATCCTGTCCAGCTTGCAGCAGAAACTTATTGAAAACATTGTTGCAAAAGGAGAAATTGCTCATACTGTTTTAATTTCTTATTCAATAATTATTCTTTTATAAGTGGAGATCTTCCTTTGTTTGCGTAGATAATTTAAAGTCGACTGAGGGAGAGGGCAAATAGAACTGTTCTAAATAATATATGAAGGTTTCAACTTTATTTCGAAATGAGATTGAAGGACTTTTCAAGGTTAGGTTCTGGATGTTTTTGACACTTAACCTTTTTCACTCATACAGACGACTTTTGAAAACAAGAGGGCCATGATGGCCCTGGAATTGCTCACCTGATTTTTTTTCTTTCACTTTAGCTATATAAGCCCCGCCCCCTGGCAGCCATAGTTTCCGACCAATCAACTTGGCTTGAAGGAGTCTGATAGAGGGTCACCCTAGGAACATTTCTACAAAATTATTTGAAAATCGGCCAGACACTTTTGGAGGAGAAGATTTTTTAAGTTTTCACTATAGCCATATAATGCAAAATAGCCCTGCCCACTGGCGGCCATGTTTTTTGACCAATCAACATGGCTTGAAGGAATCTGAAAGTGGGTCATCAAAGAAACATTTCTACAAAATTATTTGAAAATCGGCCAGACACTTTCGTCATAGAAGATTTTTTAAGTTTTCACTATAGCCATATAAGGCAAAATAACGCCGCCCCCCTGGCGGCCATGTTTTTTTACCAATCAACACAGCTTGAAGGAATCTAATAGAGGGTCATCCAAGGAGCATTTCTACAAAATTATTTGAAAATCTGCCAACCAGTTTGGGAGAAGAAGATTTTTTAAGTTTTCATTATAGCCATATAAGGCAAAATAGCCCCGCCCCCCTGGCGACCATATTTTTCAACCAATCAACATGGCTTGAAGGAATCTCATAGAGGGTCATCCAAGGAACAGTTCTACAAAATTATTTGAAAATTGGCCTGACACTTTCGGAGAAGAAGATTTTTTAAGTTTTCACTATAGCCATATAAGGCAAAATAGCCCCGCCCCCCCCTGGCGGCCATGTTTTTTTACCAATCAACATGGCTTGAAGGAATCTGATAGAGGGTCATCCAAGGAACATTTCTACAAAATTATTTGAAAATCTGCCAACCAGTTTGGGACAAGAAGAATTTTGAAGGTTTTTCCATTTCGTTGCCATGGAAACCAGAATTCTGCATGGATCCCAAGAATTTGAAGGAAATCTGGTGAGGTCATTGAGAGGATGCTTTCTGTGAAGTTTCATCCCAATTGACCCACTGGTTACTGAGGAGAAGAAGTTGACGCACGACGCACGATGGACAAAAGGCGATCACAATAACTCACCTTGAGCAAAGCTCAGGTGAGCTAAAAATAATGGCCGAAGGAGAAATTGATCACGATGAGCAATTTCCCCATGAGTCACAATGTTTTCAACTTCATTCAATAATAATACTTTCATTTAAAGATATTTTCCATAATTTTGCCCAGATGGCCCAAAGTCGTCTGCTGCAGATTTGTTGCATGTGGGAATGGGTTAATAAACCCCTGAAACATGAGCACCATGGTAACGTTTATAAGTCTTTTTCCACCTACAACAAATCTACTATCTAGTCACCATGGTAACGTTTATTAGTCTGTTCCCACCTATAACAAATCTACCATCTAGTCACCATGGTAACGTTTATAAGTCTTTTCCCACCTACAACAAATCTACCATCTAGTCACCATGGTAACATTTATTAGTCTTTTCCCACCTACAACAAATCTACCATCTAGCCACAATGGTAACATTTATAAATCTTTTCCCACCTACAAAAAATCTACTATCTAGTCACCATGGTAATGTTTATTAGTCTTTTCCCACCTAAAACAAATCTACCATCTAGTCACCATGGTAACGTTTATTAGTCTTTTCCCACCTACAACAAATTACCATCTAGTCGCCATGGTAACGTTTATTAGTCTTTTCCCACATACATCAAATCTACCATCTAGCCACCGTGTTAACATTTATTAGTCTTTTCCCACATACAATAAATCTACCATCTAGTCACCATGGTAACATTTATTAGTCTTTTCCCACATACAACAAATCTACCATCTAGTCACCATGGTAACATTTACAAGTCTTTTCCCACCTACAACAAATCTACCATCTAGTCACCATGGTAACATTTATTAGTCTTTTCCCACATACAACAAATGTACCATCTAGTCACCATGGTAACATTTATTAGTCTTTTCCCACCTACAACAAATCTACCATCTAGCCACCATGGTAACATTTATTAGTCTTTTCCCACCCAGGGCCTTTTTTTCAGAAATTGGGAAGAGGCCTTAGCCTTTCATTTTGGGAAATTTTAGCGCGATTTTTTGCCAAATTGGGAAAAATTAGACATATAACACATGTGGCTATTTAAATAGTCCTTTTTACAATAACTTAAGACTTTTGGTTTATATAATGCAATTAAACAATCATAATACCTTAAACAAGACAAATATATCTGTTAATAGTGTATTCCACTTCACTTCACTTCCAATTGGGAAGACACCGTTGAACGGCGTCACTTATATAAGGTAAAAAGGCCCTGCCACCTACAACAAATCTACCAACTAGTCACCATGGTAACGTTTATTAGTCTTTTCCCACCTACAACATATCTACCATCTAGTCACCATGGTAACATTTATTAGTCTTTTCCCACATACAACAAATCTACCATCTAGCCACCATGGTAACATTTATAAGTCTTTTCCCACCTACAACAAATCTACCAACTAGTCACCATGGTAACGTTTATTAGTCTTTTCCCACATACAACAAATCTACCATCTAGCCACCATGGTAACATCTATTAGTCTTTTCCCACCTACAATAAATCTACCATCTAGGCAAATAGGATTTGTAAATAATTACTAATCAAAGTAAAATTATTGAAAGATTGTGGCAAATTTTGAAATTACTTGTTTTGAGCAATTTCTCCTTTTTATCCCAATGTTTTCAAGTCTTCTGCTGTAGAGGCGTAAAATAGTGTCTTTATAAGGGAAAGGGTCAACTCAATTTCATTGCATTTTTTGTTTTATATGTTCGTAGAGGAACAATAGTTGCAATGAATCGGGTAAATATATATTATGATGGTAAATTTCAGAATGTGGACTATTTATTTGGGTTTATGTGATTTATTCAACATCGTGTCAAGTTATATCATGGCAGCAGTTCACTTATTAATGATCCCTGGGTAAACAAACCAGTACTAGGCTAGGAAATGTGCCTTGCCCAAGGGCACTTGACCATGACTGTCATACCCAGACACTAACAACTCAGCACCAGCCGATTCTTTTGCATTTTTTTAAAACAAAAGTCAAGATCATATGCTGCATGCCAAAATGTGACAAACAGGAGGCTAGGGCAGACAACACAAACAGTCTGTTAAGTAAATTAAATCACTTTTCCATACACAGACGCATTATATATACAGCAGAAGATTTTTGGGAAACATTTTTGCATAATGAGTCATTTCTCCTTTTGCCACAATGTTCTCAACTCAATTCAATGTTTATACTTTCATTTTCAGATTTTTTCATTGTTATATTTTGAATGTTTTCATAGTTGCCTGCTACAAGTGTGTTGTGAGTGGGGAAAGGGTTAAATTACCTTTCCGGATGGTATTTCTTTAGCTTTGCCCTGTTTTAACATCAGTAAGAGTGTACACACAACCAGTTTTTGTTGTAGTGGAATCGTTTCTTGCTGCTGGGCCGACATTCCATTCCCGTAAACTTCTGAGAGAACATTATTTATGTGAGCTACACTGATCTTCTTTGGCCGGCCTTGGTTTTGTTTCACTGGACTGTTATGGACTGTAATTGAACATATCTTTATATTATACTGTATAAGTGGATATATTTGCGTGTCTAAAAGTTTGCGAACTGCCGATTTCAGACTTTTCACGTGTGGAAATGTTTGTGAATCACAGATATTCGTATGTTTGTAAGTTTTGCACGTCGAAAATATCACTTCACTGGAGTCTTGCGTAATATCTACACGTCGTGTTAATGTATTGTGAATTATCGATAGTAAGTGTTGACACATCGATACAATGTGACTCTTTGTTTGCCGAGACCTGTACGTTTGCTGTTTGACCATTAGGTGTTAAAACTATTTAGCGGTTTTGTTTCCTTACACAGTTGTAACCAGAAGGCTCTGGCCAGATTTATACTGGAATTTCACCATTTGAAAATATGTTAAATATGCTGCAAATATATTGCAAATGTTTGGACGTAATTTCCTCAACACACAATTAAAATTAAAATATGTTTGTTATCTCAAGTCATCAGTCTCATACTGCTTCTTACTGTTTCATTTAGAATGAATCGCAATTATCAGGTATGACGCAATCTCCTTCGCAGAGTTGTCGTTCCTTTCAATCACTTATACATAATGTAATGAGTCGATAGTGTTAGATAATGGGTATGACGATTTAATCAAAATATCGGCTGGACGGTGCGTAGGTAAATTAAACAACGGAGATTGTGGAAAATTTCGCTGGCGGATTTAGTGAATTCGCAAACATTTCCACGGCGCGAACTTTACCACTTATACAGTATTGGGTTTGTTTCACTGGACTGTTATAGACTGTAATTGTACATATCTTTATATTATATATATTGAGTTTGTTTCACTGGACTGTTATGGACTGTAATTGAACATATCTTTATATTATACTGTATAAGTGGACATATTTGCGTGTCTAAAAGTTTGCGAACTGCCGATTTCAGACTTTTCACGTGTGGAAATGTTTGTGAATCACAGATATTCGTATGTTTGTAAGTTTTGCACGTCGAAAATATCACTTCACTGGAGTCTTGCGTAATATCTACACGTCGTGTTAATGTATTGTGAATTATCGATAGTAAGTGTTGACACATCGATACAATGTGACTCTTTGTTTGCCGAGACCTGTACGTTTGCTGTTTGACCATTAGGTGTTAAAACTATTTAGCGGTTTTGTTTCCTTACACAGTTGTAACCAGAAAGCTCTGGCCAGATTTATACTGGAATTTCACCATTTGAAAATATGTTAAATATGCTGCAAATATATTGCAAATGTTTGGACGTAATTTCCTCAACACACAATTAAAATTAAAATATGTTTGTTATCTCAAGTCATCAGTCTCATACTGCTTCTTACTGTTTCATTTAGAATGAATCGCAATTATCAGGTATGACGCAATCTCCTTCGCAGAGTTGTTGTTCCTTTCAATCACTTATACATAATGTAATGAGTCGATAGTGTTAGATAATGGGTATGACGATTTAATCAAAATATCGGCTGGACGGTGCGTAGGTAAATTAAACAACGGAGATTGTGGAAAATTTCGCTGGCGGATTTAGTGAATTCGCAAACATTTCCACGGCGCGAACTTTACCACTTATACAGTATTGGGTTTGTTTCACTGGACTGTTATAGACTGTAATTGTACATATCTTTATATTATATATATTGAGTTTGTTTCACTGGACTGTTATAGTCTGTAATTGTACATGTCTTTACATTATATATATTGGGTTTGTTTCACTGGACTGTTATAGTCTGTAATTGTACATATCTTTATATTTTCTTTGATAAATGTATGTATATGTATTTCTTTTGTTAGGAAGTAATTTCCAGGTGACCTTTAAAACTGTCTGTAAATTATTTGTAATTTTGTTTTCATATTACATACGAACTTGGATAATGGATTTATTCTACAATTGTTAAAAGCAAAACAAGGTTCCCTATACCATTACACAAATATTTTCTTAACTGACTAATTTACGATTTTGACAACATTTTGGCAAAAGCAGAAATTGCTCAAAATGTTTTCAACTCTATTCATTGATTTTAATTGTAAAAGATATTCCATATATTTGCCTCGATGTTACAAATTGTTCTGCAGTAGATCTGTTGTATGGGAAAGGGTTACAGGGTACTAGGGCTGTAACGATAGATCAAACTATCGATATATTGCAATGGTGACGAGGACGATAGTTCATGTACATGCACAAAGGCAGGGATCGACAAGTTGTCGACAGTTGTCCGATCGAGCAAGTGGCATTCAGAAATCCATTTGGAGACAAATACCACATGTTATCGTGTCAATATTAAATCAAAACATGTCGAGTTTAAGCTGTAGAATTCGCGATAGAGAGCAGTAAACAAATCAATTCTGTAAACCGGATATATTTACATAGAATATGCGCACACACTTACGGGTTATTCCCAATGGATCTATTTATAACACCAATTGCTGTACAATAATTATGAGTTGACGAGTTCCCTTTATGAAATCATAAGCGGTGTTTAAAAGACATAAAACTTACACACATTAGTTGTAAATTTATGCATCACATCATATTCATAAACAGTCACTGTAGTGTGATTATTAAAAGTTTCAATTTTCTTTTTACGACATCCGGTTTACGACTGTTTATCTTCCAGAGGATCGCAAAATGTCTAACCTTTTCAAATTTGTATTCACATCTTAATCAACGGAGACGCAACGAACGTCTCCTAAAAATGAATCAAATGTCACTATAAATGCGAAAAACCCCATACATAATTAAAAGAAAGCGTGCTTTTGGGTTAGGGTTAACCCAAATGGCAGAAGGCATATAAGTGGAAAAAGTTTGAAGTTATGAAAGAAAAACAGAAAATTGCCGTCTGCTCGTACACTGGCAAAATGGACAGTTCATCTTCATGACAGTATGCTCTGTGAACAGCTATGTGACTTTTCTTAAAAACAAACAATACAGTTCTCTTTTAGACTTTTATTTCATTGTAATTAGACTTAAGTATACATATTTGAACATTACAATAAAAGTAATAGTATTGCAATGCATCGCAATATTAAGTGTGCAATAGTTGAACTATTGCAATAGTACTTTCTGAATATCAATACTATCGCAATAGTGATTTTTGGGCTCAATAGTCACCCCTACAGGGTACCTGATGATGGATAACTCGGCCTCATTCTTACAATGTTCTCAATTCTTTTTTATTCTTATAGATTTTCCGTATTTTTGTCCAGACATTTTCAAAGCTGTCTGCTGCAAAATTGGTTGTATGGTGGAAATGGATATCTGACTTACCGGAATCCCGTGACTTTAAAACTCTTTGACTCTTAATATCATTTTCTACCAGTTCGACGGCTCTTCTACACACATCTAAGGCTTTACGCATATCACCTGCAACTGCAGATATTTTCCTTGCACAGAACTGGATGGCGATCGGTTCTATAACATTCGTTCCACTGATTTCCATCTACAATCAGGACCAAAAATAAAAATTAGTAAGTTGAAACAAAAATAGTAATATTTGTTTGTATTGAGTTTTACGCTGCTTTCAACAATTGTTTCAGTTATATCTTGGCGTAACCCTGACAACAGCATGTCAGTTATATCTTGGCCTGACAACAGCATGTCAGTTGTTATACTTTCCTCAGAATCCTGACACCTCAGTTGTTATACTTAACTCACAATCCTGACACCAACAAGTCTTTGGTATGACTGAAATGTGGTTTAAACCAGCTCACTCTGCACCAAAGGCAGACAGAAATAGCATTTTTCTTCAAAATGCATGCTTACTTGTACAACTATATAACTTCTTTGCCTCTAGTATAGCATTGCCCTTTACATTGTTGTATGCTATTAAAGCATTGCCCTTTACATTGTTGTATGCTATTATAACATTGCCCTTTACATTGTTGTATACTATTATATCATTGCCCTTTACATTGTTGTATGCTATTATAACATTGCCCTTTATATTGTTGTATGCTATTATAACATTGCCTTTTATATTGTTGTATACTAGTATATCATTGCCCTTTACATTGTTGTATGCTATTATAACATTGCCCTTTATATTGTTGTATGTCATTATAACATTGCCCTTTATATTGTTGTATGCTATTATAACATTGCCCTTTATATTGTTGTATGCCATTATAACATTGCTCTTTATATTGTTGTATGCTATTATAACATTGCCGTTTATATTGTTGTATGCTATTATAACATTGCCCTTTATATTGTTGTATGCCATTATAACATTGCTCTTTATATTGTTGTATGCTATTATAACATTGCCCTTTATATTGTTGTATGTTATTATAACATTGCCCTTTATATTGTTGTATGCTATTATAACATTGCCCGTTACATTGTTGTATGCTATTATAACATTGCCCTTTATATTGTTGTATGCCATTATAACATTGCCCTTTACATTGCTGTATGCTATTATAGCATTGCCCTTTATATTGTTGTATGCTATAATAACATTGCCCTTTACATTGTTGTATGCTATTATAACATTGCCCTTTATATTGTTGTATGCTATTATAACATTGCCCTTTACATTGTTGTATGCCATTATAACATTGCCCTTTACATTGTTGTATGCTATTATAACATTGCCATTTATATTGTTGTATGCTATTATAACATTGCCCTTTACATTGTTGTATGCTATTATAACATTGCCCTTTACATTGTTGTATGCTATTATAACATTGCTCTTTACATTGTTGTATGCTATTATAACATGGCCCTTTATATTGTTGTATGCTATTATAGCATTGCCTTTTATATTTTTGTTTGCTATTATAGCATTGCCCTTAATATATTGTATGCTATTGTAGAATTGCCCTTTATATTGTTGTATGCTATTATAGCATTGCCTTTTATATCATTGTATGCTATTATAGCATTGCCCTTAATATATTGTATGCTATTATAGAATTGCCCTTTATATTGTTGTATGCTATTATAGCATTGCCTTTATATTATTGTATACTATTATATCATTGCCCTTCATATTGTTGTGTACTATTATAGCATTGCCTTTATATTATTGTATGAAATTATAGCATTGCCCTTCATATTGTTGCTATTATAGCATTGCCCTTTATAGTGTTGATAAATATTAATGTATTTATTAGTTGTTTTATCTTATCCAACAGATTCCGAGTTAAAACCATTAGTAATACAGACTGGTTGATTACTCACATCTTTAATTCTATCTTTAAGGATGGCAGATATCTGATCTTTGGTGTAAGGAATAAAGTTCAGCAACTGGGGTTTACACTTGGGGCGTGCTTGAAGTCTGGGTAGTATCCTGTCTGTCAAATCAAGGGCGTTGGCAATACCTGGAAAAGGTGAAGGTGGTATATTGAATAAATTGGAGCATAAGGAGAAATACCCATAGTTTTGGAAGTCAATTTAAGGAGTCCCATATAATACCTTAAATTCTCCTATAAACCTTTAAATGTCGACCTTGTCCAACTCTAGACATATGAAGATAATAACAAGCGAGCCCTTAAACAATAATCTGAGATAGTAGGAAATGTGTAACTGCTTATATCAGAGAAATTTGATCAAGTAAGGAGTGGAAACTGTAAATGACATTGATTTTGTAATAAAGCATTTTAAAAATATTTATAAACTATTTGAAATAGGATAACCAAAGGAACACTCCAGTGAGGTTTGGTTGATATCAGTCCAACAGTTTAGATGTTGTTTGGAGCAAAAATGGTCCATTTACCTATTCAGATGCCACCTGACGGCTTTCCTTTTCAGCAAATCAAATTGGAACAAATTATGTCAAGGGTCAATGAAGGAATATTTTTATGCAATATTCTAAAAATCAGACAAGCACTACAAGCATTTTGCGCCTCTTCTGTCTGATACTAACTGGCCGCCGTGTTCGTAGGTTACTACCAAGGAACATTTCTATCAAATTATATTGAAATCAGACTAGTAGATTCAGAGGAAAAGAATTTCAAAGATTGGACATTCTCCCCCTTTCTAATTCCGCAGCAACCAAAGACTGCACATAATTTAATTCCTTGAACACTATCAACAGAGGAAATTGGTCCAGTGGTTTCGGAGATGTTGATAAAAGCTAAGAGTTAAGGACTGACAGAGAGTTATCAGAAAAGCAGTGTTTTTTCAGGATCCATTTCCTGCGTTTTTGACGCATAGTAATTGCAAATCTGCGTCTTTTGTAACACACTAAATTTCAATTGGTCGTTAACGCCAAGATGAATCAGCTTAAAATTGATAGACGATTGCTCATCTTACTATCATACACCCGTAACTGATCTAAATCAATGAATTGAAAATATCCTTGTCACATGATCATAGTTTATAAATTGCCAATCATTGCATGGTTCATAATTGATTTTGGTTTATGGTTTGTAGTTCAGCTCAGGACTGCAAGGGCAAAATGGACAAAGTCAATGAGTTATATCAGCTATTTCTGACCGCTACTAGATTATAAGTATATTAAAATGAAAGGAAATGTACACTAAAAAACCTCCAAGTCATTATATCGGCCTATCACAATAAAATAAATCAGATAAAACTCGCATAAAAAGTAGACGTATATTTTCGGATGCGATTTTGCATGGCGAATTTGTTGTCTTTTTTTCCAACATGAAGTAAAAGAGATAGTCAAGTAACTTTTGATAGTTTGTAGGAATTAAATGAGTCACAAAATCTGTCAATGCAGTCCAAGGATTAACAGAATACTCCTAAATTTGAAAGAAGGTAACCAACTTGGCTCATAACAAGGAAGTCTTTTAACTTTTTCACGGAGACATCTCTGCAGCAGTCAACTATTTTGAGTACCAATTGTTACCAACATACAATAAATCTACGAAAGTTTAATTAATAAATACGGCTGAAAACATTGTGGCAAAATTGAGCATCACAAATATTTCAAAAGTCAGTATATATTGGAAAAGGTTAATTCTACATAATTGAAATCAGGAAAAAATGTTAACTCCAAAACTGGTCTTTTCCCCAAACAATATTTCTTAAAATAATTGTCTGAATGACAATGATTAATTTAAGTACCCACAACATAGGGTTAGAGGTTCAAATAAGGATTTTTAAACATGCAAAATGCACCTTATCTGAGCTTTTTAACTCACCTATCAAAACTAATCTAGACTTGGTTAAAGATGGCCATTCAAATATCGTGTAGAGAATCTCCTGCTTCTTGCTGTCAAGCTGGTCAATTTCATCCAAAACCATTACGCTGCAATAAGTAACAAACCAACATAGAAACTCGCGTAATAAACAAATATTTACCATGAGAAGTATTAAACCTAAATATAAGCTCTTGCAAAACAAACCTTTAAAGATTCATGTCCTCAGTAACTTTTGTCACAGCAAAGTCTGACATGTTGTGAGGAAATGGGCAGTTTGATTTGTCACATAGACTGACATATATAGCACAGAATTGGCAGAGGATGTTAAAATTAATATTTATAACAAGAGGGCAGTGATGGCCCTGGATCACTCGCCTGATTTTATTTTGTTTTCACTTTAGCCATATAAGCCACCCCGCCTCCTGGCGGCCATAGTTTTCGACCAATCAACATGGCTTGAAGGAATCTGATAGAGGGTCACCCTAGGAATATTTCTACAAAATTATTTGAAAATCGGCAAAACAATTTCGGAGGAGAAGATTTTTTAAGTTTTCAATAAAGCCATACAAGGCAAAATAGACCCGCCCTGTGGCGGCCATGTTTTTCGACTAATCAACATGGCTTTAAGGAATCTGATAGTGGGTCACCTAAGGAACATTTCTACAAAATTATTTGAAAATCAGACAGACACTTTCAGGAGAAGATTTTTTAAGTTTTAACTATAGTGTATATAAGTCAAAATAGCCCAGCCCTCTGGCGGTCATGCTTTTCGACCAATCAACATGGCTTGAAGGAATCTGATAGAGGGTCACTTAAGGAACATTTCTACAAAATTATTTGAAAATCTGCCAACCAGTTCTGGAGAAGAAGAATTTTAATTTGTTTTTCGTTTCGCTGCCATGGAAACCAGTATTATGCATGGATCACAAAATTTGAAGGAATTACTGAGGAGAAGAAGTTGACACACGCCGGACAAAAGGCTATCACAATAACTCACCTTATAAAAGCGTACAACACTATAAAAGGCAATGCTACAATAGTGTACATCATTGTCAAGGGCAATTTTAGAATAGCATACAATAATATAAAATGCATCTTTAGGTCACTGGTGGGAAAGGGTTAATTAAATGGATTGGATTTATTTGAACAATCTTGGTAGAGGGTCGTCCAAGGAACATTTGTGTAAAATAATTTTCAAATCAGGCCTTTACGGTTAGAGTTAGGATAAGATGATTTTTTCAAGTTTTAAATCTATCTGATGCTGCCGCAACCAAATTTCTCCATGGAATTAAAGTCTTTGGTAGAAAATTTTAACAGATGGACGGACAGCGAGTGATCACAATTCCTCATCCCCGCACTTTGTGCTCAGGTGAGTGATAGTGAAAGGAAAGGTCAAACCGACTTACATAGATGGCCCTTCACTGGACAATACTTTTTCCACAGCCCGTAGTCTCTCTTTGGCAGTGGGAGCATTTTTACCTGTGATGTCAGTGTAGAGTTTACCATAGACCGATGATGGAGTCTCTAGTGTCATACAGTTCAAATACACCGTCTTACAACTGTGTGTCCCCTATAATAGATCATGCAGTTCAAATACACTGTTGTAAGTCCCCTATAATAGATCATACAGTTCAAATACACCATCTTACAACTGTGTGTCCCCTATAATAGATCATAGAGTTCCCTATTTGAGCATAGAGTTCAAATACACCATCTTACAACTGTGTGTCCCCTATAATAGATCATAGAGTTCAAATACACCGTCTTACAACTGTGTGTCCCCTATAATAGATCATACAGTTCAAATACACCGTCTTACAACTGTGTGTCTCCTAAAATAGATCAATTGATTTAACTTTTCAATTGCGGCCAGCTCTCTTTACTAAAAGCATCCAAGCTAAAAAGTGGATAAAAGTATAATTATTTAAAAGAGTTGAAAGCATTGTGACAAAAGTAACAAGAGGGCCATGATGGCTCTGGATCGCTCACCTGAATTATGCAAAGTGATTTGCCCTGCCTCCTGGCGACCATGCTTATTTCACCAATAACCATGGCTGGAACAATCCAAGGAACATTTCTACAAAATGATTCAAAAATCTGCCAGACACTTTGGGAGGAGAATTTTGTTCAAGCTTTCATTATAGCCATATTAGGAAAACAGGACTGCCCTCTGGGGGCCATGTTTTTTGACCAATCAATATGGCTTGAAGGAATCTGATTTCTACAAAATTAATCAAAAATCAGCCAACAAGTTTTGGAGAAGATTTTTAAAGTTTATTTCGTTTGATTGCCATGGAAACCCTGAGTTCTGCATGGATCTCAACAATTTGAAGGAATTCTGGTGAGGACATTGAGAGGATGCTTTCTGTGAGGTTTCATCCCAATTGACTAACTGGTTACTGAGGAGAAGATTTTGATGGACAAAAGGCGATCACAATAACTCACCATGGGCACTTCGTGCTCAGACGAGCTAAAAATAATTCCAGAATTGATTGTATGGGGGTCGGACGGCACTGAATTCTTTTAATGATGGGTAGTGGACTGTAAAACAAGAGCTGTCCGAGCTGATATTATGGTTGGTGGGGTAATTACAAAAATTGTTGTTATAGGTGGTGGGTTGATTGAAAATAATATAGAAGGATGGGGGTGGGTGTTGTGTACACTCGTATTAATGAATTACGTTTACATTCGGGATACACTAAAAAGTGTAGGCTACTTTTGTTTTCCTACCAATTTTGCTGGGTGATCTTCTGATCTTCTCCATGCAATTATTTCTGAAATCGCCCTATATAATAAAACTATTACTTAAGTTGAAATATTGTGACCAATTTCTCCATTTGTAACAATGTTTTCAAGAGTTGTGAAAGGTTACTTGTCATTAATATTTACCTTTAGATCATCAATAATATGTGTAAGAACAGCAGTTTTTCCCGTCCCTGGGGCTCCAGATATGTACAAACTACCACCGGTTTTCATTGTCATGTGACCTTTCATAAAGCTTCTGATTTCATCGGTTTCATCATCACGCCCAATGATCCTCTCCGGTTTGGCTGTATGGAACAGTTGTTTGGCTTGGTTGTATGGAGTACCTGAATATATGTTCAACGTATTTGAGGTCAAGAATTCTTTTATAATACTTATTTTTTCGGTTTTTCATGAATTTTATCTCGTAAAAAAGAACCCTTTCCATAATACAGTACATGACTCATCGAAAACAGTAATTACTTCTTTCTACCAATGTTTAAACAACTAACTGTCACCTTATGTCTAGTTCTAGCTTCCGGATCAGGGTGTCCCTATGTGAAATAATATCCAAACTTGAAAACGCTTGTATCTCACAGTGCTTATGTTTAACCCTCACTAGCCGTTCTCTGTGAAACAAACCTTTAGAATAACACAACATAGGGTTTATTTTATCCCATAAATAGACACTATAAAAATTTAAAATCTAACAGTCGGTTATTCCAAAAGACGACATGCATAAGATTAGTTTTAAAATCCTTATTTGACACTTAAACAAAATGTTGTGGTTACTCAGAAGACCATAAGGTTTGGTTGAGTAAAAAAAGAGAGATATTGAGGGAAGAAGATCAGTTTCCTAAGGTCACCTTCAAGTAAAATGACTTACAAGATCCTTGCTGTTTAGTATTCTTAGCCGTAGAAGTTTTCTTAGTTGGACTCTTCTCAAGCACGCTCTTTAAGTCATTTCCCAGGATTTCAAATTTAAGCTTTTTTGGGGGACTTTTGACCGGTTTCCTTGGACTGTTTTCTTCACCACCACACTGCTTCAACTTTGAAGGGCTTTTCAAAGGACTTTTGACAGGGCTCTTCTTGGGGCTCTTTACAGGACTGTCAATGAGTCGTTTTAAAGCAGCCTTTCCCTTCAATGGACTGGATATAACCGGACTTCCAAACTTCAATGGACTAACTGGTAATGACCTGCTGGTCATATCTATAAAATAGAAATGAGAATCGTAAATCCATTTGGCATCATTGGAAATTACAGCTAGGCTACACTTAGGAGTAACATGAGTGAACGCCTCTAGATCATTAGTAGATGCTCATCTGCTTTTTCTAAGTAAAATTAAAGGGGTATTTCTGAACAATTATTAAATCCAGAGAAATTTGTCTTTGTAAAAGACATGCATATTGTTCCTAGGAACATGTGTACAAAGTTTTATTTCAAATTGTTAAGCGGTTTTTGGGTTATGGGAAAGGTTTAACTTTTAGTATGAAGTCTAAAAGGGGCATAATTGAATAATTATTAAAGCTAGACTTATGTGAATTGGTTTAGACATCAGTGATTTTTAAACTAACTTGTGAAGGGGTTGGTACCAGAAAATTTGTGAAAAAATAGCGTCGTTTTTAAAATAAAATTGTGAATTTCAATATTACAGCTTTGCAACTGAATAATAAGTTGTTGCCTGTTTAAATAAGGCTTACAATACTAGCTAGATGATTTTATCAAGTGTGTTTATTTCCAAACTTTTTAATCAACATCATCTAGACGCTTTATTTATACATTTGTCTTCAATAAGTAATTTTCCTTTCACCAGTGTAAAATGTCACGTAAATAAATTCACTTTCACACGAAAAGCATACCGTATATTCATTTAAGTGCTGAATTTGATATTTAACGAAATACAAAAAGTATAGAGAGTTGGGTGATATTTCGTTTAATGTTCAACCCATCTCATCTAGTAAATTTAACTGCGTGTTAGAAATAAATAAAATGGTGTTCGTCCTCAATAAGTAATTTTCCTTTCAAATTTATCTGGCGCGATCAATCAGGGCTGTACAAATCCCATCGCCCGACGTCCGGGACAAGTCGTAAATCGCATCGGGCAAGTCGCTAATTGCAAAATCAGTAACGGACAAGTGACATTTTCCGAATATCCACGTCCCATTATATAAACCCATTTACGTAACAGTGAATGTAAATTCCTGTGTCTGGTAGCCCAGCTTAATTACTTACACACATGTCTGTCGTGTATAAATTTGACTGTATGTTACATGCGAAAAACCACTTGTGCGTGACCATAACAAATCAATAACAGTAGGCGGAGTTACCCGCCTGTCAGATCGAGTGGTTTCAGCCAACCGAATCGCGTCAGTAATAGTCAATTAATTAACATGATATATATGTACCCAATAAGGCGGTCGAATCATAAGTGACAATTGTTCCTTGGGGCTGTGTTATTTCATGAATGCTAGGGAATTACTAGGGAATCGGTCTCATTAAAATATTCCCTTAAATGTATTTTGATCCATATTTCTACTTTCGGTATGTGATGTTTGCAAACAAAGAAAATTGTTTGGAATGAAATATATAAATGATTCCCCCTGATTATGATAATTGCCCAATCACGGCTTTGTTTACCAAAATTAATTAGCATGACCGGCGGGAAAAAAATCATATGACTTAATAGTTGTGATTTCATTGGATGAAATGAGAAATTGGGTGAATGACATTCACGACCTGACGACCCCGATTCAACGCTGTTTACCGATTTCTAATTCTCAAAGTAGGGAACCATGTTGTGAATAATACCGCAACACCAATCTGACTTAAGTACACGATCTGACTAAATGTAAATGCGTAGCGTTAATAGGATATGATTTAAATGAGATTGGCCGCAACACGTAAAACAAATTTAACGTTTTGTTGTCTTTCATTTTTTTGACAATATTTTTTGATTTAATAACTACATTGAACCTGATAAATTTGACTTTTGGTTAATAATAAAATTTAATTTATTTAATACATCTTTCTTTGTAAAACTGACACTCGTATCGTACACTGCCCTGTTTCGGTGACCTTATTATTTTGTTATCTTCAATTTGAAAGGTGCTATTGCATCTATGTGGTCTCAAGTTTAACATTTCTGTCAATAGCTTTTGAATCTTTTGTAAATATGGATAAAATACATACATTTTATGCAGAATACTTCAAATAACCTAGTGAAAAATAATCTCTTGTCCAAATTTCATTTTTTTTAACTGAATGCTGCACTACAGGTCTTTTGCAATAATGTTATTTGAATTGGTCACTACCCTTAAATCATGTACATTGTGTGCTCTTAATGTTATCTTTATACAGAACTAGAAAAAATCTGGTAGCCCACACAATTCTTAAATTTGTCGCATGTTAAACTTGGTGTTCAGAAAAGTGGGACAAGTTAGAATCTTCGCAGGACAAGTGGCATTCTGAAAGTCACTTGTCCTGGACAAGTGGCTGAATTATTTTTTTGTACAGCCCTGTCAATGTTATCATGATGTTTACATCAATGATCATAGACAGCTATTGCAGCGATTAAATAAATCATATTTAACATTGAATTGAGACTCAAAAATATGCATCACAGATCAGAGAAAAATTTGAATCGTCAGCCACTTTGTTTCCTTCCAACATGTGGCTAAATAGGTAAACAAGCAAATTCAGAGAATTATGGTCCCCCGCCAGGGTCAAGGTCACAAGGTCAAAAAAATTGGTATTGATGGAAAGGGGTTGTCACAAGGAATACACATGTGAAATATGAAAGCAGTACCTATTACGGTTCAGAAGTTATGACCAAGGTTAAAGTTTTTGTGACAGCGTGACGGAGGGACTGACGAATGAGAAATAATAGTCCCCAGCTTTCGCTAAAAGCGGGGGACAAAAAACAGTCGGAAACAGTTAAGGATATGAAATACTTGCCGTATTTTGCTCTCTAGTAATATAAAATAGGAAATACATACCACTCCTTTCCAGAGTCACTTTCGTAGCGGCCAATAGCACCGCAAGACTGCTCCTGCATGGTGTCTCATCTCTTCTCACTGGGGAAAAGTGTTCATCTCGTTTCCTTTTAACTGGACTTGGCGTACAAAAGGAAGGTCTACAATCCTCATCTGAAGGTGCAAATAAATGCATGACTTAAATAATCCACAACCTCAATACACTTCTCAAATATTTTGCTAGATCAACAATAGAATATTTTACAAACTTAAATATATCAGCACACTTTTTGAAGTGGGTTTAGACGATCGACACAGGCATTTTAAGAATGAATGACGATAGAAGTTGTCATTATTTATTTGGAAAAGGCTGTTTAATTATTGGTGGGTACAAACAATTAGTGGACCAATTGATGAGACTGCATATAAACAATTTTTGGTAATTTAAAAGAAAGTGGTCACTGGTGAAAAATTGCTATTTTGTTCCTCCAAAGTGGCGAAAAATAAATGGAGAGCCGTCCTAAAATAAAATAAAAGAAAAAAAAGTCAATTTGGCGATAGTGGTGGCAAAAGAAAATCCAACCCAGAGCAGGCCCTGATTGTTATAGGTGCTTAATAGTAACTACTTAGAGCCTTTCCACGAAAATGAGCCCTAGTTGCCTTAAAATTGGGAGAAGTGTTTATTAATTGATATCAGCATGCAATCTGATCAAGATCTGCACCATAATAGCAAATTACATACATAATGTTTGTAACAAGCTTCTGTAAACTTGAATAGATTCTGATGGACAGACTGATCCGAACCTAAACTGCTCATTATGCCTATAAAAATATAATTAAGGGCTCAAATTTTTGCAACTTGCAAATTGTTGCGAGAAGCTGATATTTCATGAATGATTAATACACAATTTCCTAATTTGCCACAATGTTTTCAAAAGCCATCTGTTGAAGAAAGGGATAAATTACCATCACTTGTTCTTTTTCTTGGCGATTGGATGTCTGGTTTTACTCTGTAATCCAAGTTTTCTTGGTTCATTTTAGAATGTCTAGTTGACCGTCTAGTGACCCTTGCAGGTGATTTAGTTTCATCTTTATCACAGTTCACTTTCTTTACTGGAAATTCCAATTTACGTTGAACTAGTGAAGCCATGATATTTGCTGAAATGGGTAAATTTCATTTCTTAATAAAATAATTAGTACTTAGATAACATTGAAATATTTCAAACTTATTTTTTTTACAAAACTACCAAAACCTTCAGCACAAATAATGAATGTTGTTGTTTTCACTTCAACTTCATACTGCCTTACAATCAACGGACTGCTGGAATAACTTCATACTGCCTAACAATCGACAGACTGCTGGAATAATAGTTAATTATACCAGGGACGTAAATAAGAGGGATAAGCAACTCCAACTGTACACCGGTTATCTGGTTGAAATATCACATGGCGAAATAAAATTGTCCAAATGTTCACATTTTGTAGCAAATAAAACTTTGAAGTCACATTTGGCACACACACAAAACATAGTAGATTTTGAAAGCTTAAAATTTCAACTAAAGTTAGAGATACAATGAACAACTTGAATAACTTTTTATTTTGAATAATGGCTGGTTTAAAAGACACAGATATTGTGATTTCTGAATTCTATTAATTCTGTTCCAAAAATTAATAGACTGACATTATTCATATTTCATAAGGATAAACAATTATCAAAACATGTAGTTTCGTGGAATGTTCCAACTTCGTGATCTACCTTAGTTCTCTAGGTCATTATTGTCATCCTTTTCTCCTATGACTTTGTATAAGAAGTCAGTTGAAACATGTGAGTTGAAACATGTGTTACTATTGCCTGATGTCTAAAGCTTCATTTAGTACTCAACAATGTACTTTATTTTAATGTTTATGATCACTAACTTAGGAGTCCTGTAGAATAGATATATCAAAATATTTTATCTACTGCAATAGAAGAATGTTTAGACTTCCAGATAATATCTTTTTTTATTTTCATATCTTCAATAGTTTTAGAGTTTTACTTGCTACAGATGTTGGGACGGTGATATTTTAGTATACAATTACTTACTTATCCTCTTATCTATATCCCTGGTAAAACCATGCAAATCACAAAACCATGCACTGAACTTTATTTTTTAATACGTTTTTTTTTTTAATATTACTCTCACACAGTGCACATTTATTTACTTTCATTATTATGTTCTCTCTGAATTGAAAAAATGCCAGCAAATATGTAAACAGAATATAAAAAAAGGCATAATAATGATTGTTTGCCTTGCCCACTTGTTGAAGTTCCGATCATTTTGACTATATAGTATATCATATATCGAGTTTACAATAAAAACAAAGTTATTCCACAGTGATCATGTTATATACGCATAACAAACGATTCTAAAAGCAAATTGTTACAAATCCGATTTACCTTTTTTGGATTCAATGGATAATTGTGTGGTTTCTTTTCGGAACTTTTTCTCTTCGCATTAATCGCACCCAGCTGTCTTTCCTTTTTCTAAAGTGGCGCGAATGTTTAATCCGATTTTGGAGTGGTTTCCATTTCGATACGAGCGGATGCCATTATGTCGGGAACCACCCTAATGTTTTTCGCGTTTACTAAAATTTATGATATAAGTTATATGTTAATATTGCTTAGAATCGATATATTACAGAATTATTGAGATATTTTAACATTATAATCTGCAGTCTAATTATTTTTCTCGCCTATTTATTAATTTTCCTTTTCCATTCCTTTTCGGTAGATACTCGCATTTTATAAAGTCTCGCGTTTTCTCGAGTAGGACGACGTCAAAAAACGAAAACCGATTCCTTGGAATAAAAAAGATAAATTGTGTCAAAACAAGTATGCCAAGGTATGTATTAAAGCAAAGATAGGCAACACGAATCCAACTCAAACTTTCTATGATAAACAGCGGAGAATCTTCGTCAGATTTCTTCGATCATAAGACATAATTGTTCCGAATAGGTCCTTTCTCAGACTTCTTGTTTTCCACGCTTTCACAGAATAACAATATGTACCTACTAAGACATTTCGACTGCCAAGTTACATATGTAACGTATCAACTCTGCTAGTTTTGATTTAGATTTAGTTATAGGCTACAGGCCAGAGTGACAAACCCCCGACATGTTCTGATGAAAGGTATAACCTACAGTAGGGTACGGAATAACTTACAAAAGGGGGGTTGTCGGCACAAGATTACCGAAACATGCCGGGTACGAAGTTACTTTATTCCCTCGTTTATAGGCCATCATGATAAACCGATTCCTATATCTTCGTGCTTTCCTATTGTAGAGTACAATACACCAAAAAAATCCTTCTTTGTTCCCATGTAAATAAACCAGTTGCAGCCCTCAATTGTCACATCAATTGTCACAATGTGATTGTGAAAGGAAAATTACTACTTTTTGAAGAATGCCTAACAAAACCGTTTGTATTCTTCCGAAACGTTGTTAAATTGACAAGACGAAATAGGTAGAAAAAAATGAAATATCACCCAACTCCCTTTTTCAAGTTTTTGTATAAATAAGATATATATAGTTATTTCTTAAAATATTTGATTCAGTTGAGTGGTATAACTATCCAGAGGAAAGAAATTCATGTAAAAAAAAGTTCAAATCGATTTTTCTAAAAATAAGAAGCTGAATGTGTTTGGGATTGACAACAAACATGTTACACAAGAGCATTCACTCACAATTAGACTTTTCTTCCAAGATTTCAGGATTTAAAAAACGGACCGTTCATGTACATCATAACGGTTAGAATGGTAAACAGAACTATATTAGACGTATTTAAAGGTTGGTTGTCATATATACAAACCCTGGTGAGATAAAAATGTACATAATTGTTATAAAAACACACTCAGTTCAATGAGGCATATACAATGTATACACAATAAGTATGTTTATCTAGTGCTTTTAAAAGTAATGTAAATGCTGTTTATGGAATAAAGATGATTTGGTTAGTCACAGAAAACTAACATTATCTTATTTCCACAATTAAGTATATGTTTATTGTTTGGTGTTAAGTGCTGCTTTCAACATTTTTATGTTATATCAAGGAGTTTCCTGGGTAAGTTACCTGTCCTACTGGTCCAATTATCCTGACATCAGCCAGTCAGTCGAAGTGCTAACCCTGCAACCCTCAGCGCCACGGATGGCAGCCATTACTACCATTTAATGTGGTATGACCCGGCCAGGAATCATACCTGTGACCTCCTACACCCAAGGTGGATGCTCTACCACAACACCATCATGGCGGTCAAGTAAATGTTTATCTAGTATCTAGTACTAGACCAATTATACTGTTTAAAAGATGATTTCAGGTATGTCACAATAAAAAACATTTCTCTTATTTCATAAACATGAAGATCCTGATCAGTATGTACTTATACTTATGTACTCGGGGGGAAAAGTTTGTTTTATCAAGAAAGAAAAGAGTCATGCAGAAATAATCTGGATATTTGTTTACATTTTCAGAAAACGGCATGACTCCTCCGATGGAGAGTTAGACAGTAGTGTCAAGGCCAGAAATGGGAAGTCAAAAAAATCTTCAAACAATCAAGATAAAAAACAGAAAGAGACTAAAAAGACTAAGAAGCGAAATATATCCGAGTCAAGTTCAGATGTATCTCCAGTGAAATCGAGATCAACGGACAAAAGAAAGGATACAGGGCAAAGAAGACATGATTCTGAGTCGGATTCAAGTCCAGTGAAAAGAGCAGTTCAATCAAGGGTGCAAAGGCCTGGCCATCAGGGTAGATATGATTCACAAGATTCCAGAGAAAACAGATCTGATGGAAGACCAATGTCGGGGTCAGATGCAAGTCCTGAAAAACGCAGAAGAGGAGCCCTTGTTGAATCTCCCCAGGGAGGGGCTAAACAGAGGAACAACAGAGGTGGTTTCAGGTCGAGATCCCCTGATCTTCCACAAAAATCCTCATTAGACAGGTTTCCAAGGAGAGATGAAAGGTTCAGTCAAAATGATGACAGAGTTGATTACAGAGGAAGACAAATTGACTTTGATAGACAGGAAAGAGGAGATTTTGGAAGAGACAGATTGCCTTTAGATACTCGAGATAGACCTATGATGTTTGACGGCAGGGACAGAAGAGATTTCAGGGACAGGCCACAATCACATGATGTTAGAGATCGGATTAATATGAGAGATGTAGACATAATGAGGGATCCATTGTCCAACGATATTGGATTTTCTTCCAGAAGGGAAGATCGTATTTCACCTGACCGGGCACGGGGTAGGGATGGCATGGGATTTGTTCCATATGGCCAGAGGGATGGATCTTTTGAGCGAGATCAAAGAATCCAAAGAAGACAATCTCTTTCACCTGTGAGAAGGAATGACAGAGAAAGACGTTACTCACCTGGACCTCTCTCTAATTCATTTGACAATGGTAGACAAAGACCATTGTCACTTGAGAGAGGAGCAAGAGGTCAACGATCTTTAGGGTCTTTTAGTCCCAATAACAATAGAAACAAAAATAGTATTGACATAGAAACATCATCTGTTAGACAACGCATGTCTGGACATTTGTTGCAAGATTATGTAAGTCCAGAGCCAAAAGCTAAAAGTACTAAAGGAAGTAAGAAAAAGAAAAGTTCCAAAAATGAGAGCGATAATAAAGCTTCCGGCAAAAATTCTAGAGAACAAAGGCAAGAAAGAAGTGAATCATTGGAAAGGAGTTTTGAAAGGAGTAAACAGTCTCTCATCATTCCTGATGACGATCGAGACATTTTGAAAGAGTCAAAATCACAATCAAAGAAAAAATCTGATATAAACAAAGAGAGTAAGAAAAGCAGTAAGAAGAACACCTCTAAACAACCAAGATCTAGTTCAGGCTCTCCTCAAAGAACAAAGAAATCAAAGGAAAATGATATCAGTGGAATTGAGAAAAAGACTAAAAAGAAAGGAAAAAAGGACAAAGAAAAAACTTCAAAAAGTGTAAAGCATAATTCTAGATCTCGCTCAAAAAGTGTGGACAGTTTAGCTTTAACTAGTATGAAAAAAAGCTTAAAAAAGCACAAGGACTCCTCAAAGGCAGCTAAAAATTCACATTCAAAAGGATCTTACTCTAGGTCAATTAGTCCTCTGGAAAGGTCACATAGGTCAACTGATTTAGACAGGTCAAGGGCATCTGATATATCTTTAGGGCGGAAACATGACATGGCCCAGTTCGAGAGTGAGCCTGAGAGTGGGGAGATTACAGACAGCGACGAGGAAGGCAAAAATGCTCTCAAAAGCCAAATTAATGTGAGTATGGGATCTGTTCAGGGATCTAGTACTGTCTAGTCCTGTCTACTAGTGAAGATCCACAAGTAAATCAATAGATCATTAACTATTTCCAGAGCTCTAAGTAAGGGATGTTTTGCATGTTCTAAAATCCTTATTTGACCCTAAAGCCCTATATTGTAGGTACTCAAAAGAATGGTTTGGTTTGTTTATACGCAAGTTGTCAAATAAACCCTTTATACCCCTCTGTAATTGGAACTATGCCCTTCCTCACAAGCAGATGTAACGATTTAAACAGTAGGCGACTTTTGAAAACATAGTGGCAAAAAGAGAAATTGCTCATGCTTTCTAGTCTTCAATAATTATACTTTCATTTATAGGTCAAAGTGAAGGAAAATCTCGCTAACACTTTGAAGGCTGCATTTTTAACTTGAGCACGCTGAAACTTTATCTGAACGTTTGTCTTGATGCCGAGTTCGTATATATGGGTCATGAAAAGTCAAAAAGAATGTCACTAGGCCAAATTGAAGGAAAATTTTGTTAACACTATAGGCCGCATTTTCTGCTTCAGCAGCTTGAAATTTTGTCAAAATGTTTATCTGAATGATATCTAGGTCAAGTTTGAATATGGGTCATATTGGGTTTGAAACTAGGTCACCAGACCAAAGTGATGGAAAATCTTGTTTACACTCTGAAGGCTGCATTTTTAACTGAAGCATGTTGAAACTAGATCAGAATGTTTGTCTTAATGATATCAAGTTCAAATAAGGGTCATGTCCGGTCAAAACAAATTGAAGGAAAATCTTGTAAACATTCTGGAAGCCGTGTTTTCAACTTTTGCATGTTGAATCATTACCATAATGTATATCTTGATGATATCTATGCTACGTTTAAAAATGGTTAAAAACTAGGTCGCATTTTTGACCAGAACATGTTGAGATTTTGTCTTGATGATAACAAGACTAAGGTTGAATATCTTTTAGAAAATTCTTGTAAACACTCAAAACATCACATTTGTTTGTCAAGGTCCCTAGGGTGATCCTCTACTAAGATTGTTAAAATTATTTCGATGATATGTTCTGTTAAAAACATGGCTTTTCTTATTAGCTCACCTATGCACAAAGTGCAAGGTGAGCATTTGTGATCGCTCACCGTCCGTTCACATTTTCCTACAAACGACTTCTCCTAAACCAATTAACCAAATTCAAAATAATTTTACAGGAATGTTTCTTGGGTGGATCTCTTTCAAACTTGTTCAAAGAATTCTATTCCATGCAGAACTTTGGCTGCCACGGCAACAAAAAAGGGGAAATTAACCAAAACTTAAAAAATCTTCTTGTTCAAAAGTACTGGCCCAATTTGAAAATTATTTTGCACAAATGTTCCTTGGGGTACCTTCTACCAAGATTGTTCAAATATTTTCGATCCGTTGAAAAACATGGCCGCCAGGGGGCGGAGCTTATTTCCCTTATATGTGCATTGTTAAAACTTTAAAAATCTTCTTGTCCAAAAGTACTGGCCCGATTTAAAAAATATTTTGAACAAATGTTCCTTGGAGCACCCTTTACCAAGATTGTTCAAATATTTCTAATTCGTTGAAAAACATGGCCGCCTGTTTTCCTTATATGTGCATTGTTAAAACTTTGAAAATCTTCTTGTCCAAAAGTACTGGCCCGATTTGAAATTATTTCGCACAAATGTTCCTTGGGGCACCATTTACCAAGATTGTTCAAATATTTCCGATCCGTTGAAAAACATGGCCGCCAGAGGGCGGAGCTTGTTTTCCTTATATGTGCATTGTTAAAACTTTAAAAATCTTCTTGTCCAAAAGTACTGGCCCGATTTGAAAATTATTTTTCACAAATGTTCCTTGGGGCCTTTGACAAGATTGTTCAAATATTTCCGATCCGTTGAAAAACATGGCTGCCAGGGGGCGGAGCTTGTTCATAGACTCATATAGGGAAAAACCTTTAAAAATCTTCTTGTCTAAGAGTAGAGGCCCCAGGCTTTTAATATTTGGTATGTAGCATCATCTAGTGGATCTCTACCAAGATTGTTCAAATGATAGCCCTGGGGTCAAAAAATGACCCCTCCCCTGGGGGTCTATTGTTTTACATAGACTCATACAGAGAAAAATTAAAAAAAAAAATATTCTGGAAGTAGAGGGCCCCGGCCTTTGATATTTGGTATGTAGCATCGTCTAGTGGACCTCTACCAAGATTGTTCAAATTATAGCCATGGGGTAAAAAATGACCCCATCCTGGGGGTCACTTGTTTTACATATATAGGGGAAAAACTTCTTGTCTAAAAGTAGAGGGCCCATGCCTTTGATATTTGGTATGTAGCATCATCTAGTTCATAGACTCATATAGGGAAAAACCTTTAAAAATCTTCTTGTCTAAGAGTAGAGGCCCCAGGCTTTTAATATTTGGTATGTAGCATCATCTAGTGGACCTCTACCAAGATCGTTCAAATTATAGCCATGGGGTCAAAAATGACCCCTCCCCTGGGGTCACTTGTTTCACATAGACTTGTATAGGGGAAAAACTTAAAAAAATCTTCTTGTCTAAAAGTAGAGGCCCCAGGCCTTTGATATTTGGTATGTAGCATCATCTAGTGGACCTCTACCAAGATCTTGTCTAAAAGTTTAATATTTGAAATCTAACTTCATCGAGTGGACTTCTACCAAGATTGGTCAAATTATTATAGCCCTGGTGTCAAACATGGCTCCACCCTGGGGATCACTTGTTTTACATAGACATGTTAAGGTAAACACTTTAAAAATATTCTTGTCCATTTGCCATGAATGGTGCCCGTCTACTAAGACTTCAAATTATTTTGATAGGATGATAAAGATGGCCACCAGGGGGTGTTGCTTGTTTTCCGTATATATGTATAGACAAAGAACAATGAAAACTTTTTAAGTTTGATTAAATCAGGTGAGCGATATAGGACCATCATGGTCCTCTTGTTAAGTCTTAAATAGCACATTCCTTATCTAGAACTATAGAACTTTGTATAATATACACTTTATCTCTGTAGAATATAGAGTTCTATAGTACTAGATACAGTGTATATTATATAGTACTAGATAAGGTGTATACTATACAGTTCTATAGTACTAGATAAGGTATATATTATACAGTTCTATAGTACTAGATAAGGTATATATTATACAGTTCTATAGTACTAGATAATGTGTATATTATACAGTTCTATAGTACTAGATAAGGTGTATATTATACAGTTCTATAGTACTAGATAAGGTGTATATTATACTGAGTCCTATAGTTCTTGATAAGGTATATATTCTATAGTTCTTGATAAGGTGTATATTATACAGTTCAACAGTACTAGATAAGGTGTATACTATACAGTTCTATAGTACTAGATAAGGTATATATTATACAGTGCTATAGTACTAGATAAGGTGTATATTATAGTTCTATAGTACTAGGTAAGGTATATATTCTACAGAGTTCTATAGTACTAGATAAGGTATATATTATACACTTCTATAGTACTAGATAAGGTGTATACTATACAGTTCTATAGTTCTTGATAAGGTGTATATTATTATACTGAGTTCTATAGTACTAGATAAGGTGTATATTATAATGAGTTCTATAGTACTAGATAAGGTGTATATTATACTGAGTTCTATAGTTCTTGATAAGGTATATATTATACAGAGTCCTATAGTACTAGATAAGGTGTATATTATACAGAGTCCTATAGTTCT
This sequence comes from Serripes groenlandicus, assembly GCA_031761405.1. NCBI lineage: Eukaryota > Metazoa > Mollusca > Bivalvia > Cardiida > Cardiidae > Serripes > Serripes groenlandicus. The sequence continues at coordinate 270,546 of JASEVX010000012.1, read as the reverse complement.
TGATAAGGTATATATTATACAGAGTCCTATAGTACTAGATAAGGTATATATTATACTGTTCTATAGTACTAGTTAAGGTGTATATTATACAGTCTATAGTACTAGATAAGGTGTATATTATACTGAGTTCTTTAGTACTAGATACAGTATATATTATACAGTTCTATAGTACTAAATAAGGTATATATTATACTGTTCTATAGTACTAGATAAGGTGTATACTATACAGTTCTATAGTACTAGATAAGGTATATATTATACAGTTCTATAATACTAGATAAGGTGTATATTATACTGAGTTCTTTAGTACTAGATAAGGTATATATTATACAGTTCTATAGTATTAAATAAGGTATATATTATACAGAGTTCTTTAGTACTAAATAAGGTATATAATATACAGTTCTATAGTACTAAATAAGGTATATATTATACTAAGTTCTATAGTACTAGATAAGGTATATATTATACGTAGTTTTATCTTTTCTGAAAAAGGGGAAGGGGCCTCGGCCCTTTGAGAAGGGGAAAATTTCGCGGCGTTTTAGAGAAAAAAAAGTGGGGAAATTGTAAACTAGTATAATGTGCATGTTTAACTTATTATTACAAGGCCATCTCTCTATTTTTCATGTTCTTGAACTCCTCCACTAGATTGTCATAATCCAGTTCACTCAAACTATACCACTGTGAAGGGTTGAAATTAGCAAGATTTCCTACTTGCTTTTTTTCGCAAGTTACTTGCTAAATGAGAAAACAACTTTAATTTTTGAGAACTTATTAGAACTTTAATTTTTGAGAACTTATTAGAACTTTAATTTTAAGCAACACAATGTGAACTACAATAGTGCAATACACTGTTATGGTCAATCATGAATGTAATGTAAACATGGTCCCATGCTGTGAAAAGAAGCTGCTGAGACTGTATAGCCTAGAAACCGTGTTTCAATTTCTGGCTCCATATGGCAAAGTATGGGGTCTTTTCTGTCTTAGTCAACCATCTTGTCACAGCAGTTTTAGGGTCAAGGGCAACATCAGCAACTTTAATTCTCATCAAAATATCAAGTATTTTAGCACCAAGACTACACCTCAAGTCAAATTTTATTCTGTTCATTGTGGAAAGATAAATAATGATTTAAGCTAACCTTCAAAAGTTAAATTTATATGATTTTTTTTTTATTTTTTTTTATATCGGAGGGGAATTTATATTTTTAGGGGAAAAACTATGCTTATTTTCCTAGGGGAAGGGGCCGTTTGGCCCCTTTTATATAAGGTAAAAAACCCCTGATATTATACAGTTCTATAGTACTAGATAAGGTATATATTATACAGAGTTCTATAGTACTAGATAAGGTATATATATATTATACATAGTTCTATAGTTCTAGATAATGTGTATATTATACAGTTCTAGAGTACTAGATAAGGTATATATTATACATAGTTCTATAGTTCTAGATAAGGTGTATATTATACAGTTCTATAGTACTAGATAAGGTGTATATTATACTGAGTTCTATAGTAGTTAGTACTAGATAAGGTGTCTAACCCTAACCCTAGTAGTACTAGATTATATGTATAGTATACGGGGTTCCATAGTACTAGTACTATAGAACTCTGTATTCTTTGTCTAGAAACCCTTGGATGAGGCAGAGGAAAAGCGCCAGCAAGATGAAGATGACCAATACTGGAATGAGAAAAGAAAGGCGAGTAAAAAGCGAGAAGAGGAGTTGACCAAGCAGCCAGCATCTAGGTCTAGAAAGGAGGAATCAAGAAAGGATCATGGTGCAAAAAGGTAATCAGTATGGTTGTTATTTGGCAGTCACGAGTATTAACCTAGTTCTGACCAAAAAGATAATCAGTACAGGTGTTACTTTGTAGTATTAACCTGGTCCTCACCAAAAAGATAATCAGTACAGGTGTTACTTTGTAGTATTAACCTGGTCCTCACTAAAAAGGTAATCAGTATGGGTGGTATTTTGTAGTATTAACCCGGTTCTGACTGAAAAGATAATGAGTACGGGTGTTTCTTTGTAGTATTAACCCGGTCCTCACCAAAAAGGTAATGAGTACGGTTTTTAGCAAGGGGCTCGTTAGAGCCAATTGCTATAGTAGCTAATTTTTGAAACGACGCATCATTTTGAGACTGGAATCTAGACAGGCGTTTTACGATATCGGTATTGAATTACTTCACATCTGTCTTTCTACATCAGTTCTCCGTTTCTGAACACCATCTCGACTTCATATAGATGTATTGGTGGTTGCAGATCGTACATAATGTCAATGAAAGTGGATGATTTGTGGAATATTTTGTTAAAAATAAAAAGACTGTTGCCAGCGAATTCCCATGTTGGTCATCTTGAACCGCCAATAGTTCCTGTCTAAAAATCAAAATGCGGTAACTTGTTGACATATGAAGCTGAAAATTGATTTGATTCGACATCACTAACCCAAAAGAAATAACTCGAAAGAAATTTTATGTTAAAATATATGAATTACATGATTAATAATTAAAATGCATTTCTACGCTTTCAACATACTTGATCGCGCGTAAATAAAGTTCATTGGTAATTCCTAAATATTGTAAATCGAATGGAGTAAAGGCAACTTTTCGATTCCGACTCAAAACAAATTCAGATAAATGAGTCCCAATGATAACATATATACTCAAACATTCAAATTATTTAGATGATAATAAAAAAAATAGTTGACAAAATATAACATATATACGATAAATGTGCAAGTGAGTCTAGGCGTCGTAATTTCCAAAAATCCTTTCGAATAAAATGTATTTTCAGCGGTAACGATAATCAGGAATACTAGAGTATTTTATTTTAGATTCCTAGGTAAATACATCAAATTCTCAACCAAAATTAACCTGTACAGCCCCAGCAGACGGAATAAGATAGTCAAGTCCCAGTTATAAAACAAATGATTTAAATGACATTTGTTTTTTATCAAGATAAAACGTTTCAATACTAAATATTTCGCTAACTCGTGTATTGGTTTATAATTATGTTATAAATGAGAACCATCGAAGTGGCCGCGTAATGTAGCGGTTAGCATGTTCGGCCGTCGGGAGACTTGAGTTCGATTCGCGCTCTGGGCAGATAAAAAAAATTTATAAGAAAAATATAATATTTTTTGTCTTATAAATTGCCGATATCAGTGGTGCAATTGTTATTTAACACCGCTGCAATAAACTTTCAAAATGTTGGGATTTAAAACGAATTCAAAAGCAATGCATTTAAAACTATGGTGCTTTGGGCGCTTTATGGTAGTGACACTGTGACACATATTCAGTCTCTGGAACGAGCACATAAGCAGTGTATTAAACATATGCAGGGCATGCCGCGTTCAACACCTACTGTGATCGCCTTGAGCTGTTTAGGTATCATGTCCTTAGAAAATTATATAGACAAGAGAAAGCTAGTTCTTTTTGATCAATTATGTAAATTGTATGCTGATAAGCGGATCAAAGATATGTTTAACTACAGACTTCAATGCTTTATGCAGAAACAAAGCAAAGCAAAAGGCTTTATGCCCGACATCTACCGAGTGTTGGGAAAGTACGGTTTGACAAATATACTAACGGAATATTTGTCAAGTTCATACTTTCCCAACCCCTATTCATGGAGGAAAGTAGTTAATCAGTCTTTGAATGCTTACATGAAAAACCAAATAATAACCACAATAGAAAACAACCAGGCTTTACATAGTTTTAAACTTCTGCACTATGACCTTTCACCATGCAATATATGGTACTTCAGCAGACTATATAGGAGTCATTTGAAATACTGCCATACGGTAATACATGTAATTTCCAGGTTGTTTTCTAAAAAGTATAATACATACTGTCCAAACTGTAAAGAGTCTGTTTTATGTGTAGCTGGACACCTACTACTATTTTGTTCTGTAAATGAACCAATACGAGAGAACCTTTGGGTACAGCTTTTTTCTTCCTTAGGAGAAACCGATTTCAACACATTTATTTGTATGAAACCCGACGAGCAAATCATTGAACTGTTATCTGGCTGTATGTCATTTGTTCTCGGTGATAACGCCCAAGTCGCATGTTTTAAACAGTGCCTGAAATATGTACATTACTTGAGTAAGAATATTGTGTGTATATCTATTTCTAAAGGTATATATGTATCGGGTATGCTCGATGCGGATATGTGTATATGTACATATAGGTATATATACATCTAAATATATGTATGTGTGTGTGTGTGTATGTGTGTATATATGTGTATAAATATTATTCTATAATTTCTGTATTTACCATTATTTGCTCATACAGTGTGGGCTGTGTGCATGCATGTGTTCGTGCGTAAGTGCATATGTCCGTGTTTGCGTGCGCGCGAGCAAGCGTGTTTGTTTATATAAAATTGTATATTGTAATGTCGAAATACCACTATAACCAGACAATAACGTGATATTTATGTGACACATTCTAGCATCCAATATAACATAGGCTACCACATCCCAGGGTTCGACATTAACGCACGACCGAACGACATTCACTAGTAGTTCATTGGTCCGGTCTAGCTACATTAGCATCTGGCAAGACCGACTGGTCGTGTTCTAATTCCGTCAATATCTGCCTAAATTTGTTGTCAAACAAATCAAAAGATCTGATAGATTTACGGTTAAAAATATTGACTGCCGAATGTTTATTGGAAAATCTGTGTCTTTTCGGACATTTCAATATCGGCTGCGAAAACCAATGTAAACATACCGGAAATTGTTCTAAACTATTGTCGTAATTGTTGGGATACCAATTTAATCGTTAGCAGCCGATATTGAAATGTCCGAAAAGTTGCGAATTCTCTTTTAAACATTCGTTGTAAAAATCAATTTTAATTTGTAATCTTGTTTTTTCTCTGCATGTTTACGCAACATTAGTCTTATTTATAGTAAATTAAAGTGTTTGATTCAAGTATAAACACAAATGCTAGCTTTATATTTAGCCGATTCATTGATTTGGCATCTCAAAATTTACGACAATAGTTTAGACCAATTTCCGGTATATTTACATTGTTTACAGTAGCAGATGATGATAAATTCTTCATAATGTCGAAGAAACTGTTTCAATTCGGATTTTCTTCCACATAAAAATGATGACGAAACGAAAACGAGTATTTTGTAGTAAATGGAAAGATGAGTTTAAATGGCTCGATTATGAAGCTGAAAAAAATGTTATGTACTGCAAAGTTTGCAGAGACTATGATTACTATGAACAATGTGGGCCATTCATTGACGGAACAAATAATTTCCGAATTGATAACATTAAGGGACACAATGAATCTTCTTCCCATCAGATGAGCAATTTCTTCTTTTGCCACAATGTTTTCAAAAGTCGTCTGCTGCAGTCCTGCAGAGGTGTCAGAAAGCGTTTGTATGTGGGAAAAGGTTAATATTTATTATTATATGATGTTCTAACTTCAGAAAAATTATAAGAATCAGAAAAAAGTACTGCATCATTTGTGTTTAAAAACTTTTACTGTTAATTTGAATATCAATCCAAATATACACTACAAACTGAAGATTTACAAAATTAATCCTTTCTTGGTGTATTACATCATTGATAACATTCATTGGCTGGTCCAGTTGAGATAAGGTCAGGTCTAGTGCATTCCAAAACTTACTGGACCACTGGTCCAGTAACTAAAACAGTTAATGTTGAACCCTGCATCCTCTGGTAATTCTTTTGTGAAAAGAATTGCTGATGGATATTCAACTTACAAAACATTTGAAATGCTGCTGTTCCTTGAGTTTCTTTTCGTTAAGGATAAGCATTAACTTTCTTACATACAGATATACAGTTAAGAACATCTTGAAATTGACAAATTTACCGTTCACGCTCCGCTCCATTCCGTTCCGTTCCGCTCCGCTCATAAAGTGTTCACTCAATCATAACATTGGGATTGCTTTTTTCCGTTCCGCTCATATTGAGCGAAGCATTCATGTGATTGGATTGTTTCGTTCAGAGCGCAAAATTCCGTTCCGCTCATAAAGCGTTTCACGTTCGTTCCAATCACGCTCACGATCCAATCACGTTCCGCTCATATTGTCAATTACATGATGTTCTAAACTGTAAGAACATCTTGAAATTGACAAATCTACCGTTCACGCTCCACTCCGTTCCGTAACGTTCCGCTCCGCTCACGTTCCATTCCGTTCATAAAGCGTTCACTCAATCATAACATTGTGATTGCTTTTTTACGTTCCGCTCAGATTGAGCGAAGCATTTCTGTGATTGGATTGTTTCGTTCATTATGATTGTTTCGTTCAGAGCGCAAAATTCCGTTCCGCTCATAAAGCGTTCCAACTTCGTTCCAATCACGCTCACGATCCAATCACGTTCCGCTCATATTGTCAATTTCATGATGTTCTTAACTGTAGTCGCGTAGCATGCGTGCATTAAATGATTAACCTGCACTCTCATCATGATCCTTTTCCATTATTGCATCCACAACCACCAAACAAATCCCTCCAAGACGCATATACACACATGCTTAAATTGCGTATGTTCGATGTTACTTGTATGTCTCTTATAGCAACCTGTAAATAACTAATATGTGGACTGTTTACTGTTATTTCTTTTATTTGTCGTATTATGTATGTATGTATTTACTCTTCATTTATGGAGGAAATAAAGAAATATCTATCTATCTATCTACCTATGCGTTGTGAAACACTAAGAAATGATTAAATTGTGTGTATGATTTTTTACGTCACTTTTAACAATATTTCAGTCATTGCACACTGAAGAAAATTAAGATAACACAGGATTTTATTTCTGCTTTGAAATTAAAATTGGACTCATCATTGTTAGGTTATTGTGATTTTGATATGAAATGTATATGTGTTAATTGCATTAAAAAAAACCCACGGCTAACAATCCATTGTAAACCAGGAGGTGTGCTAAGCAGAAACTATCCAGATAGCAGATGCGCATATGTATGCCAACTTTTAGTATAGCGATATACCATCATACTGTGTTTACAGTGTTTTGCTTTACTCCTTTATCATTTAATATATGGATATAAAGTGCTAACTAACAAATTGCTAGTGTAAAGTGTTCAAGTTAGGCTTTTGGGATCGGTAAATCCATGTCCAAATGTTATCTGCAGTTAGCCCCTTGCTGTGAGCACTTTCAGTGCTTTGATTATTTTGTAGTATTAACCCGGTCCTCACCAAAAAGGTAATGAGTACGGGTTTTCTTTGTAGTATTAACCATTGTATAGAGATATGATTGGCGTCTTATGAATTTGGGTCTTATTGCCCTGGTTTGGCAACATGTAAAGGTACTAGGGCTGTAAGCCTCTGGTTTGGCAACATGTAAAGGTACTAGGGCTATAAGCCTCTGGTTTGGCAACATGTAAACATACTAGGGCTATAAGCCTCTGGATTGGCAACATGTAAATGTACTAGGGCTATATGCCTCTGGTTTGGCAACATGTAAAGGTACTAGGGCTATAATCCTCTGGTTTTGGCCACATGTAAAGGTACTAGGGCTATAAGCCTCTGGATTGGCAACATGTAAAGGTACTAGGGCTATATGCCTCTGGTTTGGCAACATGTAAAGGTACTAGGGCTATAAGCCTCTGGTTTGGCAACATAAAGGTACTACTAGGGCTCTAATAATAATACCCCCTTCGAAGAAGAGGGGGTATATTGGAGTCACTGTGTCGGTCGGAAGCCATATTTTGTTGTGCCTTACCGAGTAATGGCCCTTTTACTTATTAAGTTATGGTGTAGGTCAAGGTGCTGTGTTGAGGGTATTTATCATCTTCAGTGATAGTTCTAGTTCTAGATTGTTGTCAGAAGTGTATACTATTATGATGTAATTCTCATCAAATTTATGATTATTTTAGGATTGTGGATAAATATTTTTGTCCAACAATATTTCAGATCAAACTAAGCATCTGTACTGTCTGATCTTAATCTGCACTATTTGCTATTTAGTCACAGAATATTTGACAAAGCTTCTTATAGTGAAGATCTTGATCAGATGGCATAAATGCACAGAAAGATCTTTAACTTCACTTACTTTTAGCCCCACTCAAGTAACATGTGTTTTTACTTTAGTTAAGTGTTTAGTTAAGTGTTATATTTCCTACATAGAAACAAATCTGCTGATATTAGCTTTTGAAAACTTCTAAGGGAAAATATTGACATTTTTTATGAATGAAATTAGAGTTTATATATTGTGGTAAAAGGTGAAACTGCTAATTATGAGAAATTTCTCTTTTATCAACTGTTAACAAGAGACGTCGGCAGACGATGCATCAGAATCCCTTTTGCAAATTTTTATGGCAACAGGTTGAAACGAATTGTCTGTAGTTGTAATATATGCTGATTAATAGTGTCAAATGCCTGATCAAAGTTAATTAAAATAAAACCTGGAAGTAAAGGAAATTATATCGTACAAGAACCTGTATTAGTTATCCAGAACACTCGAGTAACATTTATTGGAAATCCTTATCTTTCAAATTTCTTGTTTTTAACCCTTTCCCTCATACGTCCATTCTGCGGCAGACGACTTTGAACATATTTTGTCAAAAAATAGATAACCTATGACTAAAAGTGGAAAACATTGTGGTTCTATTGTCACTGTTTTCAAGAAGCTATCTGCTGCAGAAGCGTCAGAAAGCGTCTATATGAGGGAAAGGGTTAAGTTGTTGATCCTTACACAAATTGTCATGTTAAAAACTTATTATGAATTTCTACAGGGCTAGGACCAGTGATGATTCCAAAGCCACTGACAATAAGGCAGAAAGAGAGCCATCTCCGCCGGCAAAGAAGCCAAGAGCTGAAGGTACCAAGATGTTGACAGGGCGAACTGGCGGTGCCTACATACCACCTGCCCGACTACGAGCCATGCAGGCTAGTATAACGGATAAATCAAGGTGAGTTTTTGATGAGTAGGACATTAGCCAGTTGACTGGGAAGAATGTGTGGAGTACTGGTGCAAGAAACCCAGATAACATGTGGAGATCAATTGACCTTCAGAATATAATTGACAGCCATGTTAAAACTCTTAACTAATCCATTTAATGAGAAAATTATATTACCTCCAATTACTCTTTTTAGATATCATGAAATGATACATGCTTTCTCAATGTGATGTTTTTGATGAAAGATACTGTTATAGCATTTAAGTTGGAAGACGTTTAGCTTGTGGAACTATGAGTGTGTTAATGAGTGTTATAGACATTTTATAGAACATTGATACTTTGTTGATATTTATGCGAGGGGAAATTTAAGCGTATGTATTCAGTAAATAAAATTTACCAATATTTCTCTGACACTCCCAATACCACCTAAACAGTAGTGAAAGAGAAGTTAGTTTGACTAAACAGTAGTGAAAGAGAAGTTAGTTTGACTAAACAGTAGTGAAAGAGAAGTTAGTTTGTCTAAACAGGGTTAGGGTTAGAGAGAAGTTAGTATGACTAAACAGTAGTGAAAGAGAAGTTAGTTTGACTAAACAGTAGTGAAAGAGAAATTGGTTTGACTAAACAGGAGTGAAAGAGAAATTGGTTTGACTAAACAGTAGTGAAAGAGAAGTTAGTATGACTAAACAGTAGTGAAAGAGAAGTTAGTATGACTAAACAGTAGTGAAAGAGAAGTTAGTATGACTAAACAGTAGTGAAAGAGAAGTTAGTATGACTAAACAGTAGTGAAAGAGAAGTTAGTATGACTAAACAGTAGTGAAAGAGAAGTTAGTTTGACTAAACAGGAGTGAAAGAGAAGTTAGTATGACTAAACAGTAGTGAAAGAGAAATTGGTTTGACTAAACAGTAGTGAAAGAGAAGTTAGTATGACTAAACAGTAGTGAAAGAGAAGTTAGTATGACTAAACAGTAGTGAAAGAGAAGTTAGTTTGACTAAACAGGAGTGAAAGAGAAGTTAGTATGACTAAACAGGAGTGAAAGAGAAGTTAGTATGACTAAACAGTAGTGAAAGAGAAATTGGTTTGACTAAACAGTAGTGAAAGAGAAATTGGTTTGACTAAACAGTAGTGAAAGAGAAGTTAGTTTGACTAAACAGTAGTGAAAGAGAAGTTAGTTTGACTAAACAGGAGTGAAAGAGAAGTTAGTATGACTAAACAGTAGTGAAAGAGAAGTTTTACAGTGTAGAATTTCAGAGGATATCTTGTTTTATGTTTTACAGTGTAGAATATCAGAGGATATCTTGGGAAGCGTTAAAGAAGAGTATCAATGGTTTAGTTAACAAAGTCAACGTGTCCAATATAGAAAATATAGTGAGGGAACTATTTCAGGAAAACATAGTTAGAGGAAGGTAAGGCTTTCAGCTCTTTACCACATGCAGGTACAATTCACTATTTGATGAGGCAGATGAATTTTGAAAACTGTGTTGATGAAGGAGAAATTGATCACTTCTCATTTTGACACAATGTTTTCAACTCTATCCAATAATTATGTATTTGTTTATAGGTACTTTCCATATGTTTGCCTTTAAGTTTCAGATGTGTTGTGTGTGTATGGTAAAACATAATACTATTCTTCAGTAAAAGTGAAAGCAATGATTATATAGGATAACAAATATTGTCTTATATGATTAAAACATATATATCATTTTTATTATTTTGTCTATGATTGTGGATTTATATGTGCTTTTTTTGTTCATGAAAATAGTGATAATGCATTTTAAATGTAGCAGTTCTGTATGTGTCATGGCAAATTGAAGTGTCAGTCTTAACTTTTTTGTTTTCAAACTGTCAATAAATGTTTGAAACATGGAATATTTCATGTGAAAAGGGATGTTTGTGAAAAAAATAAATGTATTAAATAAAGGTTTCAGTTTGTGTTGTAGTAAGAAATTGTTGTAACCGTTTCCCTCATGCAGATTTGTTTTGATGCCTCTGGAAAACTATGTTGGTTAAAAGGAAAAATTGCTCATAGTATCTCCTTTTGCCACAAAGAAATCACGTCAACTCAACTTTGATACTTTCATTTACAGAGATTATTCATATTTTTGCCTGTTTTCAATGTCTCCTGTTGCTGTGTGGGGGGAGAGTTGATACTGAGATATTTAATTACAAGGGTTGATCCATTGTATGTAGGGGGAGAGTTAATACTTAGATATTTTATTACAGGGGCCTATTTGCAAGATCAATCGTACAAGCCCAGTCAGCATCGCCAACATTTTCCCATGTATATGCTGCCCTAGTCTCGATTGTAAATACCAAGGTATGTATTAAGTAAGCAGATGATATATAAATTAGCCACTCTATTAGCATTGGCACAGTCTCAACAGGATCTTCTATGGATAAAGAAGAAATGCTTAAAGTTATGCAATTTCCTAAAAGATAACTAAGTTACTTATTCATTTAGCTTGCAGTGCCTTGGTGGTGTTGTGCAGGAGGTCCCAGGTTCGAAACCTTGCAAGGCCATACTAAATACTAAAAAATTGGTAGTAAGGGCTGCCCTCTTTGGCACCCAGGGCTGCAGAGTTGGCATTACAACTGACTGGCTGGTGTCAGGATAAATGGACCAGTAGAACTGGTAACTTACTCAGGAAATGCTGTGATATAACTGATTTTTAGCTCACCAGAGCACAAAGTGCTCAAGGTGAGTTTTTGTGATCACCTTTTGTCCGTCGTCCGTCGTCAACATTTGCTTGTTAACCCTCTAGAGGCAACATTTTGCAATCAATCTTAATAAAAGTTTATCAGAACATATATCTCCATCAAATCTAGGCCAAGTTCGAAACTGGGTCATGTCGGGTCAAAAACTAGGTCACTAGGCCAAATTTAATGAAAATCTTGTTAACACTCTGGAAGCCGCATTTTTAGCTTGAGCATGTTGAAACTTTCTCAGAATGTTTGTCTTAGTGATATCTAGGCCAAATTCTAATATAGGTCATGTCATGTTACAAGGCCAAATTAAAGGAAAATCTTGTTAACACTCTGGAAGCCATATTTTAAACATGAGCATGTTGAATCTTTGTCAAAAAGTTTGTCTTGATGATATCTAGGCCAAGTTCAAAACTAGGTCATGTCGGTTCAAAAACAGGTCATAAGGTCAAATTTAATGAAAATCTTGTTAACAATCTGGATGCCGCATTTTTGGCTTGAGTATGTTGAAACTTTGTCAGAATGTTTGTCTTAGTAATATCAAAGTTCGAATATAGGTCATTTTGGGTCAAAAACTAGGTCACTAGGTCAAGTTGAAGGAAAAGCTTGTCAACACTCTGGAAGTCGCATTTTAAACTTGAGCATCTTGAAACTTTATCAGAAAGTTTGTCCTGATGATATCTAGGCCAAGTTTGAATATGGGTCATGTCCTGTCAAAAACTAGGTCACTAGGCCAAATTTAAGGGAAATCCTGTTAACTGCCACATGTTTGGCTTGAGCATGTTGAAACTTTGTCAGAATGTTTGTCTTAGTGATATCAAGGCCAAGTTTGAATATCGGTCATGTTGGGTCAACAACTAGGTCACTAGGTCAAATTGAAGGAAAAGCTTGTTAACACTCTGGAAGCCGCATTTTTAACTTGAGCATGTTGAAACTTTGTCAAAAAGTTTGTCTTGATGATATCTAGGCCAAGTTTGAATATGGGTCATGTCCTGTCAAAAACTAGGTCACTAGGCCAAATTTAAGGGAAATCCTGTTAACACTCTGGAAGCCACATGTTTGGCTTGAGCATGTTGAAACTTTGTCAGAATGTTTGTCTTAGTGATATCTAGGCCAAGTTTGAATATAGGTCATGTTGGGTCAACAACTAGGTCACTAGGTCAAGTTGAAGGAAAAGCTTGTTAACACTCTGGAAGCCGCATTTTTAACTTGAGCAGCTTTTTGTCAGAAAGTTTGTCTTGATGATATCTAGGCCAAGTTTGAATATTGGTCATGTCCAGTCAAAAACTAGGTCACTAGGCCAAATGTAAGAAAAATCTTGTTAACACTATGGAAGCCACATTTTTGTCTTGAGCATGATGAAACTATGTCAAATGTTTGTCTTAGTCTTCGTTCGAATATGGGTCAGGTCAGGTCAACAACTAGGTCACAAGGCTAAATTGTAGAATAATCTAGTTAACACTATAGAAATTGCATTTTTGACTTGAGCAGCTTGAAATTTTGTCAGAAAGTTTGTCTTGATGATATTGCCATTGGCGCTGAAAGAGTAGTCTTAAATAGTCCATTCTCAGGTGAGCGATTCCAGGCCCTCATGGCCCTCTTGTTTTTAAAGCAGCGTAAAACACCAATCATTCAATCTTTAAGCTTGCAAAGACTGTGTCTCAGGAGGTGTTATGTTGTCACAAAATTTAAAACCTTTCCAGCCAATTCTGGGAATATGAAGATAAAAATGTTGAGTTAAGAAGCCAACACTAAAAGGTCGGGTCAGAGGGAGTATCATGCAGCCATACAGGCTTGATTTTCTCTATACTGGTGGAAAATGCTTCACAAAAGGCTTAACTTCTTAACACATACTGACTATCTCTGACGCCTCTGCAACACATGGCTTTTGAAAAAAACATTCTGACAAAAGGAGAAACAAGCAATATCTCCTTTTGCCACCATGTTTTCAACTTTTTAGCTCACCTGTACATGAAGTGTTGTGATTGGTTTTTGTGATCACCTTTTGTCAGTCGTTCGTCGTCCGTCCTCAACAATTTGCTTATTAACACTCTATAGAGGCCACTTTTATCATCTAATCTTCATGAAACTTATTCAGTTTGTTTATCTTGCTGATTTCTAGGCCAAGTTCGAATATAGGTCATGTCAAGTCAAACACTAGGTCACAAGGTCATTTTGAAAGAAAATCTTGTTAACACTCTGGAGGCTGCATTTTAAGCTCGACTTATTGGAGAATGTGAGAGCTATTCTACTCACCCTTTGCGTTGGTTAAGGTTTTGCATGAAAGTACATATATTTCACCATAGCTCAGTTTCTAGTAGATGTATTGGATTGGAACTTTATACAGTGCTTCCTAACTACCACACCTATGTAAATAATAAAATTTGATTACTCTATCCTGCATTTTATGCAAGTTATGACCCTTTTTAGACTTGGACATTCTGGTTAAAGTTTTGCGTGCAAATACATTAAGAGACTATATCTTAGTAACTACTTGATGCATTGCATTGAAACTTTATACAACCCTTCTGAACTATCACATATATGTAGATTATCAAGTTGAATAACTCTATCCTGCATTTAATGCAAGTTATGGCCTTTTTTTATCTCACCTGACGAGGTGAGCTATTGTGATTGAAATCTGGTCAGAATGGGTATTTTAATGATATCTACACAAAGTACAAATATTGGTCTTGATAAAAAACAAGGTTACTAGGCCAAATTGAAGGGAAATCTTGTTAACACATGAATTAACTTACCTGACTGCAAAATGAGTTATTGTGATTGACTATACAGTTGATATAACTCAGGTGAGCAATCCAAGGCCATCATGGCCTTCGTGTTAGAAGTGTTTCTTATTTTTGCCCAGATGTTTTCAAAGTGTCTGCTGCAGATTTTGTGTATATGAGCCATAATATGGTGTCTGGATTTTGAGTTACATCACAAACACTGTGGTGTCCTCTTTTGTAATATTTGACTTTTGTCAAATTAAATGCTATATATATGTTTAGAACAATATCTAAAGCTGTTAAATTCTAAATGACAAAATAGATTTTATCTTTAAATAAAGAGAAATGTGGGTTTTAAATTGTATTGTTAGTAACACAGGACACCATATAATAAATCAATTTTATGAAGATTATGCCTAGTTAAATTTGTTTAGATCTAATTTACATTTTCACCATCTTTATTTGGAATTATTTCAATAAATAAATGGTTTATTTAGTGAAATAATTAATAGTATACAACTAGATAAAGAATGGTGTAACAGGACACAACATGATGTAACAGGACACAAACTGGTGTGTAACAGGACACAAACTGGTGTGTAACAGGACACAAAATGATGTAACTGGACACTTATTCAATTGTATTGTTAGTAACACAGGACACCATGAAATAAATCAATTTTATGAAGATTTTGCCTAGTTGAATTTGTTTAGATCTAATTTACATTTTCACCATCTTTATTTGGAATTATTTCAATAAATAAATGGTTTATTTAGTGAAATAATTAATAGTATACAACTAGACAAAGAATGGTGTAACAGGACACAAACTGTTGTGTAACAGGACACAAAATGATGTAACTGGACACTAATTGTGCACTTCATATAAGTGTGTAACAGGACACCTTAGAAAAAAATAAACAAATCATATAATAGCATAAACATTTTCAGTATAAATAATTCTCCAGTTAAATTAAAATATACTAATCATGCAAATATGTATTTATTACGTAAGCAAAGTGCTTATGGAGGTAGAATATGCTTTCCAGGACAGTCAACGTTACAAGGCAAAAGAGACAAAATTCGCGATTTTTTTTCCCCAGTCAAAAATAATAACAAGTTCTTCGTAGTGAATTAAATAGGTTCGCAAACATCTCTGGACAATTTAAATAACGAAATAGGAAGTTACTACGCATTGCGATACATTATAAGCAACCATTGATGATCGCAATTGGCTTGGTGGCGGCGTAACAAAATTTCAGAAGTCTGACTGTCATTTTCGAGCCGCCATTTTAAAACACTCTTGTCGTAAAACGTCTCTAACTGTCGTAAATTGTTGCGATGTTTAATGTCGTAAATAGAACAGCCAAAATTTAGTTTCCTCCTAGGTGATCGACGAAGCATTTATTAATTATAACAAAATAATAGGGCGTAACAAAAAAAGACACCATTTTGATAAACATATTTTGACTCCCTGTCAAATAAAAGATATCTGTCCCAGAACAACATGTTTACGACATTAACAAAGAATGTAAGTGATCACGTGATTTGAATGCAATGAAAATATGGTTATCGGTCCAGGTTTCGAGTTTTGATGCTATTTAGACGTGATGTAACTTGGTGGACACATTCGTTACGCCAATGTCTAGGATTTTATATTCAAATCAAAATCATATTTACGTCGCTCTATTAAATCTTAAAGTTATATTTACAAGTAATTTGTTAAATTATTATTTCACACATATTAGTTTCCAAACTTTAAATATAAAGAAAAACAGTTTGTTTTGGTTTTCAAAAAGTCCTCCCATGCCTTTGTCGGGAAGGACACGGCGAAAATGCTCAAGAAAAGTATTAATTAAAGGAGTTTATCAGTTCTTTCAGAAATCAATAGCATATTATTTTATAGATTTAGTAGTTTCTAACAGTTTGTGACATGCTGTTAAACTATAAAACACATAGTTCTTCAAATAAAGGAGAATAAATAATGACTCTGTGATGTAACACAAAATCCCGGACACCATATTATGGCTCATATGGGAAAGGGTTAGAATATCAATTAAATCAGGTACAAGATTAAGTGCAAACAGAACATTAGTGTTGTGTACAAAGTATTAGCTTCATGTATAATGGTTGTAACTCTTTAACTTATTACAACATGTTGTAACAGCCATTGTGCATAAAGCCATCATAATTTATTTAAAATATGTGGATTCATGATGTTTCTGTGATATTACTAGTTCCCCCAAAATGGAGAATTAATTCTACGTCGATTGATCAACCAATTTCGTCGAGGCTACAAGAGGAATGACAAAACCATTTGTCTATCGTCAACAAGATTTGTCGCTCACCTAGTCAACCAGCAAGTGGTAAGAACTTTGATTTATATTAGGTTTCAATGTAACTGAATGAATACCCTGAATATGTATACAGGTGACCCTCTACTAAAATATTTCAAGCCATATTGATTGGTTAAAGAACTCGCATGCCAGGCGGAAAGGGTAAAATGAAACATTTGAAATTCTTCCTCTCTTTCAGTGCTTGTCATATTCCAACATAAACTGACAGTATTGTTTCAGATTTACTTCACAATTTTTAGCTCACCTATGCACGAAGTGCAAGGTGAGCTATCACATTTTGTCCGGCGTCCGGCCGTCGTGCGTCGTCAACATTTCAACTTGTTAACACTCTACAGGCTACATTTTGCATCCAATCTTCATGAAAGTTTATCAGAACATTCATCTCCTTCAGAAAGGACAAGTTCGAAACTGGGCCATATGAGGTCAAAAACAAGGTCACTACGTCAAATTAAAGGGAAATCTTGTTAACACTCTGGAGGCCACATTTTCAACTTGAGCATGTTGAAACTTTATCAGAATGTTTGTCTTGATGATATGTAGGTCAAGTTCGAACATGGGTCATGTCGGGTCAAAAAGTCATGTTTTGCTTCAGCAGCTTGAAATTTTGTCAGAATGTTTGTCTTAAAGATATCTAGGCCAAGTTCGAATATGGGTCATGCCGGGTTAAAAACTAGGTCACTAGGCCAAATTAAAGGGTAATCTTGTTAACACTCTTGATACTGCATTTTTAACTTGAGCATGATGAAACTTTATCAGAATGTTTGTCGTAAAGATATCTAGGTCAAGTTCAAATATGGGTCATATTGGGTCAGAAACAAGGTCAATAAAGGAAAATATTGTTCACACCTCAGGAGGCCGCATTTTTACTTTGAGCAAGTTGAGAATTTGACAGAATGTTGTCTTGATGATATCTAGTCCATGTTGGAATATGGGTCATATCAGGTTAAAAAATATAGATCACTAGGCCAAATGAAGGAAAATCTTGTTAACACTGTGGAGGTTGCATTCAGAATAATTGTCTTGATGTGTTTTGCATTGTTTTGCATTGCAGTACATTGTATACTTAAGGTGAGCGATCCAGGGCCATCATGGCCCTCTTGTTTTTATCAAGCCATTTGGATTTGTTGAAAAAAATAGCAGTGGTGGCATCAGAAATTGAGTAAAATGACAACTTTTAAAAGTGATTGTCTAATTTCGAGATAATTTGGTAGAACTGTAAGGAGATCTTGTACAAAGTTTTTTTCAACTTAGTTCGATAGGTTAAAAATATACATGGCCCCTAGGGATAAAGACATGTTGCAAGTAAGATAGGTTAAAAATATACATGCCTTCTAGGGATTAGGACATGTTGCAAGTTAGATAGGTTTAAAATATACATGGCCCCTAGGGATTGGGATATGTTGCAAGTTAGATAGGTTAACAATATACATGGCCCCTAGGGCTTTGGACATGTTGCAAGTTAGATAGTTTAAAATATACATGGCCCTTAGGGATTAGGACATTTTGCAAGTTAGATAGGTTAAAAATATACATGGCCCCTAGGGATTAGGACATGTTGCGCTTTTAATTGAGATTCAACTTTAATATGTAAGCATTAAGTTGCATTGATCAGAATACTGTAGTGTCCTGTAAATATTGTTGTGTTAAAGACAATATTTTCAGGTGAGACATCCAAGCCTCATGATCCTCTCATTTTCACATGGTTCTCCACATGGTTCTCTATGCATAATTATTGTCCCCCGCTTTTAGCGAAAGCTGGGGACTATTATTTCTCATTCGTCAGTCAGTCCGTCCGTCAGTCCGTCCGTCAGTCCGTCAGTCCGTCAGTCAGTCCGTCAGTCACGCTGTCACAAAAACTTTAACCTTGGTCATAACTTCTGAACCGTAATAGGTACTGCTTTCATATTTCACATGTGTATTCCTTGTGACAACCCCTTTCCATCAATACCAATTTTTTTGACCTTGTGACCTTGACCCTGACGAGTTATGGCCCTTTACCCCTATGTATGACTAAATTCATTTCCGGGCTATTTCTCTGCAACCGCTTTTTGGAATTTTATGAAACTTCATAGGAAGGATCACCACCAAGTGTAGATGCGCATATCGTGTTTGCATTCCGGTTGGATTATTTTGCACGGAGTTATGGCCCTTTACCCCACCATCAGGCTATGTATGACTAAATTCATTTCCGGGCTATTTCTCTGCAACCGCTTTTTGGAATTTTATGAAACTTCATAGGAAGGATCACCACCAAGTGTAGATGCGCATATCGTGTTTGCGTTCCGGTTGGATTATTTTGCACGGAGTTATGGCCCTTTACCCCACCATCAGGCTATGTATGACAAAATTCATTTCCGGGCTATTTCTCTGCAACCGCTTTTTGGAATTTTATGAAACTTCATAGGAAGGATCACCACCAAGTGTAGATGCGCATATCGTGTTTGCGTTCCGGTTGGATTATTTTTCACGGAGTTATGGCCCTTTACTCCACCATCAGGCTATGTATGACTAAATTCATTTCCGGGCTATTTCTCTGCAACCGCTTTTTGGAATTTTATGAAACTTTATAGGAAGGATCACCACCAAGTGTAGATGCGCATATCGTGTTTGCGTTCCGGTTGGATGATTTTTCACGGAGTTTTACCCCACCATCCGGCTATGTATGACTTAATTCATTTCCGGGCTATCTCTCTGCAACCGCTTTTTGGAATTTGATGAAACTTTATTGGAAGGATCACCACCAAGTGTAGATGCGCATATCGTGTTTGCGTTCCGGTTGGATTATTTTTCACGGAGTTATGGCCCTTTACTCCACTATCAGGCTATATATGACTAAATTCATTTCCGGGCTATTTCTCTGCAACCGCTTTTTGGAATTTTATGAAACTTCATAGGAAGGATCACCACCAAGTGTAGATGCGCATATCGTGTTTGCGTTCCGGTTGGATGATTTTTCACGGAGTTATGGCCCTTACTTCTGAACCGTAATAGGTACTGCTTTCATATTTCACATGTGTATTCCTTGTGACAACCCCTTTCCATCAATACCAATTCTTGTGACCTTGACCCTGGCGGGGGACCATGATTCTCTGAATTTGCTTGTTTATAACCAACTTTCATCAGAGCCTGAGATTATTTTCAACCACTTCGTTCATGCTTGTTCACTTCTAGACCCTTTGCCACTAATAGGCACATTTTGACACATCTGTAGCAGATGACTTAAAGGGGGCATTTTGAAACATCTGTAGCAGATGACTTATAGGCGCATTTTGACACGTCTGTAGCAGATGACTTAAAGGGGCATTTTGACACATCTGTAGCAGATGACTTAAAGGCGCATTTTGACACATCTGTAGCAGATGACTTATATGCGCATTTTGACACATCAGGGCCCGTATTCACCAAACTTTTTATTTTGGACTTGAGACTAAATCCAAATCCAAATCCCAAGTTCGTTTTTTGGATTCCCCAAGATTAAGCCGAAGTCGTATTCACCAACGCATTTTAAAACGGTCTCAATTTAGTCCAGTTTGTAAATGTCGTAAGCGGCCGCGCACCGACTCTGGTTCTCTTATCTGCAATAGAGCTCAAATAAAAGATGTAACCAGTCTTTTATTGTCTATTTTTAGAATTTATGTTTTTGTCGCATTTTTTTTAAACAAAGCTGGCATCTCAATCGATAATTTCACGTTACCATTTATTTGCTTTGTTTTAATAATCGGCCTTCATATCAGCATAAAATGCAAACTTGCAAAGAATCAAATCACAGAAATATCCATGTCAAGATTGATTTGTTCTTTTTCGCTACGCATAATCTCGTTCACGATTATCGCGGTAAACACGATTTCAGTGTACTTTTCCTAGACAACATGTTTTATCAATGTTGTGATTTAAATTGACAGAAAACTTAAATGAAAAAATTTTGTTCTTACAGACAAACTGTGACCTGTGATTTACTTTGTATTTCACTGATCACAATCATTTTGGAAATATATGTTGCATGATATATTTCGTCGTCTTTTTCGCTACTGCATAAAGACTCACGATTATCGCGGTAAACAAGATTTCGGTGGTTTTTTCCTAGACGACAACATGTTTATCATGGAAATGATTTTTGAAAACTTAAATGCAATGAAAGCTTTTGGTTCTTACAAACACACTGTGAACTAAACTGTATTTCACTGTCAATATTAACTGGATTGTCTCATGTTATTAAACTGTGTCAAAACCAAAACTTGTTTACACAGTACAAATGTGTCAACATATAGATCTATATGCAACAGCTCCCAATAACTAAAATTTGCTTTTCCAAGAATTCAATATCTTAACAGTAACTATTGACTATATTGCTCCATAGAATATTAACATATTATTAAGCCTTTCCAACTTGCAGACACATGTTGATGAGTTAACAGCAGATGAGTTAACAGCAGATGCATTAAAACATGTAGTAAAGGAAAAATTCTCTATCATGAGCATTTTTTTCTTTCACTACAATTTGTTTTAAACTGTTATACAAATATATATATACTTATATTTATAAAGATTTTCCGTTGTTTATAAAAGATGTTTTCAAAGAATATACTACATATTTGAGTGCTTAATATCTTAAATTTGTGACATCTTTAAGGGAAAGGGACCAAGGGTAAATGATAAGTCAAGATTATTTTCATTCTATATAAATTCTTTATGCATCAAACTATAAATTAACAGAGATAAACCGTTTACTGTGTCTACATAATAATAATCACATATTATTAAATCTTTGTTTTGTGAAAAAATATCTAAATAGCACATGTTTAACCCTTTCCCTCATAGGACAATTCTGCAGCAGAAGACTTTGAACATATTCGGTCAAAAAATAGAAAATCTCTTTTATCAAATAGATAACCTATGACAAAAGGTGGAAAACATTGTGACAAAAGGAGAAATTGCACGTTTTGTGCAATTTCTTCTTTTGTCACTTTGTTTTCAAAAAAGCTGTCTGCTGCAAAGGCATCAGAAATCGTCTATATGAGGGAAATGGTTAAGGTCATTCAATTCTTCAATGTAACATGTGTGGAAACTACACTAAAATAATATTATAAAATAAGTACTGTCAGAACTAGTTTTTATTCTAAAATAAAATTACATTTGAAGTGCATGAAAACATCCTTTATTGATGCAGATTTCTGAAGATAACACATTTCCCCCATTTTTTGGAAGCAGGCATCTTTAAAATAAGCTTTCAGGCAAATTGTTATATACCGTAGTCAGTAATTCATGAACTTTTAAAAAAAAAATCTCATTAAATGATGACTTAATTATTGAATTGTCTTGAAAAATATTTGTAGCAAAATGAGAAAATGCTCATATTGAGCAATTGCTCCCTTTGTGACACTATTTTCAACATTTTTGGTGTAGATGCAACTTGAATGCCATGTGGAAAAGGCTTAGGATGTATATTGTGGTAATAAAACTTCTAAATAACAATTTATTTAATTTAATTTTACAAGTCTATTATTCAACTGAACTTGGAGCTAACCAAATTTTATATTTAACATTAAAATGCACAAACTGAAACTAGTTCTTAGTTAAACCCTTTTTTCTAAAACAGACACTGTCTGACACCTCTGCAGAAAATTATTTTTGAAAAAGAAAAATTGTTTTCAACTTGACTCAATTATAATTATTATTGTTATTTAATTATAGAGAGGTTCCTTTTTTTAATACCAGCAAATGCTTTGAAAGTCATCTGTTTAACAAAGGATTAACAAAAAAGTGTTTTTAAATGTACTATAAATGGTCTATAACAGATTATACTATGTAATAGTATCCTAATAAATTTTAAGGTATATAAAACTGACCAATAATTAGTAAAAATATTCCATATTTCCTGGCTTTTCCTTACTGTCACTCCTCTGTTGTAACATAATTAAAATACATAGAAAAAAGTAGAATATGTTTCCCTACAAAATAATCAGAAGCAAAAGAATTTGAAATAATTTGGAGAAAAATATGGAACCACTCTATAAGTTTACTATGTTAGAGTTCAGCTTTATAATAATGTTGAAAGCAATGTGGCAAAAGTAGAAAAACTTGTGTGAAATAACAATTTTCTAGGTTTTAAAAACCTAGCAAATCTATATTTCACACAACATTTCCACTTATATGACATATTTTTTTCTCAATATATTATTACATGCACTTGTTTTCACACAATACAGTCCTTAACATAGCCATTTCTTTTTATTAAGTGTTACTGTGAGATAACAGCTACCTTATTCTACATAAAGACAAGCTCCAGCAGTCCTGTGCAGATGACTTTAAATAACAATATGTCAAGAGGAGAAACTGCTCCGAACAAGCAATTCTGTCTTTTGTCACATTGTTATCAGCTTTAATCAATAATTAAATTCCTATTCAAAGAGACTCTTCAAATTTATCATATACATGTATTGGCAAGGGTAAGAATAAATTTCACTGAAATGATGTAAAATGACAACATTTTTTTATATCATTTTCATTAATCTTTTCCTACAGTCATAATCTTAACCATTTCCGTTATATGACAATTCTACAGCAGAAGATGGATAAACTATGACTAAAAGTGGAAACAAAATGTGGAAAAAGGCAAAATTGCTTGTTTTGAGCAATTTCTTCTTTTGTCACTATGTTTTCAAAAAGCTGTCTACTGCAACGTTTCTGCTGTCAGAAAGCGTCTATATGAGGGAAAGGGTTAAATAATACATGTATATTTATATCTCTGCTTAAAATTGATAAGAGTTTTCAACTGATGTTGTAAAAAACATGTGTTTTATATATATATATATATATAATATGCATCACAGGTTTTTTTCTGGTCCACATGCATTCACAGAGTATAGGCCTGTTTATGGCTGGCAGTTATCCCATCTCCTTGAATTCAGGAATTCTGTATAATTTCTGTCACCAATCAACACTGAAATGAAAATAAAAATACAAAGATCATAAATTATCATGTTGAAATAATATGGTGAATGATAGAATAAGAAAACATCAATGTCATGCTTTCACAATGAAATGTATGCTTAAATTGACTGATTAAATCAACACAAGTATATATTTCCCTGTGTTCCTAATCTAAATGATCATGCAAGGAAATGCCATGACAGTTAAACTTCTGTTTTTCTTAGGCATTTCCTTTTACTAACAGTATCACACAATCTCTTTATCAGATTGTTTAAAATTAATAAAGATGGATTGTTAGAAATGTAATGTATAAAACAAGAACATTTGCAATCATTGAGATCTGTTTGTGATATTTGATTCACAATGTATCCGGGTTCAGTAACGACACAGCTGAGCCTGTGCATATGCAGTCGCTGCAGCTTTTCTCACTGACCATCTTCATGTAGTTTTGTGGAATTTACCAGTTTTGTGCTAGATTCAACTGTTGACAAGAAATGGAAATAAATGTATTCCCGCTAGTTACATGACAAAGTAACTATAAATATAAATTTAACTGATACCAAAAGTGGAGTGTCATTAACACATACCATTACATGATATGTCTCTTTTACACTCAATACATTGATCACATGCATGCTAGTCATGATGCATATATGAGATTTGTAGAATCTAATTTATTATATGTACATTTATATTTAAAAAGTAACCAAAACATCACACATACACTCTCCGATTTGAACAGCTTTATATTTATTGACTTCAAATGAAATACCATGCTGTGTATGTATATATCTTGTCAGTGCACAACCGTCAGAGCGACTATTATTAAATTACCCCACCCACTTAAAATAATCCCATTTTCATTGAAAACAACTTACCAGCGACATATATCGACACCGTTCAGGATGAATATTGACTGAAGGATTATTCTAGACACGTCCCTGTGTCAAATATGTATTTCTTGTCTGTCTTTTGGATTGAGCGAGTATTGAAATAAAATCTGTGAATTTCTGAATGTTGGTCACTCGTTCACTGCACTCGGGATTGTCCGTTTGTAATCCGGAAACTTTCCTTTTCGATATCGTTGATAATTGTCCAAATATAAAACTTCCTATTGCTGTATTAACATGTTTAACTATCACTTTCACCCGCAAAACATCGACAACCACCGACCACTGCATCAAAATTTAATTTTCTATTCCAACCGGAAATTTACAAATTTGTTCGCTAACAATGGGAGATAATCGCCAAAAAGTATATTTCCACCTATTTTTCATCCAAATCACTAAGTTTACATTGATTAAAAGTCCAACTGAAATATCGAAGCGGTAGCTTTGAGCTGACGCCATCTTTTTTTCAATTTAGTCCGATAATTTAGCACGCCTCATAGTGAACTTCGATCCTGAGTCCGAAATCCTAAGATTTAGTTCGATTCTCAATTTAGTCGGGTTGGTGAATACGGACTAAATCTCGAAAACGTACTTGAGTCCGATAATTTAGTCTCAAGTCCGAAAATCGAACTTGAGATCGGTTGGTGAATACGGGCCCTGTAGCAGATGACTTATAGGTGCATTTTGACACATCTGTAGCAGATGACTTATATGCACATTTTGACACATCTGTAGCAGTTGACTTATAGGCGCATTTTGACACATCTGTAGCAGATGACTTAAAGGAGCATTTTGACACATCTAACAGATGACTTATAGACGCATTTTGACACATCTGTAGCAGATGACTTTTGAAAACATTATGGCAAAAGGAGAAATTGCTCATAATATGAAATTTCTTCTGTTTTCACTTTTAAAAAAAAGTGCTTTCATTAGTGGAGATTTTCCATATATGACGTCTGCTGCAGATTTGCTGTAGGTGGGAAAAGGTGAATACGGTCATAAGAAATATGTTGTTGAAAAGTTACTGTTCACTCCTTAATCTAGGCATTTGATGATGTTCAAATTTATTGTTGACATTTTACAGGCTCATGAAGTCCTAGCTCTGGAGATTCTCACTTTACTTATGGAGGAACCAACAAACGATTCTGTTGAAGTTTCCATTGGATTTCTCAAGGAATGCGGACAGAAATTAACAGATGTCTCTCCCCGAGGAATCAATGGTAATTTGCAGTACCGCGTATTTCTTTGAGTACATGTGAATCGTTATTAAGTATATTCACATATGCTTTTGTAGTGATTTTCTACTACTCCTGCAGGCTTAAACAAGATTCCTCACAGAAAGGTGCAAGGGTGAACAAAGCCTGTATACATGCTAGAGTATATGTGACATGAGAGTCGCATGTGCTTGATTTGAGATTTCTAGTTTGACGGCGGGCTGAAATACACAACATAGACAGAGTAGGTGAAGATAGCATGTAAATGTGCTAAATTATGTGTGACCAATTAGTCACATGTGTTTCCTTTGAGATTTCTGGTTTTACTGCAGGCATCACACACATTTACGACGGATTTGGAAAACACAGCCTGTAACCATGCTATGCGAGTATGTGAGATCAATGAATCACATGTGCTTGCTTGGAGATTTCTAGTATGGCATCAGGCATTGGAAACGGATTAGGACAATTATAGAAGGATCAAGTATGTGTGAATAAAAAAAAATTCGCATGTGCTTGTATTTGGAGAATCGTCTTCAACAGGCGTATCAACCTTCAATCAACAGTTTAACAACGAGTTGAAAAGTATATGTGAATCATAATTTGAATTCGCATGTGCTTTATATGGTGATAAATCTTCACCTCGTGTTCTCCAGCAGCAAGCAGAAAGCTTCCAACAAGTAAACAAGTAACAGTGTATGAGTATGTGTGATTAATGGTAATATTCACAGGTTCTTATATCTAGAGAAAAGTCCTCAAGAGCTACTAGCGATCAACCAAGGCTTAAAATCATGTGATAGTACTTAAGTATATGTGAATCAATCCTCCAATTCACATGTGCTTGTATTGAGATGCATACAACAGAGATAACAGCCCTTGGATGGAAAAAATCAGCCGGTAGAAAGTCCACAAGTAGGTGTGAATCTTTGATAAAATTCACATGCGCTTTTAACAAGATACATGCTATTTTAACCAGACAACAAACAACAGACACCGGTTGACATGTAAACAGCCTGTAAAGTATTGGAGTATGTGTGATAGAATTCACATGTGCTTTTTAAAGATACCTTCTTCTTGAGCAGTTATACTTGGACAGACAATAAACAGAGATACATGTATGCAATTAGGAAATGCAGAATATGTATGCCGACATCAAGTACACCAAGTATGTGTGAAAACCCATCAGAAATATTTTCACATGTGCTTATCTTGATGAATCCATTACATACACTTATACTAATCGACGTGTAGTAGTATGTGTGAACAATACCAATATGTTCACATGTGCTATATTGTGTAGAGATTTATCTCTCTCCTTGGGCTGCTATGACAACAATTAAGTAGCCTAATATCTGAGTACATGTGCTTCACTCGTGCTTCACTCGATACACGGATAAGGCAAGTCTGGTATTCCCCAGTGAACAGGTATATATTTTTATAATTTGCTCTACATACATCATTGTTTTTTAAATTTGGCATTGTGTATGACCTTTTATGTAATTTAGTGGCTGAACTCCAGATGATGGAGATCAACATTTTGAAATTTTATGTTGAAACATCTGCAAATATTGCTAATAGTGCAAACTAATTAAGAAATAAATAGTTCAAAACTATTTTGGCAATAATGTTGAAAAAATGTCAATTGAAAGTCATGAAATCTACTAAATTTTAAAACCTTGACTAAACCATCTATAATTTGGAGTTCAGCACATTTAATTCCTTTGCACTTACAATTAATTTGCAGTAGACAATTTAAAAAATATCTTGGCCAAATTATGGTAAATATCTTTAAATGAAAGTATTATTTTTAAATAAAGTGGAACTGTGTTGTGAAAAGAGAAATTGTTCACATCATGAGCATTATCATCTTTGCTACAATGTTTTTTATAAAGTTTTCTGCTGTAGATGTGTTAAAAGTTGTCTGCTGTAAATGTGTTAAAAGTTATCTGCTGGAGATGTGTTAAAATGTGTCTGCTGTAGATGCGTTAAAAGTTGTCTTCTGTAGATGCGTTAAAAGTTGTCTGAATTTGGGACAGGGTTAATAATAATGACCATCAAAAGGGTTTTGTACAAAAATACTTTGAAGTTTGTCAAAAGAATTTTTTATAGGACATGACTACATTAGTATTTTAGTGTTTGATTTCAATGATGTTGGAATGACAACTTCTTTATCTATGCCAATGTCAGATTTGACATCATTTTGTAAACTGAAAAGATTGATAAACAAAAGCGTCTTTCTACAAAACCCTGACTGCTGATTTGGGCTCTCTAATTCGAAATCATAGAAGGTTTAATTCCCATTAAACTTGTAAAGCCACACTTTTAGTTTTTGGTCAAAAGTTGCATCTAAGACTATATTCTGTGTAGACTATATTTCGTGTAGACTATACTCCGTGTAGACTATATTCTGTGTAGACTGTATTCCATCTAGATAGACAGTGCAGGCTCTGATGAGCCATCATGAATGCACAGGTTCACCTCGGACTCCACTGTTTGCCTTTAGACGCCAAAAATCTTGATGTGGCTCATATATGGCTCTATACATAAAATCCGAGACCTTGATAAAGGGTTGTTTACTGATCTTTTTCCTTATCTTCTTTTTATCCAACTATAGCCTATGTTGTTAGTGATTAAAGGATTTCAGAACATCGAATATGCACTTTATCTAGAGCTTGTAAAAGTTGATCTGAGTTATTTAAGAACCTGCAATCATTGAACTTGAATTGATTGTTTTGAGAATGCAACTGTATTTATTTCTCTCATACAGACGCTTTCTTACGCTAAAGCAACAGCTGACTTTTGAAAACAGTTTGGCAAAATGTTTTCTAAGTCATCTGCTGCAGATTAAGTGTATGTGCGAAAGACATTCCATTTATCAATTAACATGCAACTGCTTTATATTTAAGTATCCTGTTAATGGGTGGTTTATGCTAACATATAGAAAGGCTATGCAGAACAACTCTAAATCAATGTAAAATCAATGAAAAATCAATCAATGTAAAATCAATCAAAGTAAAATCAATGTAAAATCAATAAGTTCAGACTAACCCTTACCTAACACAGATGTTGGCACCTCTGCTGTACATGTATTTTGAAACTCATTTCATCTCAACTGTTTCTGTCATCTCATCTGTTTCAGACAGATCAGCTTATGTCATAGCCTCCTCGGTGCGTCCTATGTCCTCGTATATTTGTTTAAGTCTATTTTTTCCTAACTAACCATTCAAGGTAGAGTTGTAGCAAGAAAAGATGCAAGTTCCATAACTTTCTTACTGCAGTTTGTCAAATTAATGCCCCTTTTTAAATCAGAACTTTGGTTAAGTTTTGGGTTAAGGTCACTTACATGCATGTACAATATAATGAAGGAAAAGTTTAACAAGTTACATAACCCTGTCATGTAATTTTACTGGATTATTGCCCTTCTTAACTTAGAATATTTCAAACTCGCTTATTATACACAATATTTTTGTATTAGTTGAAATATTGTAACCAAATTTTGTTTTTAGTAAATATTTAAGACAAATCTTTAATGGGATTGTGTTTTGGGACTCTTTGGGTCAAATTCAATATTTTTAGTTATGGTTGACATAATGTAATGTAACTAAATTGAGTTTTTATTAAGCATTTAAGAAGATTTTCAAATGGATTATGTTGGGGTTCCTGGGGTCAAGGTCAAGGTCACTTTTCCTTAAAATAGAAAAACTGTAATACTTTAGTTACAGTTAACATTAGTTACATAATGGATAGTAAGCAGACGCGCGTTGGCCTCCCGCAGATGGTGCTCTTGATATATTTTAATGTCGTATTTTCCAAATGTTATTGTTGACTCTTTCTGTCAATGTTTTTAGAAACGTCTAAATGGTTAGTTGTGTTTATTAATTCTAACCATCCACAGAGCACAAGATAAGGGTTGTATTTTAAGCTCTAAAATCCAAAATTGTCGAAAAATTCTAAATTTAAGATTAATTATTGATTGCATTGTGGCAAGAGGAGAAATTGCTTATGATCAGTAAATTCTTGTGTTGCCAGTTCTTTAAAAAATGCGGCTGTAGCAGATTCATTTAAATGATGTACACGAGGTACTCAAAAAAATTGTCTTGCACCGACTTTTCTTTTGAGTTCTCAAGACACAGGCTTTTGTTCAGTAAAGAAGATATGGGGAAAAGCGCAGATTAATCACCGTGCTTGATCTCGGACCAAGTCCAACCAAATGGCACTATTAATTAAATGGTGATGTTTTTTTGTCTATTTCAGCCATATTTGAAAGATTGCGCAACATTCTGCATGAGAGTCAAATAGACAAGCGAGTACAATACATGGTGGAAGTAATGTTTGCTGTGAGAAAAGACCACTTCAAGGCGAGTCAAATAAACTATTGGAATATGATTGCCATGTTAGCTCCTTTTCCCACATATGATAAATTTGCAGACGACTTTGAAAACATCCAGGCTAAAAACTTGATTATTGACTATATAGAGATTAAAAACTTCTGGTAAAAGGAGAAAATGAAATTTCGTTTGCAACAATGTTTTCAAGTCATCAAATTAATTTTGTCCCAGCAATAGTGTAGATGAAGATCAACCTGCACATCTGCTCAGTCTGATCTACTACAATGTTTGCATATTAGTTCCAGAAGCTTATACCTGCACATCTGCTCTGTCTGATCAGGAATAACAATGTTTGCATATTAGTTCCAGAAGCTAATGCCTGCACATCTGCTCTGTCTAATCTGGAAGTAAAATGTTTGCATCTTAGTTCCAGAAGCTAATACCTGCACATCTGCTCTGTCTGATCTGGAAGTAAAATGTTTGCATATTAGTTCCAGAAGCTTATGGATAAGAAAGCATTGCTGATAAAGCAGAAATTCCTAGTAATGAGCATTTATTTCCTATAATGTTTTACACTCTTGTGTCAAAACATTTTTCTAATTTTCTAACGATACATAGTTCATCTTTGATTTTTTGAAAGCACATGACCTAGAGAACATTGAGATATTGCTTGTATGAATCAATTTTTCCATTTTCCATATTGTGTTTAAAGTTTAACTATATCCAATACTTGGTTTAACATAATTAACCCATTCCAACCTGCAGACATGTTCTGACATATCTGCAGCAGACGACTTTAGAAACAAATTGTGGCAAAAGGAGAAATTGCTTATGGCAAGCAATTTATTATTTATTGCCACAATGTTTTCAACTCTACTCAATAGTTATTCTTTCATTTATAGAGATTGTCCATATTTTTCTCATTAGTGTTCAAAGTTATCTGCTGCAGATTTGCTTTATGTTGGAAAGGATTGACCAAGTTTTGTGGGTGGCCATGAAACCTTTGTTTTGGCACTATAACAAAAGTTTTGTTTGTTTAACCCTTTCCCACATACAGACACATGTTGACGCTTCTGCAGCAGACGACTTACAGTGTAAGCATTGTGAAAAACCTAGAAATCTCCTGCAACAGTGTTTTGAACTTCATCCAATTATTATAACTTTCGTTTACTGAATTTTTTATATTTTTGTCTAGATGTTTTCATAGTCGTCTGCTACAGTTTTATTGCATGTTGGAAATGGTTAACCTCAGGTAGAAAGCTAGGTCTGACTGGGTCCTTTAGTCCAAAATTACTGTCTGTTGAAAACCCTGTTTTTAAGCTATACCCCATTTCTTGGTTGCCATGTATTCAGACTTGACATTTGTTTAATACAGGACTACCAAGCCTTGCCAGAGGATTTAGACTTAGTGGAAGAAGAGGACCAATTCACACATCTACTGACGCTGGAGGATGCAGGGAACGCGGAGGAATTGTTAAGTATGTGTACCTCTTCGTATGATTTGCGGAGTTTATGAGTGTTGTTATAAAGTGGTTTATTTTTGTGGTACAAACAGTGATGTATCATGGGATAGTAGTGAAAGAATTCATCAGTATTTGTGGGTTGTTGGCTTATATTGGCTTATAGTGTTTGTTTAATAATATAAAGTAGAAAACCGTGTTGGAAAAAAGAGAAATTGTTCAAATTGAGAAACTTCTCTTTCCCCCATAAAGTTTGCAATAATCTATTGGTGTAGAGACATCACATCGTGTTTGAATCCAGGATAGAAATGGTCTATTGGAGAAAGTGTTAAACTCGCATCGTTCATAAGTGCCATGTATAAAAAGAAATGTCATTACAGTCAACAGGTATCCCGTCTTTAAAGTTGAAGTGTTCTAAACATGATAAGTATTTAGCAATGGTACAGTCCTCTTGAAAACTTGGGTCAATGTTTGAGTTGTGACACACAAAGAGGACATTTGAAGATTAGATATAGCCATGTGTACAACACATCTGCAACAGATGAATTTTGAAAGCATCTAGGCAAAAACATGGAAAAAATCTATTAATGAAAGTATAACAACTGAAAACAGACCTAAAGTGTTGTGCGGTTTTGAGCAATTTCTCCTTTTGCCAAAATGTTTACAAATGTGATCTGCTGCAGATGTATCAAAATGCATCTATAAGATGGAAAGGGTTAAGCTGTTACACACAAGAAGGACAGCGATACACCATGTGTGCTAGACCTCACCATCATTGACAGTGTTTATCCTAGAATATACTTATCAGTTCACAGTTAACCCTTCCTTCATACGACAATTCTGCAGCAGAAGACTTTAAACATATTTTGTCAACAAATAGAAAATCTCTATAATTGAATGGATAACCTATCACTAAAAGTTGAACACATTGTGGCAAAAGGAGAAATTGCTTGTTTTGAGCAATTTCTTCTTTTGTCACTATGTTTTCAAAAAGCCGTCTGCTGCAGAGGTGCCAGAAAGTGTCTATATGAGGGAAAGGGTTAAATGTGCAGTCATGTTCTCTTAACAGTGAGAAGCGGGAAACTGATTGAATAGTGTCCAAAGGTACGGTTCATTCTAGTGTAAATTTACCAGCCTTAGACCGGCAAATAAGAACATGTGGATGTTTTAAGAATCATAATCTAATTCATCAATTGTTAAATTTACAGACTGCTTCAACTAGATTTTTTGTGTTTCTTCCAGTATCAAATGAGATAAAATGCTAGAAAGAAATGGCTCAGAACTCTGAATGAAAGAAACCTATTTGATTGATGTGATATATAAGAATGTAGGACTTATTCTGAAATATTTACCCAGATATACTTGTTAACAGTGTTTTGTGTACAAAGCTTTAAAGGGGCTGCAGTAAATGGTCATATTAAATTATAGCATTCTCTGTTTGAAGGGCTGCAGCAAATAGTCATATTAAATTATAGCATTCTCTGTTTGAAGGGCTGCAGTAAATGGTCATATTAAAGTATAGCATTCTCTGTTTGAAGGGCTGCAGTAAATGGTCATATTAAATTATAGCATTCTGTTTGAAGGGCTGCAGTAAATGGTCATATTAAATTATAGCATTCTCTGTTTGAAGGGCTGCAGTAAATGGTCATATTAAATTATAGCATTCTGTTTGAAGGGCTGCAGTAAATGGTCATAATAAATTATAGCATTCTGTTTGAAGGGCTGCAGTAAATGGTCATATTAAATTATAGCATTCTGTTTGAAGGGCTGCAGTAAATGGTCATATTAAATTATAGCATTCTGTTTGAAGGGCTGCAGTAAATGGTCATATTAAATTATAGCATTCTGTTTGAAGGGCTGCAGTAAATGGTCATATTAAATTATAGCATTCTGTTTGAAGGGCTGCAGTAAATGGTCATATTAAATTATAGCATTCTGTTTGAAGGACTGCAGTAAATGGTCATATTAAAGTATAGCATTCTGTTTGAGGGGCTGCAGCAAATGGTCATATTAAATTATAGCATTCTGTTTGAAGGGCTGCAGTAAATGGTCATATTAAATTATAGCATTCTGTTTGAAGGGCTGCAGCAAATGGTCATATTAAATTATAGCATTCTGTTTGAAGGGAAGCAGTAAATGGTCATATTAAGTTATAGCATTCTCTGTTTAAAGGACTGCAGTAAATGGTCATATTAAGTTATAGCATTCTCTGTTTGAAGGACTGCAGCAAATGGTCATATTAAATTATAGCATTCTGTTTGAAGGGCTGCAGCAAATGGTCATATTAAATTATAGCATTCTGTTTGAAGGACTGCAGTAAATGGTCATATTAAATTATAGCATTCTGTTTGAAGGGCTGCAGTAAATGGTCATATTAAAGTATAGCATTCTGTTTGAAGGGCTGCAGTAAAATAATCATATTAAAGTATAGCATTCTGTTTGAAGGGCTGCAGTAAATGGTCATATTAAAGTATAGCATTCTGTTTGAAGGGCTGCAGTAAATGGTCATATTAAAGTATAGCATTCTGTTTGAAGGGCTGCAGTAAATGGTCATATTAAAGTATAGCATTCTCTGTTTGAAGGGCTGCAGTAAATGGTCATATTAAAGTATAGCATTCTCTGTCAAATGGTCATATTAAAGTATAGCATTCTCTGTCAAATGGTCATATTAAATTATAGCATTCTCTGTTTGAAGGGCTGCAGTAAATGGTCATATTAAATTATAGCATTCTGTTTGAAGGGCTGCAGCAAATGGTCAAATTAAATTATAACTTTCTCTGTTTGAAGGGCTGCAGCAAATGGTCATATTAAATTATAGCATTCTGTTTGAAGGGCTGCAGTAAATGGTCATATTAAATTATAGCATTCTGTATGAAGGGCTGCAGTAAATGGTCATATTAAATTATAGCATTCTGTTTGAAGGGCTGCAGTAAATGGTCATATTAAATTATAGCATTCTCTGTTTGAAGGGCTGCAGCAAATGGTCATATTAAATTATAGCATTCTCTGTTTGAAGGACTGCAGTAAATGGTCATATTAAATTATAGCATTCTCCGTTCAAATATTTCCGATCCGTTGAAAAACATGGCCGCCAGGGGGCGGAGCCTGTTTTCCTTATTTGTACATTGTTAATATTTCAAAAATCTTCTTGTCCAAAAGTGCTGGCCCGATTTGAAAATTATTTTGCACAAATGTTCCTTGGGGCACCCTTTAACAAGATTGTTCAAATATTTTCGATCCGTTGAAAAACATGACCGCCAGGGGGCGGAGCATGTTTTCCTTATATGTGCATTGTTAAAACTTTAAAAATCTTCTTGTCCAAAAGTACTGGCCCGATTTGAAAATTATTTTCCACAAATGTTCCTTGGGGCACCCTTTACCAAGATTGTACAAATATTTCTGATCGATTGAAAAACATGGCCGCCAGGGGGCGGAGCCTGTTTTCCTTATATGTGCATTGTTAAAACTTTAAAAATCTTCTTGTCCAAAAGTATAAGCCCAATTTGAAAATTATTTTGCACAAATGTTCCTATGGGCACCCTTTACCAAGATTGTTCAAATATTTCTGATCCGTTGAAAAACATGGCCGCCAGTGGGTGGAGCCTGTTTTCCTTATATGTGCATTGTTAAAACTTTAAAAATCTTCTTGTCCAAAAGTACTGGCCCGATTTGAAAATTATTTTGCACAAATGTTCCTTGTGGCACCCTTTACCAAGATTGTTCAAATATTTCCGATCCGTTGAAAAAACATGGCTACCAGGGGGCTAAAGCTTGTTTTCCTTATATGTGCATTGTTAAAACTTAAAAAATCTTCTCGTCCAAAAGAATTAGCCCGATTTGAAAATTATTTTTCACAAATGTTCCTTGGGGCACCCTCTACCAAGATTGTTCAAATATGTCCGATCTGTTGAAAAACATAGCCGTCAGGGTTGCTGCGGCATCAGAAAGGGGGCAAAATGTCCGAACTTTAAAAATCTTCTCCTTTGAATCTGCATGTCAGATTCCAATATAGTTTGGTAGAAATGTTCCTTAGGTGAGCCTCTACAAAGATTGTTCAAGGCATACTGTTTGGTTGAAAAACATGGCAGTCAGGAGGCATCAGAAAAGGGGCAAAATGACAAAATTTGGAAATTCCATTTTTAGCACGAAGTGCTCAAGGTGATCGCCCTATGTCCAGCGTCCGTTAACTTCTTCTACTCAGTAACCAGTGGGTCAATTTGGATGAAACTTCACAGAAAGCATCCTCTCAATGACCTCACCAGAATTCCTTCACATTTTTGGGATCCATGCAAAATTCTGGTTTCCATGGCAACGAAACCGAAAAAACTTCAAAATTCTTCTTCTCCCAAACTGGTATTTTCAAATAATTTTGTAGAAATGTTCCTTGGATGACCCTCTATCAGATTCCTTCAAGCCATGTTGATTGGCTGAAAAACATGGCCGCCAGTGGGGCGTGGCTACTTTGCCTTATATGGCTATAGTGAAAACTGAAAACATCTTCTCCTCTGAAAGTGTCAGGTCGATTTTCAAATAATTTTGTAGAAATGTTTCTTGAATGACCTTCTATCAGATTCCTTCAAGCCATGTTGATTGGTTGAAAAACATGGCTGCCAGGGGGGCGGGGCTACTTTGCCGTATATGGCTATAGTGAAAACTTAAAAAATCTTCTCCTCCGAAAGTGTCAGGCCGATTTTCAAATAATTTTGTAGAAATGTTCCATTGGTGACCCTCTATCAGATTCCTTCAAGCCATGTTGATTGGTCGAAAAACATGGCCGCCAGGGGGGGTGGGGGGGGGGGGGGGGGCTATTTTGCCTTATATGGCTATAGTGCAAACTTAAAAAATCTTCTGCTCCAAAAGTGTCAGGCCGATTTTCAAATAATTTTGTAGAAATGTTCCTTTGGTGATCCTCTTATCATCAAGCCATGTTGATTGGTCAAAAAACATGGCCGCCAGGGGGCGGGGCTATTTTGCCTTTTATGGCTATAGTGAAAACTTAAAAAATCTTCTCCAAAACTGTCAGGCTGATTTTCAAATAATTTTGTAAAAATGTTCCTAGGGTGACCTTCTATCAGATTCCTTCAAGCCAAGTTGATTGGTCGGAAACTATGGCCACCAGGGGACGGGGCTTATATAGCTAAAGCGAAAAAAAAAAAAATCAGGTGAGCGATCCAGGGCCATCATGGCCCTCTTGTTTTCAGTGCTTGTCTGATATTAAGAAAATTGAATAGAAATCCTACTTCAGTGATCTTCTACTTAATTTGTTCAAGCCATTTTGATTGGTTACAAAATCATAGCAACCTCGCGTCATCACAAAAGGGGTAAATTGAACTTTTAGCTACAAATGAAAACTCCTACCATTCCACTTGTCCAATTTCAACATTACTTCACAGGAATGTTCCTTTGATGGTCCTCTTTCAAAATTGTTCAAAGACTTGCATTCTGTGTAGAACCTTTGTTGCTGCAGCATCAGAAATTGAGAAAGCTCTTGTTAGATTTCAAGATAAAAATGACTTTTACTGATAAACTATTTCTTTAACTGAGTGTCCACTCCTTGCAGTTTCATTTGAACTCCTGATCAAATTTTCACAGATATTTGCTGTTAAATATTGCTTCTAATTAACTATCATTCAGGTGATTGATTTAGGGCCATCTTGGCCCTCTTGTTAGTAGTTTGTAGTGCAGGGGCTTTTAGTAGTTTGTGGTGCAGGGGACTTTAAGTAGTTTGTATACAGGGGACTTTAAGTAGTTTGTAGTGCAGGGGTTTTAAGTAGTTTGTAGTGCAGGGGACGTTAAGTAGTTTGTAGTGCAGCAGACTTTAAGTAGTTTGTATACAGGGGACTTTAAGTAGTTTGTATACAGGGGACTTTAAGTAGTTTGTATAGTATACAGGGGACTTTAAGTAGTTTGTATACAGGGGACTTTAAGTAGTTTGTATACAGGGGTTTTAAGTAGTTTTTAGTGCAGGGGTTTTAAGTAGTTTGTATACAGGGACTTTAAGTAGTCTGTAGTTCAGGGGACTTTAAGTAGTTTGTAGTGCAGTGGACTTTAAGTAGTTTGTAGTGCAGGTGACTTTACGTAGTTTGTAGTGCAGGGGACTTTAAGTAGTATGCAGTGCAGGGGACTTTAAGTAGTTTGTAGTGCAGGGGCTTTAAGTAGTTTGTATACAGGGGACTTTTAAGTAGTTTGTAGTGCAGGGGACTTTAAGTAGTTTGTATACAGGGGACTTTTAGGTAGTTTGTAGTGCAGGGGACTTTAAGTAGTTTGTAGTGCTGTAGTTCAGGGGTCTTTTAAGTAGTTTGTAGTGCAGGGGACTTTATGTAGTTTGTAATGCAGGGGACTTTAAGTAGTCTGTAGTGCAGGGGACGTTAAGTAGTTTGTAGTGCAGGGGACTTTAAGTAGTTTGTATTGCAGGGGACTTTAAGTAGTTTTTGGGATAGGGGCGTTTAGTTTAGGTTAAGGTTTTTTGTTCAGCTCAGCTTTTTTTCTGTTTTCTAACAAACTACTACTGTTAAAGTCACTAAACTTCATAAACATAATCACAATATGTTAAATAATAAAAGTATATAGCTGGAAATCTTTATTTGTTTCACTTAAAACTTCAAAACGTAAGGTTAAGGTTTTTTGTTTAGCTCAGGTTTTTGACAATTTTTTACTCATGATTTTTCATATCTTAAAAACTTTTCTTTTTTTTTGCTTGAAACTTCACAAACTTGCTGAGTGTCTTAAGTTGACCTTATATAACAAGTTTCATAACTCTGTAAATAGTATTGACAAAATTATCTCCCCATTTCGATCTAGAAAATCTACTTTGAAGGGAGAAAAATGGTGATGACTGAAACACAATTTAACCTATAGCTATGAAACTTCCTAAACTTATTCAATGTCTTAACATAACTTGATACAACAAGTTCCATAACCCTGAACTTAATATTGACCAAATTATCCCCCCTTTTGGACTTAGAAAATCTACACTGAAGGTGTTGTCATCCGGTTAAGGTTTAATTTTTATTAGCTCGACTTTTGAAAAAAACAAGAGCTATTGTCATGACCCTGGCGTTGGCGGTGGCGTGGTCGTCCGGTTAAGGTTTTTTGTTTAGCACATTTTTAGCTCACCTATGCACGAAGTGCAAGGTGAGCTATTGTGATCACATTTTGTCCGGCGTCCGTCCGTCGTGCGTCGTCCATCGTCAACATTTGAGCTTGTTAACACTCTACGGGCTACATTTTGCATCCAATCTTCATGAAAGTTTATCAGAACGTTCATCTCCATAAAATCTTGGACAAGTTCGAAACTGGGCGATATGAGGTCAAAAACTAGGTCACTAGGTTGAATTGAAGGAAAATCTTGTTAACACTCTGGAGGCCACATTTTCAACTTGAGCATATTGAAACTTTATCAGAATGTTTGTCTTGATGATATGTAGGTCAAGTTCGAACATGGGTCACGTTGGGTCAAAAAGTAGGTCACTAGGTCAAATTGAAGGAAAATCTTGTTAACACTCCAGAGGCCGCAATTTTTGCTTCAGCAGTTTGAAATTTTGTCAAAATGTTTGTCTTAAAAATATCTAGGTCAAGTTCGAATACGGGTTATGCCGGGTCAAAAACTAGGTCACTAGGTCAAATAGAAAGAAAATCTTGTTAACACTTTTGATGCCGCATTTTTTGCCGCAGCAGCTTGATCAGAATGTTTGTCTTAAATATATCTAGGTCAAGTTCAAATATGGGTCGTATTGGGTCAGAAACTAGGTCACCAGGCCAAATTGAGGGAAAATCTTGTTAACTCTGTAGAAGCCGCATGTTTTGCTTCAGCGGCTTGAAATTTGTTCAGAATATTGAGCTGAATGATATCTAGGCCAAGTTCGAATATGGGTCATGTCGGGTCAAAAACTAGGTCACTAGCCCAAATTGAAAGAAAATCTTTTTTACACTTTGGATGCCGCATTTTTTGCTTCAGCAGCTTGAAATTTTGTCAGAATGTTTGTCTTAAAGATATCTAGTTCAAGTTCAAATATGGGTCATATTGGTCATATTGGATCAGAAACTAGGTCACTAGGCCAAATTGAGGGAAAATCTTGTTAACTCTGTAAAAGCTGCATTTTTTGCTTCAGCAATTTGAAATTTTGTCAGAATGTTTGTATAAATGATATCTAGGCCAAGTTCGGATATGGGTCATGCCGGGTTAAAAACTAGGTCACTAGACCAGATTGAAGGGTAATCATGTTAACACTCTGGATACTGCATTTTTAATTTCAGCATGATAAAACTTTTATCAGAATGTTTTTCTTGATGATATGTAGGCCAAGTTTGAATATGGGTCATGCTGGATCAAAAACTAGGTCACTAGATCAAATTGAAGGAAAATCTTGTGAACACTTTGGATGCCGCATTGTTTGCTTCAGCAGCTTGGAATTTGGTCAGAATGTTTGTCTGAATTATATCTAGGTCAAGTTCAAATATGGGTCATATTGGATCAGAAACTAGGTCAATAAAGGAAAATATTGTTCAAACTCCGGAGGCCGCATTTTTACTTTGAGCAAGTTGAAACTTAGTCAGAATGTTGTCTTGATGATATCTAGTCCATGTTGGAATATGGGTCATATCAGGTAAAAAATATAGATCACTAGGCCAAATGAAGGAAAGTATTGTTAACACTGTGGAGGTTGCATTCAGAATAATTGTCTTGATGTGTTTTGCATTGCAGTACATTGTATAATTAAGGTGAGCGATCCAGGGCCATCATGGCCCTCTTGTTTTATTTTATTTTTCTCCCTATCAGTCGAGCGTCTGTGCCGTACGCGTTGCTCTTGTTTTATTGTTTCTCAATCAAACTTATACAGTAGTTAGATATCCATGAGAGCTTGATTCCTTTCGAAAACAAGCCAGATCCGCCCCATGCATGACTGAATTATGGCCCTTGAAATTGTCAAAATTGCTATAATAGGGCTTGTTAACATGATACAGTCCTTATTTTTGATTGTATCTCAATCAAACTTATACAGTAGTTGGATATCCATGAGAGTTTGGTTCATTTCTATAAAAACGGCCAGATCTACCCATGCATGGCTGGATTATGGCCCTTGAAATTGTCAAAGTTGCTATAATACAGCTTGTGAACACAATAGAGCTTCCGTTTACTATCTGATCTTCACCAAACTTAGATGGTATTTGAATATTGATGACATATTGGTTCCTTTTGAAACAAGCCAGATCAATGCCAGTAGAGCATAGGCTCTCATGGGCATCTTGTTTAGGTGTAAACTCATTTTTATACGACTGTTTCTTAAAAACGGTACGTATTATGGTATGATCATGTCCGTCCGTTCGGGTTTTCCGCACTTTTTTCTTACATACTTTGAGCTATTGAGCTGAAATTTTGTATACAGCTTTGTAGTGATGTGTCACAGATCAAGTTCATATTTCCTGGGATTTCGTCAATTTTTGAATGAGTTATGCCCCTTTTTGGACTTAGAATATTTGTTTTCCGCACTTTTTTTCTACATGCTTTGATGTATTGAGCTGAAATTATGTATATGGCTTTGTAATCAAGTGTCACAGATCAAGTTCACAATTCCTCGAATTTCGTCAATTTTTGAATGAGTTATGCCCCTTTTTGGACTTAGAATATTTGTCAATTTCTGCATGAGTTATGCATTTTTCATAGTTTCCCATTATTCTTTAACAACTTATTCCTGAACGACTTTATTAACTTTTTACAAACAAACAATATATCAAAACAAAGAGGAAACTTACAAAGAAGTTCCTGACGGGCTTATTATGTACCGTTTGCGGTACCCTTGTTTCATTTCTTCGGTTATTGTCTCAATAGATGTCCAATGTATCAATTTAAGACTTGGTGTATAGGGAACGCAGAGCTACAGATGTGCAGTTCAAAAAGAAACATAACTCTAGTATGCTTTCGATTGTCTTTTATTTATCAGCATGATTACAATATACATTGTGGATCTTTAGTGATTTCTGAACTGGAAATATTTATGCCCCCTTCGAAGAAGAGGGGTATATTGCTTTGCACATGTCTGTCGGTCGGTCCGTCTGTAGACCAAAGCTTGTCCGAGTGATAACTCAACAATGCCTGGACCTATGGTCCTCAAACTTGACTTGGGGGTTGGGCCTGACCAGTAGATGAACCCTATTTATTTTGAGGTCATTGGGTCAAAGGTCAAGGTCACAGTGACCTTGAACACAAAAAACGTTTTTAAGCTTTTGTCCGAGTGATAACTCAACAATGCTTGGACCTATGGTCCTCAAACTTGACTTGGAGGTTGGGCCTGACCAGTAGATGAACCCTATTTATTTTGAGGTAATTGGGTCAAAGGTCAAGGTCACTGACCTTGAATACAAAAACCCTTTTTTAGCTTGTCCGAGTGTTAACTCAACAATGCCTGGACCTATGGTCCTCAAACTTGACTTGGAGGTTGGGCCTGACCAGTAGATGAACCCTATTTATTTTGAGGTCAAAGGTCAAGGTCACAGTGACCTTGAACACAAAAACCCTTTTTAAGCTTGTCCAAGTGATAATGTTTGACAAACATCTCTTGTTTAATTAAGGGTTGCTGTTCGGTATTTTGTCAATCTTTTGTCCTTCCTGATTTATTTTGTTTATACAAGAAAAGGGTCAAACTTTGAAAAATAAGGTATATGTTATTGGCAAGCAGTATGGGTTGCTTCACACATTTTTGGTTTGGTTTGTTTTAAAGGTCATTGTTTATTGTTTCAACAATGTTTGTCGATAGTATCTATGCCATATATTTTCAACTTGCATATGCCCCTATACCATTAGCGCTTTTAGCGCTTTGATTAGTGCAGGGGACGTTAAGTAGTTTGTAGTGCAGGGAACTTTAAGTAGTTTGTAGTGCAGGGGTCTTTAAGTTTAAAACTATTATAATAATAATAATAATAATATGTTATCTATAGATGGTTACTCATTTAGCCATTGGCAATTTAACAATGAGGCAATCTTGAATGTTTAAAAGTAATGCATATCTTATCAACCTTTCCTATTAAAGAGCTCTTACAACAAAAGGGTGACAATCCCAATTTTAAACTATCCAATATGTAGAAAGGCAACTAGAATGTTAACCAGTCCTGTTTGATATATACAAATGTGTCAATTTAATCGGTTCACATGTTTTTGATAAGGTCTACGGATTATGTGTATTCAATAAGGATTATCCAAAACTACAAATTTCCAACACTCAAAGGGAAACAATCGTGAATGGACTAGGAATAAAGCAGTGACTTCTAACAATCGATGTCAGAGATTCTACTCTTCTGTGATGTTTGTACTTGTGATGTTTTTGTTACTTATTATCACACTAATTAAAATTATAATCATTTAATCGAGTTAAAAACATTGTGGCATGCTTTCAAAATTCAGTTTCTGCAGATGAGTCAAAATGCAAAAATTGGAAAGTGTTAAATTGACTTAAAAACTGTCAAAGAAAGTTAGATAAATAGGACTTTAAAGTAGGCCCAAGAATGT
This sequence comes from Serripes groenlandicus, assembly GCA_031761405.1. NCBI lineage: Eukaryota > Metazoa > Mollusca > Bivalvia > Cardiida > Cardiidae > Serripes > Serripes groenlandicus. Next base: position 227,531 of record JASEVX010000012.1, on the reverse strand, counting down.
TTGTCTGTGTACATGCATTTTAGATCGCCCGAGCCAAAGGCTCAAGTTGATCCATTCTGATCACTCTCGTCCGTCGGCCGTCCGTTAACTTTTAGCTTTAAACATCTCCTAAACCGCAGGAACAATTTCAACAAAACATCACAGGATTGTTCCTTTGGTGGACCTCTTTCGAAATTGTTCAAAGATTTAAATTCAATTGAGATTTTTGGTTGCTGCGGCATCAGAAAACGGGCAAAATGTCCAAACTTTAAAAATCTTCTTCTTCGAATCTGCTTGTCTGATTCCAATATAATTTGGTAGAAATGTTCCTTGGGTGACCCTCTACAAAATTGTTCAAGCCATACTGATTGGCTGAAAAACATGGCAGTCAGGCAGCATCAGAAAAGGGACAAAATTTGAAAAGTCCATTTTTATGAAAGTGCTTGTCTGATTTTAAGAAAATTGAATAGGCATCATACCTCATTGATCCTCTTCTTAATTTGTTCAAGCCGTAAAATCATAGCAACCAGGCATCATCACAAAAGGGGTAAATTGAACTTTTAGCTACAAATGACAACTCCTACCATTCCACTGGACCAATTTCAACTTAATTTCACAGGAATGTTTCTTTATTAGTCCTCTTTCAAAATTGTTCAAAGACTTACTTTCTGTGTAGAACTTCGGTTGCTGCGGCATCAGAACATGAGAAAATACCCAAATTTTAAAAATCCTTTTCCTCCATAATCTGCTTGTCAGAATGCAAGATAATTTGTTAGAAATGTTCCTTGAGTGATTCTCTACAAAAACCTTTCAAGCCATATTGATTTGTTGAAAAACAGGGAGCAAAGCGGCATCAAGAAACTGGCAATATGACAACACTTTATAATTCCATTCTTATTAAAGTTGTTGTTATATTTTGAGATACAAATGACCTTTAAAATGGCTATTTCTTTAACAGTGTCCACTCCTTGCAGTTTCATTTTTGCACTTCTGATCAAAGTTTCCCAGATATTTGCAGTTAAATATTTGCTACTAATTTACTTTCACTCAGGTGATCAATTTAGGGCCATCATAGCCCTCTTGTTTGTCATGCAAACACATTCTGACGCATCTGCGGCAGACAACTTTTGAAAACAGTGTGGCTAAGGAGAAATTGCTCATTATATAGATAAGCAATTTCTCCTTAGCCAGAATGATTCAATTTGTATAGAGTTAAACCGAACAATTTCTTGTATGTGCTTGGAGAAGTATCTCCAGCAGATAACTTTTGGATATAGTGCACTGTTTTCAACTTTATTTAATATTGAATAATTATACTTTTATTTTCCACATTTATTGGAACAGTTAAATTTTAATCAATTATGGAAGAACAGAAAGAATTTCACAGCAAATTCTTCATGCCCAAAATCCAAAAGTTGTATTTCAATCATAAGTTTTGTACTTGTTAAGAATTATATTGACTTTATTGTATTGTAACATACATACTTTGTAAGCTTTTCAGAAAAGTGAGTTCAAAATGTCTATTTCCATGGTAATCAATTATTATCTTTGTCACCCTTTTTCATTATGCATCTGCAGCAGATGATTTTTGTCGAGCCCTCTTGTGGTGAGCCCGACATATCTGGCACAATGGCGGTTCGGTGTATGTACGTGTGTGAGTCTGTGTGACCATCTGTCCGAACCTTGTCCAGCCCCATCTTAACCATGCATTATCATAGGATTCCCAAGTTACTGGGCACATGTTCACATTGATGAGGTGACATGTGGCGCACAAGACCTAGGCCTGTACCTCAAAGGTCAAGATCCAACTTAAAGGCCAAAGGTCGAAACAAAAAATGTTTGATAGGACTACTGGTCCGGCCCACATATCAACCATGCATCATAGGATCCACAAGTAACTGAGCGCTCATTTACACCATTCCAGATAGCATGTAAAATGAAAACCCAGGTCTGTACATGGAAGGTTTATGTCACAAATTTTAAAGATGAAAATTTTGAGAATTGATTGTTTGACTGCGGACAACAAAGAAATACGTCGCTTTCATTTTAACTTAATGTTGGTAAATTTACAGGAAATACAAACATATGAAAGTTTAATCTGTCAAAATTGTTCAAATTAAAGGAGAGGAATTGAATAATTAATTTTGTGACCGAAATTACATATTATATAACTAAGTTATTAGTACTGTGGTATAAGCAGAAACAATCCTACATTAAATATACATTTTGATATTTTACAACCACTCTTTTATGATAATTTACTTTTCCTTACACAAATTTTCTATATTTTTGTTTAGATGTTTCCATGTCTGCTACAGATTTATTGAAAAGAGTTAAACTGATTAAATTTATTATTCACAGATGTGTTCAGACCAGATCCAGATTTCCAGGAGAATGAAGAAAAGTACAAGATACTGAAAAAAGGTATGTGTCAACCAAACCCTAAATATCTATCTTATTATTCAACCAAACCTTAAATATCTATCTTATTATACAACTAAATACACTGGCACTCCTCTATAACACTGTACTTAGGAGCCATGGTCTTGCACAGCGATATATACGGGGTTAAATTGATAACGCTGTTCCAAAAATCCGCCGAGTCATTAATCCACCCAGTAAACACTAATTCAATTGCAAAGAGAGTGTTTTTGTCTAAAACAAGCCTGCAAGATATATTTACCTGTTTCTTTGACATTTGATAGATGTATCAGGGGTCGAATTTAAGCTCGCATACAGTACTCGCGAATATTGCAATTGCAAATTTCAATTGGCATGGTGAGATTTGAGGCACCAGCAGATTATTGCGAGTGATATTTTTTGGACCGAATAATACGCATTTCTAATTGTCGCTCTATTACAGGGTTATTTATTTTACAATTCGCATTAATTGCAGTGAACTTTCGAGATTTGTTTTGCAATATTTGCAGAAGTTTACAATCGATACATGTCTCGTGCGCATGCCTATTCAACGGCCCCAATATTGATGACGTTTACTGCAAACATTTGAGCTAAATAGTTTAATATACATATCGCAAATACGATTGGCTGGAATAGTCACGTGTATATTTTGGGTTTTCCCAAGTTGTATTCACTACGGAGATGAAAAAAGGGGATGACATTCAGACAACATTTTGCTCAAATACTATTGGCTGGAATGGTCACGTGTATATTTTCGGGTTTTCCAAGTTGTATTCACAGAAGGTTGTTTGTTACATTATGAAGTTTGAAATTGAGTTTGTTTGTTTGTCACACCATGACGGCTGCTCTCATTTAAAGGTGACTGAACACAATAAGCGTAATGCACAAACAATAATTACACCCAATATCGATTTTATATCTGTCTATTGTCATTATGCAAACAGCCGCTCGATAACGGTATCGATTTTATTTATCTGTCTATTGTTTTAATATTGAAAGCGTTATGCAAATAGCCGCTCGATAACAATATCAATTTTTTTTTTTTACCTGTCTATTGTTGAACAAAGCGTTCTATTTCCACATATTTCATGCAATAAAATTTTGGGAGCCAAGCAAGACCAGTGTTATAACGGGATCCGCTTTAAAACAGAGAGTTTTATAGAGGAGTGCCAGTGTATCTTATTATACAACCAAACCCTAAATATCTATCTTATTATTCAACCAAACCCTAAATATCTATCTTATTATTCAACCAAACCTTAAATATCTATCTTATTATTCAACCAAACCCTAAATATCTATCTTATTATACAACCAAACCTTAAATATCTATCTTATTATACAACCAAACCCTAAATATCTATCTTATTATTCAACCAAACCCTAAATATCTATCTTATTATTCAACCAAACCTTAAATATCTATCTTATTATTCAACCAAACCCTAAATATCTATCTTATTATACAACCAAACCTTAAATATCTATCTTATTATACAACCAAACCCTAAATATCTATCTTATTATACAACCAAACCCTAAATATCTATCTTATTATTCAACCAAACTCTAAATATCTATCTTATTATTTCTTATTATTCAACCAAACCCTAAATATCTATCTTATTATTCAACCAAACCTTAAATATCTATCTTATTATTCAACCAAACCCTAAATATCTATCTTATTATTCAACCAAACCTTAAAGATCTATCTTATTATTCAACCAAACCCTAAATATCTATCTTATTATACAACTAAATCTTAAAGATCTATCTTATTATTCAACCAAACCCTAAATATCTATCTTATTATACAACTAAATCTTAAATATCTATCTTATTATTTCTTATTATACAACTAAACCTTATATATCTATCTTATTATACAACCAAACCTTAAATATCTATCTTATTATACAACCAACCTTAAATATCTATCTTATTATACAACCAAACCCTAAATATCTATCTTATTATTCAACCAAACCCTAAATATCTATCTTATTATTTCTTATTATTCAACCAAACCCTAAATATCTATCTTATTATTCAACCAAACCCTAAATATCTATCTTATTATACAACCAAACCCTAAATATCTATCTTATACAACCAAACCTTAAATATCTATCTTATTATTCAACCAAACCCTAAATATCTATCTTATTATTCAACCAAACCTTAAATATCTATCTTATTATTCAACCAAACCCTAAATATCTATCTTATTATACAACCAAACCTTAAATATCTATCTTATTATTTCTTATTATACAACCAAACCCTAAATATCTATCTTATTATACAACCAAACCCTAACCCTATCTATCTTATTATTCAACCAAACCTTGAATATCTATCTTATTATTCAACCAAACCCTAAATATCTATCTTATTATTTCTTATTATTCAACCAAACCCTAAATATCTATCTTATTATTCAACCAAACCCTAAATATCTATCTTATTATTCAACCAAACCCTAACTGAGACAACTCTTTGGAGTACCAACAGCAAAGAGTTTGAATGTCAAAATAGAACATGCAACATGCTCCTTTTTAGCTCACCTAAGCACGAAGTGCAAGGTGAACTTTTGTGATCACTCACCGTCCGGCGTCCGTCGTCGTCTGCGTCGTCGTCGTCGGCGTCTGTTAACAATTTCCTACAAATGACTTCTCCTACTAAACCAATGGACAGATTTCAAAATAACTTCACAGGAATGGTCCTTAGGTAGTCCTGTTTCAAAGTTGTTCAAAGAAATTAATTCCAAGTAGAACTTTGGTTGCTGCGGCATCAGAAAAGGGGAAAATTGCCAAATCTTAAAAAATCTTCTTGTCCAAAAGTACTGGCCCGATTTGAAAATTATTTTGCACAAATGTTCCTTGGGGTTCCCTCTACCAAGATTGTTCAAATATTTCCGATCCGTTAAAAAACATGGCCGCCAGGGGGCGGAGCTTATTTTCCTTATATGTGCATTGTAAAAAGTTTAAAAATCTTCTTGTCCAAAAGTACTGGCCCGATTTGAAAATAATTTTGCACAAATGTTCCTTGGGACACTCTTTACCAAGATTGTTCAAATATTTCCAATCCGTTGAAAAACATGGCCGCCAGGGGGCGGAGCCTGTTTTCCTTACATGTGCATTGTTTAAACTTTGAAAAATCTTCTTGTCCAAAAGTACTGGGCCGATTTGAAAATAATTTTGCACAAATGTTCCTTGGTGCACCCTTTACCAAGATTGTTCAAATATATTTGATCCGTTGAAAAACATGGCCGCCAGGAGGCGGAGCTTGTTTTCCTTATATGTGCATTGTTAAAACTTTAAAAATCTTCTTGTCCAAAAGTACTGGCCCAATTTGAAAATTATTTTGCACAAATGTTCCTTAGGGCGCCCTTTACAAAGATTGTTCAAATATTTCCGATCCGTTGAAAAGCATGGCCGCCAGGGGGCGGAGCTAGTTTTCCTTATATGTGCATTGTTAAAACTTTAAAAATCTTCTTGTCCAAAAGAACTGGCCTGATTTAAAAATTATTTTGCACAAATGTTCCTTGGGGCAACCTTTACCAAGATTGTACAAATATTTCCAATCCGTTGAAAAACATGGCCGCCAGGGGGCGGAGCTTGTTTTCCTTATATGTGCATTGTTAAAACTTTAAAAATCTTCTTGTCCAAAAGTACTGGCCTGATTTAAAAATTATTTTGCACAAATGTTCCTTTGGGCACCCTTTACGAAGATTGTTCAAATATTTTTGATCTGTTGAAAAACATGGCCGCCAGGGGGCGGAGCTTGTTTTCCTTATATGTGCATTGTTAAAACTTTAAAAATCTTCTTGTCCAAAAGTATTGGCCTAAAAAGAGTAAAAACTTTGAAAACTATTGAAGTTCTATTAAATCAGGTGAGCGATATAGGGCCATCATGGTCCTCTTGTCTAGAGCTCTGTGTGTGTATGGTGTCATTGATTGCCATTTTGTGAAAGGTTTTTGGCTCCACTGGCTGAAAGCCAGTCAAGCTTATGTCATGGCATCCTCGGTAGCCAGGCTATTCATAAAATATTTGATACCCTGGGCAAATTGGCTAGCGAAAATTTGTAAAGCATGCACCATGATTTCCTCGGTAACTACACTGTAATGTTCGTATCGCACGAGGTTTATGTCATGCGGCTATCAAGCGGCTTTATTTGATATCATAAATTATTCATGAGTACAAGATTTTTACAGCCAATTTGCCCAGGGTATCATATATTTTATGAATAGCCTGGGTACCAAGGATGATGTCATGGTGAATTGTCCGTTAACCTTTTGCTTCAAACGACTTTTTCTCCCTAATCACTTGGCCAATTAGGATGGAACTTCATAGGAAACATCCTCTCAATGTCCTCTCCTGAATTTCTTCAATTTATTTTTATCCATCCATAATTCTGGTTTCCATGGCAACCAAAAGTTCCTTGGGTGACCCTCTCATAATCCTTCAAGCCAAGTTGATTGGATGAAAACATGGCCGCCAGGGGGCGGGCTATTTTGGCTTATATTGCTATAATGAAAAACTTTTGTAGAAATATTCCTAGGCTGACCCTCTATCAGATTCCTTGAAGCCATGTAGATTAGTCGAAAACTATGGCTGCCAGGGGGCGAGGCTATTTTGCTTAATATGGCTATAGTGAAAACTTAAAAAATCTTCTGTTCCAAAAGTGTCTCGCTGATTTTCAAATAATTGTGTAGAAATGTTCCTAGGGTGACCCTCTATCCCATTCCTTCAAGCCATGTTGATTGGTAAAAAAACATAGATTTAATTTTTAACCAGGTTTTCCGAAGGAAAAATCTGGTTATTAGTTTGGCGAAGTCGGCGGGCGGGCGTCAACTTTCCTTGTCCGGACCATAACTTTTCAAGGTCAAGGTCACAGTGATAAGAAATAGACTTTAATTGAACTTTTCTTGTCCGGACCATAACTTTGTCATGCATAGAGATATTTTCAAATAACTTGGCACAAACATGCACCATATCAAGACGATGTGCCAAATGCAAAAAAAATTCTGTAGATTCAAGGTCAAGGTCACAGTGATAAGAAATAGACTTTAATTGAACTTTTCTTGTCCGGACCATAACTTTGTCATGCATAGAGATATTTTCAAATAACTTGGCACAAACATGCACCATGTCAAGACGATGTGCCAAATGCAAAAACAAAATCTGTAGATTTAAGGTCAAGGTCACAGTGATAAGAAATAGACTTTAATTGAACTTTTCTTGTCCGGACCATAACAGTGTCGTGCATAGAGATATTTTCAAATAACTTGGCACAAATATGAACTATATCAATATGATGTGTCACATGCAAAACTTTTGTCTGTAGCTTCAAGGTCACGGTCACAGTGACAACAAATAGACATCAGTTGAACTTTTCTTGTCCGGACAATAACTTTTTCATCCAGAGATATTTTCAAATAGCTTGGAACAGATATACACCATATCAAGACGCTGTGTCATATGCACAATTTATGTGTTTAGCTTCCAGGTCAAGGTCTTTAGCTTCCAGGTCAAGGTCACAGTGACAGAAAATATACTTTACTTTTTTTGTTCAGACCATAACTTTACCATGCATATAGATATTTTCAAATAACTTGGCGCAAATATGCTCCATATTAAATAACTTGGCAATTTAAAAGAATATAGCATAGATATGAGTAAGTTTCATAACCTCGGGCCCTGGATCTAGTCTGTTTGCAAAGGCATAAAACGCAGATCACTGATTATCAACCTGGCATTAGGGATCCTAAAATGTGGCTGCTTACAACAAAAGGTTGCTTAATATCTGTTATCTATTATATGTTCTTAATAAATGAGGCCATCAACACACGATTGACTGTATTGAACTGATATTTGTTAGATAAAATTGTGATATATTTAATTGACAAAGTAATTATGATTATTCATCAATAGAAATATTCCCTGTTACTTGAATTACTAGCTTTGATTAACTATTAACAGAAAGATTTGACAGATCTGTTAATTCTTAATCAAACACCTTCCATTATAGAAAACCTGGTTTCATGGAATTTCCATGTCTTGTTGCCTAATGGCAGTGGAGCGAAACTGGCCCTCTTGGGCCTCTCGTACTATTTCTTTAATAGTGTCCACTCCATGCAGGTTCATTTGCACTCCTGATCAAATTCAGGTGATCGATTTAGGGCCATCTTTTTTTTTTGACTTGTAAATGAAGAAAGTTTCTTCTTAAGAAGATTGATATTATTATATTACAGAAATTCTTGATGAAGGAAGTTCTGATGAAGAGGAAGGAGGTGGTAGTGGTGATGATGACGATGATGATGAAGACTCCAGTGAGGAAGAAGAGGCGCAGCAACAAGGTATTACTTGATTCTTAGAAACATATTCTCTTCATCTTAGCCAGAGGATTAGATATGGAGGAGTAATTGGGGATTGTTCCCAACAATATCCCTCTTATGACTCAATTGAATCTGTGTTGAGAGTTCCCACAACATAGGTTTTGGAGGTCAAATAAGAGTATAAGAACATGAAAAACGCGCTTTATTCACAGCTCTGATCTTAGTCCTTTCCAACATATAGAGACTTCATGAAAACATTGTTGCAAAAGGAGAAATTTCCATAAGAAAAAAACTTTAAAATTCTTCTTCTCCCAAACTGGTTGGCCGATTTTCAAATAATTTTGTAGAAATGTTTCTTGGACGACCCTCTATCAGATTCCTACGCATTCTCAACTGTTATTGGCTTATTTCTAGCTATTGACGTCTCCTACTGTCCATAAGTGACAGTCAATCAAACACAATACACACTGACTGCAGATTAATATCACACCATTTCAACTGGACATGTATATACAACAGATGTTTTGATTTCCAGCGTATACCCTTCATTCCTGGGCATACGTGGACGTCTCCCTTGTCCATTTTGTACATAAAAATGCCCATCTTGTACATAAAAATGCCCATTTTGTACATAAAAACGCCCATCTTGTCCATATTGTACATAAAAACGCCCATCGTGTCCATTTTGTACATAAAAACACCCATCGTGTCCATTTCGTACATAAAAACGCCCATCGTGGCCATTTTGTACATTAAAACGCCCATCGTGTCCATTTTGTACATAAAAATGCCCATCGTGTCCATTTTGTACATAAAAACGTCCATCGTGTCCATTTTGTACATAAAAACGCCCATCGTGTCCATTTTGTACATAAAAACGCCCATCGTGTCCATTTTGTACATTAAAACGCCCATCTTGTCCATTTTGTACATAAAAACGCCCATCACGCCATTTTGTACATAAAAACGCCCATCATGTCCATTTTGTACATAAACACCGTGTCCATTTTGTACATTAAAAAAACGTCCATTTTGTACATAAAAACGCCCATCTTGTCCATTAACGTGAGCACTGGTGTAGACAACATTTAACCAGATTGTATTTGTCAACGTAGCTTTATTGTAAGTGATTGGATTGATATATTGTCAGATGAAGAAAAGAAACAGACTGTGATCGACCAGACAGAAACAAACATGGTGGCATTACGTCGTACAATCTATTTGACCATTCAGTCTAGTTTAGATTTCGAGGAATGTGCCCATAAATTGATGAAAATGGATTTGAAACCTGGACAAGAGGTACTTTTTGTTGTGGGTCTTTGCTGGATAATAATTAGGGATCATTTAGAGAACTAGATAAGGGGAGTAAATTGGTCTTATTCCAACACTATCTCTATTGTCACTCAACCAAACCCTTAGCTGTTGGTACCTACATCTAGGGTTTGAGTGTTTAATAAGGATTATGCCCCTTATGTACTTCTCTGTTATATGTCCATGGGTATGTCTGTATGTGTTATACATGTTAATACTGCTCATTGACAGTTGACAAGTATGTTCCATTCAAATGCTTCCATTTTGTTACTGCTTTCTATGAAAGTAGAAACTTCGTACCTTAGCAGCAGACAATTTTAAAACACAATTCAAAATTATACAATCAAACAATAAAAGGGCAATATTATTGGCTGTTCCATTAAATTGGTTGTCTTTTTTGTCACATCAAAATTAACATTGAGTCATCACTGTTGTATAAGTATAAAAGGATGTACAAATGTTTTAAGGACTGAAATATGTGTTTACCACTTAAGCCCATGCTCGAGGAAAAAGTACAATTCAGCTTTTGTGAACAGTGCACCCACACCGTCTAATAAATATCAACATTGATCGCATATTACTTACTCAAGCTTGTGAGAATATTCTGTCAACTTGTGTAGATATCAACATTGATCGCATATAACTAACTCAAGCTTGTGAGAATATTCTGTCAATTTGTGTAGATATCAATACTGATCGCATATAACTAACTCAAGCTTGTGAGAATATTCTGTCAACTTGTTTAGATATCAACATTGATCGCATATTACTTACTCAAGCTTGTGAGAATATTCTGTCAACTTGTGTAGATATCAACATTGATCGCATATAGCTAACTCAAGCTTGTGAGAATATTCTGTCAACTTGTGTAGATATCAACATTGATCGCATATTACTTACTCAAGCTTGTGAGAATATTCTGTCAACTTATGTAGATATCAACATTGATCGCATATTACTTACTCAAGCTTGTGAGAATATTCTGTCAACTTGTGTAGATATCAACACTGATCGCATATAACTAACTCTAGCTTGTGAGAATATTCTGTCAACTTGTGTAGATATCAACATTGATCGCATATAACTAACTCAAGCTTGTGAGAATATTCTGTCAACTTGTGTAGATATCAACATTGATCGCATATTACTTACTCAAGCTTGTGAGAATAATCTGTCAACTTGTGTAAATGTCAACACCCTTCGCATATTACTTACTCAAGCTTGTGAGAATATTCTGTCAACTTGTGTAGATATCAACACTGATCGCATATTACTAACTGAAGCTTGTGAGAATATTCTGTCAACTTGTGTAAATATCAACATTGATTGCACGCATATTATTTACTCAAGCTTGTGAGAATAATCTGTCAACTTGTGTAGATATCAACATTGATTGCACGCATATTACTTACTCAAGCTTGTGAGAATATTCTGTCAACTTGTGTAGATATCAACATTGATCGCATATAACTAACTCAAGCTTGTGAGAATATTCTGTCAATTTGTGTAGATATCAACATTGATCGCATATTTACTAACTGAAGCTTGTGAGAATATTCTGTCAACTTGTGTAGATATCAACATTGATCGCATATAACTAACTCAAGCTTGTGAGAATATTCTGTCAACTTGTGTAGATATCAACGTTGATCGCATATTACTTACTCAAGCTTGTGAGAATATTCTGTCAACTTGTGTAGATATCAACATTGATCGCATATAACTAACTCAAGCTTGTGAGAATATTCTGTCAACTTGTGTAGATATCAACATTGATCGCATATTACTTACTCAAGCTTGTGAGAATATTCTGTCAACTTGTGTAGATATCAACATTGATCACATATTACTAACTCAAGCTTGTGAGAATATTCTGTCAACTTGTGTAGATATAAACATTGATCGCATATAACTAACTCAAGCTTGTGAGAATATTCTGTCAACTTGTGTAGATATCAACATTGATCGCATATTACTTACTCAAGCTTGTGAGAATATTCTGTCAACCTTTTGTAGATATCAACATTGATCACATATTACTTACTCAAGCTTGTGAGAATATTCTGTCAACTTATGTATATATCAACATTGATCGCATATTACTTACTCAAGCTTGTGAGAATATTCTGTCAACTTGTGTAGATATCAACATTGATCGCATATTACTTACTCAAGCTTGTGAGAATATTCTGTCAACCTTTTGTAGATATCAACATTGATCACATATTACTTACTCAAGCTTGTGAGAATATTCTGTCAACTTATGTATATATCAACATTGATCGCATATTACTTACTCAAGCTTGTGAGAATATTCTGTCAACTTGTGTAGATATCAACATCAGACTCGGCAGGTGGACAAAAGACTGTTCAGAAATGCCATTTTGTACATTTCCTCCTGTATGTTCAGAAATGCCATTTTGTACATTTCCTCCTGTATGTTCAGAAATGCCATTTTGTACATTTCCTCCCGTATGTTCAGAAATGCCATTTTGTACATTTCCTCCTGTTTGTTCAGAAATGCCATTTTGTACATTTCCTCCTGTATGTTCAGAAATGCCATTTTGTACATTTCCTCCTGTATGTTCAGAAATGCCATTTTGTACCTTTTGACTTTTATTTTCATAAATGCCATTTTGTACCGTTTTACTTGTATGTTCAGAAATGCAATTTTGTACCGTTTTACTTGTATGTTCATAAATGCCTTTGTGTACCTTTTCCCGTTTATGTTCATAAATGCCATTATGTACCTTTTCATTTGTAATGGCTGATTTATTGTGAATGTTTTCCAGATTGAGTTGTGTAACATGATGGTTGATTTATTGTGAATGTTTTCCAGATTGAGTTGTGTAACATGATGGTTGATTTATTGTGAATGTTTTCCAGATTGAGTTGTGTAACATGATGGTTGATTTATTATACCCCCAAAAAACAAAGTTTTGGGGGGGTATATAGGAGTCACTGTGTCGGTCGGTCGGAAGCCATATTTTGTCCGGACCATATCTTAACAATGCAACATAGGATTTGAACGAAACTTCATAGGATGATACAACACATTGAGAGGAAGTGCGGTGTACAGGAACCATAACTCTATTTTATCTAAATACAGAGTTATTGCCCTTTGTTACTTTTTCTAGTAGAGTCTTGTCCGGAGCATAACTTTAAAACTAATTGTTGGAATTTAATAAAACTTCATAGGATGATACAACACATTGAGAGGAAGTGCAGTGTGCAGGAACCATAACTCTATTTAATCTAAATACAGAGTTATTGCCCTTTGTTACTTTTTCTTGTCCGGAGAATTACTTAATAACTAACAGATGGAATCTAATAAAACTGCATACAATGGTAAAGCATAATCAGAGAAAGTGCAGTGTACAAGAACCATAACTCTAATTTACATAATTACAGAGTTATTGCCCTTTGTTACTTTTTCTTATACGTAGAGTCTTGTCCAGAGCATAACTTTAAAACTAATTGTTGGAATTTAATAAAACTTCATAGGATGATACAACACATTAAGAGGAAGTGCGGTGTATAGGAACCATAACTCTATTTTATCTAAATACAGAGTTATTGCCCTTTGTTACTTTTTCTTGTCCGTAGAATTACTTAATAACTAATAGATGGAATCTAATAAAACTACATATTACGGTAGAGTATAATCAGAGGAAGTGCAGTGTACAAGAAACATAACTCTACTTTACATAATTACAGAGTTATTGCCCTTTGTTACTTTTTCATATTCGTAGAGTCTTGTCCGGAGCATAACTTTAAAACTAATTGTTGGAATTTAATAAAACTTCATAGGATGATACAACACATTGAGAGGAAGTGCAGTGTACAGAAACCATAACTCTATATAATCTAAATACAGAGTTATTGCCCTTTGTTACTTTTTCTTGTCCGGAAAATTACTTAATAACTAACAGATGGAATCTAATAAAACTGCATACAATGGTAGAGCATAATCAGAGGAAGTTCAGTGTACAAGAACCATAACTCTAATTTACATAATTACAGAGTTATTGCCCTTTGTTACTTTTTCTTGTTCATAGAGTCTTGTTAAGTTGCTGGTCATATTTTGTCCGGCCTAATTCTTACAAACCACTGTGTGGAATTCAATAACATTTTACATGAAGCTTCTATACCAAGAGGAGATGTGCATACCATTAAGGTCTTATAATTGCATGTTATTTTACAGAGTTATGGCCCTTTTACTTATTAACTTGTTGGTCGGTCAGAAGCCATATTTTGTCCAGCCTATTTCTTACAAACCACTGGGTGGAATTCAATAATATTTTACATGAAGCTTCTATACCAAGAGGAGATGTGCACATCATAAAGGTCTTACAATTGCATGTTATTTAACAAGAGTTATGGCCCTTTTGTTGGTCGGTCGGAATCCATATTTTGAGTCAAGGTGCTGTTTTGGGGGTATTTATCATCTTCAGTGATATTTCTAGTTGTGAATGTTTTCCAGATTGAGTTGTGTAACATGATGGTTGATTTATTGTGAATGTTTTCCAGATTGAGTTGTGTAACATGATGGTTGATTTATTGTGAATGTTTTCCAGATTGAGTTGTGTAACATGATCCTGGATTGCTGTGCTCAGATGAGGACATATGAAAAATTCTTTGGACTTCTTGCAGGGGTATGTACAGACTATCCCTTTCCCTCACACAAACACTTGGTGAAGCATATGCAGCACATGACTTTTACATGCTGACAAATGGAGAGTGAGCAATTTCTCCTTTTGTTAAAATGTTTTCAACTCGGTCATATTTTTAATTACATTTTTAGATCACCTGAACCGAAGGCTCAAGGTGATCTATTTTGATCACTCTCTGTCCGTCTGTTGTTAACTTTTAGCTTTAAACATCATATTGTCCTAAACCACAGGACCAATTTTAACCAAACTTCACATGAATGTTTCCAGTGATGCTTCTAGACCGCGGAATTGCGTTATTCCCGCTATTTTTTCATAAAGGGCCCCAAAAAGATGGATCAGTGCGTACCCTGTGGCCCCATTTTCATATAAATCCCGCACATTTACCCCTCCAGCGCGCCCCTTATTATTTCAATGACATCGACAAAGTGACGAACAAATTGAACAGGAGACATGTTTCATTGGTTAATAACTGCAGAGTTTGTTATATCGGACCAATCGGGACCGCCGTTTTAAAACTAGAAACTATCCACATTTTATACAATTAATATAGAGTTGTTTCCCTTACCAAAATGGCCGATTTTACTTTAGATTTTTCATCTCAAAATCGTATGCAAGAATTTATAACTTATCAAGACATCGATTCATGTTTGTGCTGAACAAATTTGTTGTGTTTCCTATGTGAATTAATTTTACGATTATTTATTCTAAGAACACAAAATGCTGGATAAATTGTTATTCCCTGTACAGTGTGATTGGGTGGGTGGGGTAACAGAGCGACGGATACCTTGTTCTTGAAAACATTTTAGGCAGTGTCTTTGTGATCTGTTTTGATTAATGGTTTGGTATTGTCCCTCTTCAGGTAGATTATGTGTTGGTTTAAACTTTATACACTGCATTGGCACTGTGCAAAAAAAAAGAAAGACAGAAGACTGTACAAACTGAAAGAATAGGCCTGTGACAAATATGTAAATTGTAAATAACTGAAGTTCTGTTGAATAGTTTTAACTGTTTAACAATTAAATTCAAGAAGTTTATACCAATGTATAGGGGCTAAAATTATTTCCAAACTTGAGTTTTCTTCTCCTCTGAATCTGTTTGTCAGGTTCCAATATAATTTAGTAGAAATGATCCTTGGGTGACTCTCTTATAAATCTATTCGAGCCATTTTGATTTGTTGAAAAACTTGATAACCAGGCCAAATCAGAAAATGGGTCAAAATGACAAAATAAAAAATAAATTTTTTTTTAGTGTGTGCGTTAACTTCTTGTTTCAAACGTCTTCTCTTCCCTAACTACTTCGCCAATTGGCTGGTTTTCCTTTATCATATGTAATATAGTGAAAACTTAAACAAATCTTCTTGTACTAAATCACCGGTCAGATTTGAAAAAAAATTGCACAAATGTTCCTTTGTGACCCTCTGCCAAGGTTGTTCAATTTATTCGGATCAGTTGAAAAACATGGCCACCAGGAGGGGTTGCTTGTTTTCCTTATATGTATAGAGTATAAACCTTTAAAAAATATTGAAGTTCTTTTAATTTAGGTGAGCGATATAGGGCCAGCATGCTGTCTTGTTTCAAATCTTTACAGGTATTGCTTTGAAACTTGCGGTACTTATTCACCATCATTTCCTCCATCAACAGACAAGAATACATAACTCTGTCAAGGTTTTTGTAAGAATTATGACCCTTTTTCGTCTTATTGAATCTTGGTAAAATCCACTTATTGACTTAACCCTTTAGGATATAGCTGTTAAACTTGAAATATTTGTTTACCATCATTCCCCCATACATGGGGGTGACATATTGTTTTTGCCCCTTCTGTCCTTCCGTCTGTCACACTTGTTTCCGCTCAATAACTGAAGAACGCTTGGGTGTAGGAACATCATACTTGGTATGCAGGTTGGTCATGACCTGTAGCTGATCCCTATTGATTTTGATGTCAAAAGGTCAAAGGTGAAGGTCATGGTGACCTTGTGAGGTAAAAAGTGGTTTCCGCTCAATAACTGAAGAACGCTTATGTCGAGGAACTCCATACTTGGTATGCAGGTTGGCCATGCCCAGTAGAAGACCCCTATTGATTTTGAGGTCAGTACATCTAAAGTCAAGGTCACAGGGTTAGGGTTGAGCTGAAAGGTCACAGTGACAATGAGCTGAAAAATTGTTTTTGCTTAATGGCTTTGGACATGGAAGTTAATACTTAGTGTGAAGGATGGTCACCACAAGCAGATGACCCCTATTGATTTTGAGGTCACTAGGTCAAAGGTCAAGGTCATGGTAACCTTCAGCTGAAAAATGGTTACCGCTCAATAACTAAAGAATGCTTATGTAGAGGAACTTCATACCTGGTGTGCAGGTTGGTCCTAACCAGTAGATGAACCTTATTGATTTTGTTTGATTTTGAGGTCACAAGGTCAAAGGTCAAGGTCACGGTAACCTTCAGCTTAAAAAAGAAATTTACTCAATAACTCGAGAACGCTTAAGCCCAGGAACTTCATACTTGGTGTGCAGGTTGGTCGTAACCTGTATATGGCCCTTATTGATTTTAATGTCAGTAGGTCAAAGGTCAAGGTCACAGTGATCTTGGGCTGAAAAATGGTTTCCGCTCAATAACTGAAGAATGCTTGGGCCCAGGATCTTAATACTTTGTATGCAGGTTGGTCACCACCAGCAAATGACCCCTATTGATTTTGAGGTCACTAGGTCATAGGTCAAGGTCATGGTAACCTTCAGCTGAAAAATAGTTTCTGCTCAATAACTAAAGATTGATTATGTCGAGGAACTTTATACTTGGTTTCGCACACTGGTCCTAACCAGTAGATGACCCCTATTGATTTTGTTCGATTTTGAGGTCACAAGGTCAAGGTCACATTAACATTCACCTAAACACATTTTTTTTACTCAATAAATCATACTTAGTGTGCAGGTTGGTCCTAATTAGTAGATGACCCTTATTGATTGTGTTTGATTTTGAGATCACAAGGTCAAAGGTCAAGATCACGGTAACCTTCAGATGAAAAATCGTTTTTAATCAATAACTCAAGAACACTTATGCCCGGGAACTTCATACTTGGTGTGCAGGTTGGTCCTAACTTGTAGATGACACTTATTATACCCCCCGGCAAACAAAGTTTGGGGGGGTATATAGGAATCACCCTGTCTGTCCGTCTGTCTGTCCGTCTGTCTGTCCGTATGTCCACATTTCTTGTAAGCACTACTCCTCCTAAACGGCTCAATGGATTTGGTTCAAACTTTACATGAAGGTTACACATCATATGTAGATATGCATGAAGGAAGATCACACGCCTCGGACTCTATCAAGGGGAGATAATTTAACTTAGAGGTTATCTGCGAGGGACTCCTGTGCACATACCTCCACATTTCTTGTAAGCACTACTCCTCCTAAACGGCTCAATGGATTTGGTTCAAACTTTACATGAAGGTTACACATCATATGTAGATATGCATGAAGGAAGATCATATGCCTCGGATTCTTCCAAGGGCAGATAATTCAACTTAGAGGTTACCTGCGAGGGACTCCTGTGCACATACCTCCACATTTCTTGTAAGCACTACTCCTCCTAAACGGCTCAATGGATTTGGTTCAAACTTTACATGAAGGTTACACATCATATGTAGATATGCATGAAGGAAGATCACACGCCTCGGACTCTTCCAAGGGGAGATAATTTAACTTAGAGGTTATCTGCGAGGGACTCCTGTGCACATACCTCCACATTTCTTGTAAGCACTACTCCTCCTAAACGGCTCAATGGATTTGGTTCAAACTTTACATGAAGGTTACACATCATATGTAGATATGCATGAAGGAAGATCATATGCCTCGGATTCTTCCAAGGGCAGATAATTCAACTTAGAGGTTACCTGCGAGGGACTCCTGTGCACATACCTCCACATTTCTTGTAAGCACTACTCCTCCTAAACGGCTCAATGGATTTGGGTCAAACTTTACATGAAGGTTACACATCATATGTAGATATGCATGAAGGAAGATCATACGCCTCGGATTCTTCCAAGGGCAGATAATTTAACTTAGAGGTTACCTGCGAGGGACTCCTGTGCACATACCTCCACATTTCTTGTAAGCACTACTCCTCCTAAACGGCTCAATGGATTTGGTTCAAACTTTACATGAAGGTTACACATCATATGTAGATATGCATGAAGGAAGATCATACGCCTCGGATTCTTCCAAGGGCAGATAATTCAACTTAGAGGTTACCTGCGAGGGACTCCTGTGCACATACCTCCACATCTCTTGTAAGCACTACTCCTCCTAAATGGCTCAATGGATTTGGGTCAAACTTTACATGAAGGTTACACATCATATGTAGATATGCATGAAGGAAGATCATATGTATCGGATTCTTCCAAGGGCAGATAATTCAACTTAGAGGTTACCTGCGAGGGACTCCTGTGCACATACCTCCACATTTCTTGTAAGCACTACTCCTCCTAAACGGCTCAATGGATTTGGTTCAAACTTTACATGAAGGTTACACATCATATGTAGATATGCATGAAGGAAGATCATACGCCTCGGATTCTTCCAAGGGCAGATAATTCAACTTAGAGGTTGCCTGCGAGGGACTCCTGTGCACATACCTCTACATTTCTTGTAAGCACTACTGAGTCAAACTGTATATGAAGGCTACACATTATATGTAGATATGCATGAAGGAAGATTTTTCTCCTCAGATTCTTCCAAGGGAAGATAAGCAAAGTAGAAACTTTACCAATGTATCCGATGCTTTGGGAAGGGAGCGGGGGGTATTCTTTAGTGAGCTTTGCTCACAGTATTTCTAGTTGATTTTGACTCCATCATTTCTTTTTCTCCCCTACGACCACACAAATGGGGAGACAAGCGCTTTTTCAAAAAAGCAATCTCTAGTTTTGTTTGCCTTTTACTGCAAAATGTTTTGTTTTATTGTCAAGCACTAAAAAGTCGAGCGCGCTGTCTTACGGATAGCTCTTGTTATCTCCACTGGCTATGTGAAAAATGAAGGTTATTCCTGTGTTCAGTACACTTGTCATGTGAAACATGGAGGTTATTCCCATGTTGAGTACACTTATTATGTGAAACATGAAGGTTATTCTCTTGTTGAGTACACTTATTATGTGAAACATGGAGGTTATTCCCATGTTGAGTACACTTATTATGTGAAACATGAAGGTTATTCTCTTGTTGAGTACACTTATTATGTGAAGCATGTAGGTTATTCCTGTGTTGAGTACACTTATTATGTGAAACATGGAGGTTATTCCTGTGTTGAGTACACTTATTATGTGAAGCATGGAGGTTATTCCCGTGTTGAGTACACTTATTATGTGAAACATGAAGGTTATTTCTGTGTTGAGTACACTTATTATGTGAAACATGGAGGTTATTCCTGTGTTTAGTAAACTTGTCATGTGAAACATGAAGGTTATTCCTGTGTTTAGTACACTTGTCATGTGAAACATGAAGGTTATTTCCATGTTGAGTACACTTATTATGTGAAACATGGAGGTTATTCTCTTGTTGAGTACACTTGTCATGTGAAACATGTAGGTTATTTTCTTGTTGAGTACAATTACTATGTGAAACATGGAGGTTATTCCTGTGTTTAGTAAACTTGTCATGTGAAACATGAAGGTTATTACCGTGTTTAGTACACTTGTCATGCAGGTAATTCCTGTGTTGAGTAAACTTGTTATGTGAAGCATGGAGATTATTCCTGTCTTGCTTTTATTTTCAGAGATTCTGTTTGATAGACAAGAAGTATGTGGGACCATTCCAGAACATGTTCAAAGAGCAGTACGATACCATTCACAGACTTGAGACCAATAAACTGCGCAATGTCGGCAAATTCTTCTCCCACCTCCTCTTCACAGATTCCATATCTTGGGCAGTATGTACTACCTATCTTTTACGATTACAATTCACAGTAGCTTAGATCAGATGGATTGAACAAGTACTTTCATTTAACACTTTCCCACATACAGTTCTCTGAAGCAGACGACTTGTGAAAACACTTTGGCAAAAGGGGGAATTGTTCAATGTTTTCAACTTTATTCAATATTTTTTCTTATAAAGTCTATTCTCTGAAGTCTTTTCTCCTTAGTCTATTCGCTGTAGTCTATTCTCTGTAGTAGTCTATCCTCTGTAGTCTATTCTCTGTTGTCTATTCTCTGTAGTCTATTCTATGTTGTCTATTCTCTGTAGTCTATTGTCTATTCTCTGTAGTCTATTCTATGTTGTCTATTCTCTGTAGTCTATTCTCTGTTGTCTATTCTCTGTAGTCTATTCTCTGTAGTCTATTCTCTGTTGTCTATTCTCTGTAGTCTATTCTCTGTAGCAATTAAACAAAAATAACGATGATGCCAAGGACCAAATTAACCAGATTAGAAAATATTTCATCACTTCTCAGTTAGCTGCTAGTACAACAATCGGTTTTGATTACAAATTAGAAATGTGCAACATTAATACCACCTTTATCTAGAGCTTTTAGTACAACCTTCATCTAGAGCTTTAGTACAACCTAAATCTAGAGGTTTAGTACAACCTTTATCTAGAGCTTTAGTACAACCTTTATCTAGAGCTTTTAGTACAACCTTTATCTAGAGCTTTAGTACAACCTTTATCTAGAGCTTTTAGTACAACCTATATCTAGAGCTTTAGTACAACATTTATCTAGAGTTTTTAGTACAACCTTTATCTAGAGCTTTTAGTACAACCTTTATCTAGAGCTTTTAGTACAACCTTTATCTAGAGCTTTTAGTACAAATCCTGACCAATGCTAATTTGAATGATTGAAGGGTTTTATAATGCTCTAGCAACTTTGTTTATTATCCGATTGTAATGAAACTTGACACACATGTTCATCAACATTGCCCCTTGCATTAATTTGTATTTCAACAACCTAGGTCAAAGGTCAAGGTCACAGTGGCTTATAAAAGTCTGAAAAGGCGACTAACGCTTTAGCAACTTTATTATCCCCTCGGTTACGAAGTAAGCGAGAAAGGGATATAGTAACGGGACCGTCCGTATGTATGTGTGTGCGTGCGTCCTTCCGTCCGTAACAAACCTTGTCATCACTACACTAACCATTTCTTGACAGATCTTAACCAAACTTGGTATAAAGTAAGTATATGGTAACATCTTGAAGCCTATTGATTTTCAAGGTCATAGGTCAAAGGTCAAGCCCAAAATTGGACTTGCAATATTTTCAGCTGTGGCAACCTTGTCACCACTCTACACTGACCATTACTTGACGGATTTTAACAAAACTTGGTATAAAGTTACTTTATGATAATATCTTGAAGCCTATTGATTTTCAAGGTCATAGGTCAAAGGTCAAGCTCAAAATTGGACTTACAATATTTTCAGCTGTGACAGCCTTGTCACCACTCTACACTGACCATTCCTTGACCGATCTTTATAAAACTTATTATACAGTTAGTTTATGATAATATTTGAAGCCTATTGATTTTCAAGGTCATAGGTCAAAGGTCAAGCCCAAAATTGCACTTACACTATTTTCAGCTGTGGCAACCTTGTCACCACTCTACACTGACCATTACTTGACAGATTTTAACCAAACTTAACCCTAACCGATCTTAATAAAACTTATTATACAGTTAGTTTATGATATGTCTTGAAGCCTATTGGTTTTCAAGGTCATAGGTCAAAGGTCATGCCCAAAATTGAACTTGATTGAACTTACAATATATCTCAGCTGCAGTGCTTGCACTAACTTTTTGAAACAGGAAGTCCTGACTTCCTGGGTCTGAATTTTGGAAGTCCTGCTCATAATTCTTGGAAGTCCCAGGTGGCACGCTGGCTTTTTTCGCATCTTGCACATTCTATTGTGTTTCCCTTTGTTTTATTTTAAAATACATTATTGGAAAAGAAGCTAATTAATACAGAAAGTGGATATTGCTCCTTTGTCAACAATGTTATTGTTGGTTCTACCATAACACTTTTAAACCAGTAGGTTTTTATGTGATATAGAATGCTTTTTTTCGATCATGTGTCAAAAGCTATCCAGCATAAAATTCATCAAAAGATTGGCATGGCCGTGATTCATTACATTCACATTAAACATGAATTATGTTCTTAAATCACATTCAGTATGGCAAAAGGAATGATTTCTGTTAATGAGTTATTGATTTTATTTTAAACACCAGTAAATAAAGTGTTCTGCAGTGAGACATATTACAAACACACATTAAGGGCACTAAACTTTCATAATAGTCAACTTTAAAACAAATAAGAATGAGTGTGAGTAATACTTTCTTGAATGACATTTCCGATTTCCAAAATGCACGAAAACCCATTACAAATTACAATATGTATTTTCACCTCCAGACTTCAGTTTCTTTTATATTTTAAAAAAATAATGAATTAACTAAAATGGGCTTATATGCAATTTATTTCATAGGCAATTCCTCTTTGACAGCTGGCTGTGATTTTGATAGATCTTCATGTCAACTTTGTTTTTAAAAAATCGGCAATTAAAAAGTGTTTCCTATGGATTCAGGCAAACAAAATAATAATCTTTAAACAGTTAAATTAATATAGGGACATTCTTTTATCATATCCTAGTATGTTTTTACATGGGTTATTGAAATTAATTACCCCTACGCTGTTTATAATGAAAAATAGAATTGATTGGTGTGAAGTCGTTATCAAGTGTCAAATCTGGGGGTGGGTGGGGTACGCATTCTCGATCGTGATTGGCTTAAATCTACCAATTGATAACTCCCACTGTCCATAATTGACACTTCATAAAACACAATACACAGTGTCTTTAGATAATTACACACAATTTCTAGTGGACATATATACGTCCTGTGTTTTGATTGTCGGCGTATACCCTTAATTCCTGGACATATTTGGACGTCTCCCTTGTCAATTTTGGGCGTACGGGATCGATTTTCGGGCGTAAAAACGCCCAATACGTCCATTAACGTGAGCGCTGCAGCTGTGGCAACCTTGTCACCACTCTACACTGACCATTCCTTGACAGATCTTATCCAAACTTGGCATACAGTTAGTTTGTGACAATATTTTGAAGCCTATTGATTCAAGGTCATAGGTCAAAGATCGAAGTCCAAAATTGGACTTAAATATTTAGATCACAAGAGAACTCAATGTGAAAATGGAAAGCCGAGGGGATGCATCCGCTTTGCGGTGCCCTTGTTTTTTATCTGATTGTTATGAAACTGAATACATATCAACTCAACACACATGTTCACCCACATCGCCTCTTGCTTGAGTCCAGGTTTCACTGACAAAGGTGAAGGTCACAGTGACTATTTATGATATGTAAAAAATGAAGTCATTGCTCTAGAAACTTTATTTCTTATCCGATTTATAGGAAACTTAATTCATATGTTCACTATAATATGTCTGTGCCATATAAGGTTATATTTATATGGGGCAAAATGTCCAAAGTTTAACATTCTTCTCCTCTGAATCTGCTTGTCAAATAAATTGGTAGATCGATCCAAAATTGTTCAAGCCATTTTGATTGGTTAAAAAAAACCACATGGCAACCAGGTGGCATCAGAAAAGGGGCAAAATGACAGAATAAATTTTTTTTTTTTTATGAAAGTGCTAGTCTGATTCTAAGATAATTGCATAGAAATCTTACTTAAGTGGTCCTGTACTCTAATTTGTTCAAGCCATATTGGTTCGGTATTAAATAATAGAAACCAGGGGTCATCACAAAAAGGGTAAAATTAATTTTTAGCTTCTAATGGCAACTCCATTCGACCAATTTCAACATAATTTTACAGGAATGTTATTATGTTGGTCCTCTTTCCAAGTTGTTCAAAGACATACATTCTGTGTAGAACTTTGATTACTGCGGCATCATATGGTGAGAAAATGTGCGAACTTAAATATTTTTCTCCTCCCAAATCCTCTGGTCCGATTCCAAGATAATTTGATAGGAATTTCCTTGCGTGACCCTCTTCAATAACTATTCAAACCATATTGGTTGGTTGAAAAACAGGGCAGCAAGGTGGCATCAGAAAAGGGGGAAATAAAATGTCCAGATATTTGCTTCTATACTATCATTCAGGTGATCGATTTAGGGCCATCTTGGCCATCTTGCTTATTTTCTTGCTGAAGATAACGCTTCATATTTGGCATTGTGTATTTCTTTTGACTGTAATAATGATATTTAACCTACTTTTATACTTTTCTACATACAGACGCTTTCGGATGTAGTAGTCAACATTTTCCACAATGTTCAACTCTATTTTGAATTTATGGTTGTTTATAGAGAGTATTCCTTCTTTTGTCTAGATAATTTTAGGTCATTAGAGCATGAAGTCGGTTGTCAATAATTTCTTTAAATGACTTAACCACTGTATTATAAGCTCAACTGAGTACAAAGTGCTTAGGGTGAGTTATTATGATCACCTTTTGTCAAGCGTCTATTGTGCGTCGTCCATGGTCTGTCAACATATTCTCCTCTGTAACCAGTAGGTCTATAGGGGCGAGACTTCCCAGAAATCATCCTCCCAATGTCCTCACCAGAATTCCTTCAATTTTTGGGATCCATGAAGAATTCTGGTTTCCATGACAACCAAACAAAAACAACTTCTTCTTCTTCTCCCAAACTGGTTGTCTGATTTTCAAATCATTTTGTAGAAATGGTCCTTGGGTGACACTATTAGATTCCTTCGAGCCAAGTTGACGGTAAAAAAATATAGCTGCCAGGGTCAGGGTTTTTTTACCTTATATGGCTATAGTTAAAACTAAAAAAATCCCTGAGGGTCACTTGTTTTACATAGGCTCATATAATGTCAAGGCCTTGATATTTGGTATGTAGCTTCATCTATTGGACCTCTACCAATCTTGTTCAAATTATAGCCCTGGGGTCAAAAATGGCCCCACCCCGGGGGTCACTTGTTTTTACAAAGACATATCAAATCTTAACCCCATAGCACTTTTTTTCGGCCATTTTGCTTCCGGTCTTACTGGACGGACAAATTACCGTAACCTATTAATTTCATAACCGGTAAAACCCACAAACACGATTATAGGGAGAAACTTTAAAAGTCTTTTTGTCTGAAGGTAGAATGTCCAGGCTTTTGATATTTTGTATGTAGCTTTATCTAGTTGACCTCTATCAAGATTGTTCAAATTATAGCCCTGGGGTAAAAAATGGCCCCATCCCAGGTCACTTGTTTTACATAATATTATACTTGTATAGGGAAAAACCAAGATTGGTCAAATTATAGCTCTGGTGTCAAAAATGGCCCCACCCTGGGGATAACTTGTTTTACATAGACTCATTTAGATAAACACTTTAAAAATATTCAGGTGATCACTTTAGGGCCATCTTGGCCCTCTTGTTAGCTTACCTGACCACAAAATGAGTTTGTGTTGTTGGCATGACAAATCACATTGCATAAGTTGGGTGAGCGATCCAGGGCCATCATGGCCCTCTTGTCTGTTTTAATTACAGTTACCTGGGAAGAGTTGTGTATAGTAAAGATGCAAGAAAGCCAGTACTTAAACAAAATTAAAGTGAACTGGTACAATATCACTGAAAAACTTTTAAAAACTTCAAACTTCAATTGATCAATCTTCCATTCCAGGTCCTGTCAAGTATAAAACTGAATGAGGAAGACACAACATCGGCCAGTCGTATCTTCATTAAGATTTTGTTTCAAGAATTGTCAGAATATATGGGTTTGCCTAAATTGAACGACAGACTGAAAGATCCGTGAGTATAGCTTTTTCATTTATTATACCCCCCGCAAACAAAGTTTGGGGGGGTATATAGGAATCACCCTGTCTGACTGTCTGTATGTCCACATTTCTTGTAAGCACTACTCCTCCTAAACGGCTCAATGGATTTGGTTCAAACTTTACATGAAGGTTACACATCATATGTAGATATGCATGAAGGAAGATCATAGGCCTCGGATTCTTCCAAGGGCAGATAATTGAACTTAGAGGTTACCTGCGAGGGACTCCTGTGCACATACCTCCACATTTCTTGTAAGCACTACTCCTCCTAAACGGCTCAATGGATTTGGTTCAAACTTTACATGAAGGTTACACATCATATGTAGATGCATGAAGGAAGATCATACGCCTTGGATTCTTCCAATGGCAGATAATTCAACTTAGAGGTTACCTGCGAGGGACTCCTGTGCACATACTTCCACATTTCTTGTAAGCACTACTCCTCCTAAACGGCTCAATGGATTTGGTTCAAACTTTACATGAAGGTTACACATCATATGTAGATATGCATGAAGGAAGATCATACGCCTCGGATTCTTCCAAGGGCAGATAATTCAACTTAGAGGTTACCTGCGAGGGACTCCTGTGCACATACCTCCTCATTTCTTGTAAGCACTACTCCTCCTAAATGGCTCAAGGGCCTCGGATTCTTCCAAGGGCAGATAATTGAACTTACAGGTTACCTGCGAGGGACTCCTGTGCACATACCTCCACATTTCTTGTAAGCACTACTCCTCCTAAACGGCTCAATGGATTTGGTTCAAGCTTTACATGAAGGTTACACATCATATGTAGATATGCATGAAGGAAGATCATACGCCTCGGATTCTTCCAATGGCAGATAATTCAACTTAGAGGTTACCTGCGAGGGACTCCTGTGCACATACCTCCACATTTCTTGTTAGCACTACTCCTCCTAAACGGCTCAATGGATTTGGTTCAAACTTTACATCCACATTTCTTGTAAGCACTACTCCTCCTAAACGGCTCAATTATTCCGATCCGTTGAATAACGTGGCTGCCAGGAGGTGGAGCTTGTTTTCCAATATGTATACATGTATATAGTAAACTTAGAAAATCTTCTTGTACAAAAAGCACAAATGTTCCTTGGGTGACCCTCTAACATTGTTAAAATTAATCTGAAAAACATGTTTTCCTTATGTGATACATTTTGTATATAGTGAAAAATCTTCCTGTTCAAACATATACCGGTACACCAGATTTTAAAATAATTTTGCAGATGTTCCTTTGGTGACATTCTACTAAGACTGTTGAAATTATTGCAATCCATTGATAAATATGACCACAATTGCATTGCTTGTTTTCCTTGTATGCATATTGTTATAACTTTAAAAACTGATTTCAATTATAACAGGTGAGCAATTTAGGACCATCATGGTCCTCTTGTAAAGTTCAGGTTTTCATAGTCATCTGCTGCAGATTTGTTGTATGTGGGATTATATATATAATATTACACTTTATCTTATGTGACAATTTATATATGACAGGACGCTTATGGAATGTTTTGTGGGATTGATGCCAAGGGAGAATCCAAGAGACACAAGATTTGCAATCAACTTTTTCACAACTATTGGACTTGGAGGTCTCACGTGAGTAGAAATAATTTGTTAGCTCATTTCGTAACAACAAGGTCTCATGATTCAAGAGTCTTGTGTTTTAATCTTTCATTCTAGCTCATTTAGTAACAACAAGGTCTCTTGATTCAAGAGTCTTGTGTTTTAATCTTTCATTCTAGCTCATTTAGTAACAACAAGGTCTCTTGATTCAAGGGTCTTGTGTTTGAATCTTTCATTCTAGCTCATTTAGTAACAACAAGGTCTCTTGATTCAAGAGTCTTGTGTTTGAATGTTTGTGTCTTGTGTCATTTCAATGGGATAAACAGTAGCCTGGGAAGAGTGTTGTTGGATAAGTAATGCGGGAGAATCTAGAACAAATATTGTCATTGAATTGACTGCCATGATTTAACTTAAAACTAGTTTGGAAACGGGGGTTTACAACAGAGTGAACAGACAGACAGACAGACACCTCTGCAGCTGATGACTTTTGAAAACGTTTTGGCAAATAGAGAAATTACTCATAATTTAGCCATCAGATCACTTCAGATATTCTTAAATTATGGCCCTCACTTAGTCAGACTTTACCAAATTAGTTTTGACAACACTCTCAACCTTTTCTGATATGTGAAAACATGGTGGCAAAAGGAGAAATTGCTCATTGCATCATAACTCTCATTTATGGAGATTTTTTTCATATCTGTATTTAAAGTCGTCTGTTGCAGATGTGTTGTGTGTGGAAAAAGGTTAAACTTGAGCGATGGTTGTTTAATAACTTTGTATGATATTTATGGGCTTACATTCTTGGCTAAAGTGAATTACCTAACTATTTCCTTTCCCACATACAGCAACTTTGCAGTAGACAATTCTGAAAATGTCGAGGCAAGATTGTAAAGAAATGTTGATTATTGAAAAGAGTTGAAATATTCTAGCAAAAATAGAAATTGCTCATTTTTAGCTCTACTGGCCAAAGGCCAGAAGGGCTTATGTCGTGGCGATTCGTCCGTCGTCCGTGCGTGAGTGCGGACGTCCGTCCGTCCATAAACAATTTCTTGTTAACACGATAGTCTTCACTTTTGATTGTATCTCAACCAAACTTATACAGTAGTTAGATATCCATGAGAGCTCGGTTCCTTTCGAAAACCAGCCACAGATCCGCCCATGCATGACTGGATTATGGCCCTTGAAATGTTCAAAATTGCTATAAAAGAGCTTGTTAACACGATACAGTCTTCACTTTTGATTGTATCTCAACCAAACTTATACAGTAGTTGGATATCCGTGATAGCTAGGTTCCTTTCGAAAACCAGCCACAGATCCGCCCATGCATGACTGGATTATGGCCCTTGAAATGGTCAAAATTGCTATAATAGAGCTTGTTAACACGATACAGTCTTTATTTTTTATTGTATCTCAATCAAACTTATACAGTAGTTAGATATCCATGAGAGCTTGATTCCTTTCGAAAACAAGCCAGATCCGCCCCATGCATGACTGAATTATGGCCCTTGAAATTGTCAAAATTGCTATAATAGGGCTTGTTAACATGATACAGTCCTTATTTTTGATTGTATCTCAATCAAACTTTTACAGTAGTTAGATATCCATGAGAGTTTGGTTCATTTCTAAAAAACGGCCAGATCTACCCATGCATGGCTGGATTATGGCCCTTGAAATTGTCAAAATTGCTATAATACAGCTTGTGAACACAATAGAGCTTCCATTTACTATCTGATCTTCACCAAACTTAGATGGTATTTGAATATTGATGACATATTGGTTCCTTTTGAAACAAGCCAGATCAATGCCAGTAGAGCATAGGCCCTCATGGGCCTCTTGTTTAGCTCACCTATGCACGAAGTGCAAGGTGAGCTATTGTGATCACATTTTGTCCGGTGTCCGCCTGTCGTGCGTCGTCAACATTTGAGCTTGTTAACACTCTACGGGCTACATTTTGCATCCAATCTTCATGAAAGTTTATCAGAACGTTCATCTCCATAAAATCTTGGACAAGTTCGAAACTAGGCCATTTGAGGTCAAAAACTAGGTCACTAGGTCGAATTGAAGGGAAATCTTGTTAATCTGGAGGCCACATTTTCAACTTGATCATGTTATAACTTTATCAGAATGTTTGTCTTGATGATATGTAGGTCATGTTCGAACATGGGTCAAAAAGTATGTCACTACTTCAAATTGAAGGAAAATCTTGTTCGCACTCCAGAATTTTTGCTTAAGCAGTTTGATATTTGTTCAGAATGTTGAGCTGAATAATATCTAGGCCAATTTCGAATATGGGTCATGCCGGGTCAAAAACTAGGTCACTCGGGCCAAATTGAAGGAACATTTTGTTAACACTTTGGATGCCGCATTTTTTGCTTCAGCAGCTTGAAATTTTGTCAGAATGTTTGTCTTAAAGATATCTGGGTCAAGTTTAAATATGGGTCATATTGGATCAGAAACTAGGTCAATAAAGGAAAATATTGTTCAAACTCCGGAGGCCGCATTTTTACTTTGAGCAAGTTGAAACTTTGTCAGAATGTTGTCTTGATGATATCTAGTCCATGTTGGAATATGGGTCATATCAGGTAAAAAAATATAGATCACTAGGCCAAATGAAGGAAAATATTGTTAACACTGTGGAGGTTGCATTCAGAATAATTGTCTTGATGTGTTTTGCATTTCAGTACATTGTATAATTAAGGTGAGCGATCCAGGGCCATCATGGCCTTCTTGTTTATGAGCATGTCTTCCTTTGCCACCATGATTCCAAAAGTAATCTGCTGCAGAAGGGTCAGAAAGTGTCTGTATAAGGAAAAGGGTTAAAAGCAGATATCCTCAGACACTTGACGGAGGTTTAAGCTTCTTGTTATACCCCCCCCCCCCCCCCCCCCCCCCCCCCCGCAAACAAAGTTTGGGGGGGTATATAGGAATCACCCTGTCTGTCCTCTGTCCGTCTGTCCGTATGTCCACATTTTCCTGTGCACATACCTTGTAAGCGCTACTCCTCCTAAAGGGCTCAGTTGATTTGATTCAAACTGTATATGAAGGCTACACATCATATGTAGATATGCATGAAGGAAGATCATACGCCTCAGATTGTTCCAAGGGGAGATAATTCAACTTAGAGGTTACCTGCGAGGGACTCCTGTGCACATACCTTGTAAGCGCTACTCCTCCTAAAGGGCTCAGTTAGATTCAAACTGTATATGAAGGCTACACATTATATGTAGATATGCATGAAGGAAGATTTTTCTCCTCAGATTCTTCCAAGGGAAGATAGTTCAACTAAGAGGTTACGAGGAACTCCTGTGATACCTTGCAAGCGCAACTCCTCCTTAACCGTTGAAACTTAACCATTGTATCCGATGCTTTGGGAGGGGAGCGGGGGGTATTCTTCAGTGAGCTTGCTCACATTATTTCTAGTTTATATTGACACCCTTGATTTAAACTCTTTTAAATGACTTTTGAAAACATTGTGGCGAAAGAAATAATTCCTCTTTACAAACAATGTTTTCAACTGCCTTTAATAATTATACTTTCATTGATAGTCTAAATGATAGATATTTTTTATATTTTGACTTGTCAAAGTCGTCTGTTGCAAATTTGTTTGGTGTGGGAAAGGTTTAAATGTTGTATTAATGTTGTATTGTTGTAATGCTGAAATTCATAGTGACTTTTGTCCTCACCAGGGATGACCTGAGAGAGCATTTGAAAGATGTCTCAAAGAAGTTGATGCAGCAGAAACAGGAGGATCAGGAGAAAGCAGCTGCTCAGAGTGATGAGGGCTCGGACTCGTCCGACTCTGATTCAGATTCATCCTCTGATTCTGATAAAACCTCTGATTCCAACAGTTCTTCAGGTTAGTCATTTTGTTGGCTTTATGCAAAACGGTTTTAATTACATTTTATTACAAGATGTAGTTACAGCTTGTTTGCAGGTTTTCAATGTGATATAGCAGATGATTTTAAAATAGCCTCAAATAATTTGATTGATTGTTTAGTGATTTAAAAAAAAAAAGGAGGGCAGCCATTACCACCATTTTTAGATCACTCTGTCTGTTGTCCGTCTGTTGTCCGTTTTTATACGACCGTTTTTTAAAAACGGTCCGTATTATGGTATCGTCATGTCCGTCCGTCCCTCCGTCCGTCCGTCCGTCCCTCCGTCCGTCCGTTCGGGTTTTCCGCACTTTTTTCTTACATACTTTGAGCTATTGAGCTGAAATTTTGTATAAGGCTTTGTAGTGATGTGTCACAGGTCAAGTTCATATTTCCTGGGATTTCGTAAATTTTTGAATGAGTTATGCCCCTTTTTGGACTTAGAATATTTTTTAGAATATTTGTTTTCCGCACTTTTTTTCTACATGCTTTGATCTATTGAGCTGAAATTATGTATATGGCTTTGTAATCATGAGTTACAGATCAAGTTCACATTTCCTCGGATTTCGTCAATTTTTGAATGAGTTATGCCCCTTTTTGGACTTAGAATATTGGTTTTCCGCACTTTTTTCTTACATACTTTGATATGTGAGAAAGTAGTCAGTGGCTTCGAAAGAATGTTGTGTAAGTACTGGTGTAGGAAAGCCAGGAAAACATGGGTAGGTGCACTGACCGCCGTGATATGACCAAAGCTGTTGAAAGCGGCGTTAAACTCCAAACAAACAAATACATACTTTGAGCTATTGACCTGAAATTGTGTATTAGGCTTTGTAGTGATATGTCACAGATCAAGTTCATATTTCCTGGGATTTCGTCAATTTTTGAATGAGTTATGCCCCTTTTTGGACTTAGAATATTTGTTAGAAAGAATATTTGTTAGAATATTTGTTTTCCGCACTTTTTTTCTACATGCTTTGATCTATTGAGCTGAAATTATGTATATGGCTTTGTAATCATGAGTTACAGATCAAGTTCACATTTCCTCGGATTTCGTCAATTTTTTAATGAGTTATGCCCCTTTTTGGACTTAGAATATTGGTTTTCCGCACTTTTTTCTTACATACTTTGAGCTATTGACCTGAAATTGTGTATTAGGCTTTGTAGTGATATGTCACAGATCAAGTTCATATTTCCTGGGATTTCGTCAATTTTTGAATGAGTTATGCCCCTTTTTGGACTTAGAATATTTGTTTTCCGCTTTTTTTTTCTACATGCTTTGATCTATTGAGCTGAAATTATGTATATGGCTTTGTAATCAAGTGTCACAGATCAAGTTCATATTTCCTGGGATTTCGTCAATTCTTGAATGAGTTATGCCCCTTTTTGGACTTAGAATATTTGTCAATTTCTGCATGAGTTATGCATTTTTCATAGTTTCCCATTATTCTTTAACAACTTATTCCTGAACGACTTTATTAACTTTTTACAAACAAACAATATATCAAAACAAAGAGGAAACTTACAAAGAAGTTCCTGACGGGCGTATTATGTACCGTTTGCGGTACTCTTGTTAACGTTTAGCTTTAAACATTATCTCCTCCTAAACCACAGGACTTTTTTCAACTAAACTTCACAGGAATGTTCCTTTGGTAATTCTTTTTCAAAATTGTTCAAAGATTAAAATTCCATCGAGACAATTGAGAACTGATGCGACATCAGAAAGGGGGCAAAATGTAGAAACTTTAAAAAAATTCTCCTCTGAATCTGCTTGTCAGATTCCGATATAATTTGGTAGAAATGATCCTTGGGTGACCCTCTACTAAAATTGTTAAAGGCATATTGATTGGTAGAAAAACATGGCACATCAGAAAAGGGGCAAAATGATAACATTTAAAAATTCCATTTTTAGCTCGACTATGAGAGCTTATACTACTCACCCTGGCGTCATGTCACACCTTGGTTAAGGTTTTGCATGCAAGTACTTAAATACTACATGTATTGCATTGAAACTTTCTACAACCCTACCCAACTATCACACCTATGTAGATTATCAAGTTTAGATAACTCATATGATGCAAGTCATGGCCCTTTTTTTACTGAGAAATTCTGGTTGAAGTCTTTCTTCATTTAATCTTCACGAAATTTAACCACTACATTTTTCTTCATCAAATCAAGTCCAAATTCACAAATGGGTCATGAGAGGTCAAATGTTCGAATAACCTTATGAACACTCTAAAAGTCATGAAAGTTTATCAAAACATTAGTTTCCATCATTTATCATGACATGTTGATTGACAGACACTTATTTTTTTACGTTTTATCAACTTTACCTTTTTTTTTTTGCATATTCATACCATTTAATATCTGGTTTTCCTAGAAGGACGAGACGCGCTCAGCCCGAGGTCTTGATTTACTTAGAAATTCTGGTTAAAGTTTTGCGTGCAACTACATTAAGAGATAATACCTTAGTAGCTACTTGATGCATTGCATTGAAATGTTATACAACCCTATCCAACCATCACACCTGTGTAGATTATCAAGTTAGATAACTCTATCCTGCATTTTATGCAAGTTATGGCACTCTTTTAACTTATAAATTCTGGTTAAAGTTTTGTGTGCAACTAAATTAAGAGATAATACCTTAGTAGCTACTTGATGCATTGCATTGAAACGTTATACAACCCTATCCAACCATCACACCTGTGTAGATTATCAAGTTAGATAACTCTATCCTGCAACCATTCAAGGTCTCAACCATCAATTACGATAACTCTACCCAGCGTATAATGCAAATTATGGCCCTTTTTGACTTAGAAATTATGGTTGAAGTTTTGCATGCAAGTACATTAAATTGAACTTTTAACTACAAATGACAACTCCTACCATTCCACTGGACCAATTTCAACTTAACTTCACAGGAATGTTCCTTTGTCGGTCCTCTTTCAAAATTGTTCAAAGACTTACACTTCTGTGTATAACTTTGGTTCCTGTGGCATCAGAAAGTGAGAAAAAATGCCCAAACTTTAAAATCCTTTTTTTCCAGAATCCTCTTGTTTGATTCCAAGATAATTTGGTAGAAATGTTACTTGAGTGACCTGACCCTCTACAAAAACTGTTCAAGCCATATTGATTCCTTACAAAACAGGGCAGCAAGGTGGCATCATGAAAGGGGCAAAATGACAAAACTTTATAATTCCATTCTTATTAAGGTTCTTGTTAGATTTCAAGATAATTTAGCAGAAATGTTCCTTAACTGACTTCTTAACATAATTTGTTCGGTTAAAATAAATATGCTACGTGGCATCAAAAAGGGGTAAATGAACTTTTAGCTTCTAATGACATCTCCTAAACCGTTAAACCGATATCTACCAAACTTCACAGGAATGTTCAATTGATGGTCCAATTTACATTGTGCAAAGTTTTAATGCCTTATTAGAAATGGCCTTTACTGATAAGCTATTTCTTAGCCACTCCTTGCAGTTTAATTTGCACTCCTGATCAAATTTTCCCAGATATTTGCTACTAATATAGTATCACTCAGGTGAGTGATTTCCATCTTGGGCCTCTTGGGGCCTCTTGTTAAATTCTGGGATGACCAATCTGGGGATCACCCACAACCTCCACCACCCAATGTGGACGCTCTAGTTGTTTAGTGACAATGTGTTTTTGGCAGGGGAAATGGACTCCTTCATAACCCAGATTCACAAATTGTTCCATTTCAGATTCAGAATCTTCAGCAGATGAAAACTCCAGAAAAAGGAAAAAGAATGTCAGTGAGAAACAAAATAACAAAGATAGGAAGAAGGGAAAAGACAAAGTTGAACCTCAAAAAAAGAAACAAAGAGATAAAGAAAGAAGAAAGGGTAAACATTCAGAGAAGGAAACTTACAATAAAGAGAAGAATGAGAAAAAGAAAACAAAGAAAAAACAAGTTTCCGAGGTGGAACAACAAAAAGAGAGAGATAAACAGTTCAAACGTCTTGCTAGACTTGCTAATTATGATGAAGATATCATTGACAGGAGGAGAAATACGGAGGATCGAGATTTTGAGCGAGGCCAAAGACAAGGTGATCTTTATAGACACGGAATTGAAGATGATAGGTATGCTCGAGGGCGGGAAAGAATAGGAGAGCGTGATCTGTACGCTGATAGACCACCCCTTGATCGGAGTTTCGACAGTGAAGATCGGTATGACAATATGGATAAAAGACGTGGTGTCAAAAGGGGAAAGGACTACATGGATTTAGACAGGGATGATCCTTCTATTAGAGTCGAAAGGAACTTTGAAAGGCTGGATATATATGAGGAAAAGTTTCAACAAGATCGTGCCCGAAATCTGCAGTTTGTCCGTGATCGTCCTGAATTCGAGGAATATTATGAAGGCCGAGCTGAAGATGCTAAAGGAAGAAGGAATGAGAGAGATGGAAGGCAGAGGAAAGAAGTGGAAGACCCAGGCTTTGATGCACGACAGTACCGTGATAGGGTGCCAGTTGATGCCAGACGGAGAAACAGAAGTGAAGAAAGAGTGCCTGTGTCACGGGAGGGGGGTCGGCGAAGACGATGATTTTATTGTTTTATACTTTTATCAGAGCTCCATTCACTCTCACACATTCTGTTATGCAGGCACATTTAGGTGCCTCTGTATCAGACATGTTTCGAAAACATTGTGGTTAAAGTAGAAATTGCGCAATTTCCCCTTTCTCACAATACTTTTATCTCAGTATTTCAAAATTATTGTTTCAGATGATACATTTCTTTTCACAGATGTTTTAAAAAAACACAAGACTCTGAAAATGTAATACCAGATTTACAGTTTTAAAATTCCTTCCAACTTATCTTGAAGAGTCCAACCCTTTCCTATCTGCAGACACATTTAATCACATTTGAAGGAGACATTTGTGAAAACATTCGCCACAACTCTTAACAAATAGTTTTATCTGTATAGATAATCTAACTTTATGCCTTTATATTTGTCTGCTGCCTTTTTTTTAGCTCACCTATGCACGAAGCTATTATGATCACATTTTGTCCGGCGTCCGTGTGTCGTGCGTCGTCAACATTTGAGCTTGTTAACACTCTACGGGCTACATTTTGCATCCAATCTTCATGAAAGTTAATCAGAACGTTCATCTCCATAAAATCTTGGACAAGTTCGAAACTGGGCCATATGAGGTCAAAAACTAGGTCACTAGGTCAAATTGAAGGGAAATCTTGTTAACACTCTGGAGGCCACATTTTCAACTTGAGCATGTTGAAACTTTTATCAGAATGTTTGTCTTGATGATATGTAGGTCAAGTTCGAACATGGGTCACGTGGGGTCAAAAAGTAGGTCACTAGGTCAATTGAAGGAAAATCTTGTTAACACTCCAGAGGCCGCAATTTTTGCTTAAGCAGTTTGAAATTTTTTCAGAATGTTGAGCTGAATGATATTTAGGCAAAGTTCGAATATAGGTCATTTTGGGTCAAAAACTAGGTCACTAGGTCAAATTGAAGGAAAATCTTGTTAACACTTTGGATGCCACATTGAAATTTGGTCAGAATGTTTGTCTTAAAGATATCTAGGTCAAGTTCAAATATGGGTCATATTGGGTCAGAAACAAATTTTGTCAGAATGTTGAGCTGAATGATATTTAGGCAAAGTTCGAATATAGGTCATTTTGGGTCAAAAACTAGGTCACTAGGCCAACTTGAGGGAAAATCTTGTTAACTCTGTAGAAGTCGCATGTTTTGCTTCAGCGGCTTGATATTTGGTCAGAATGTTGAGCTGATTGATATTTAGGCCAAGTTCGAATATGGGTCATGCCAGGTCAAAAACTAGGTCACTAGGTCAAATTAAAGGAAAAACTGGATGCCACATTTTTTGCTTCAGCAGCTTGAAATTTGGTCAGAATGTTTGTCTAAATGATATCTAGGCCAAGTTCGGATATGGGTCAGGCAGGATTAAAAACTAGGTCACTAGGCCAAATTGAAGGGTAATCTTGTTAACACTCTGGATATTGCATTTTTAATTTCAGCATGCTGAAATTTATCAGAATGTTTTTCTTGATGATATGTAGGCCAAGTTCGAATATGGGTCATGCTGGGTCAAAAACTAGGTCACTAGATTAAATTGAACTTGAAATTTGGTCAGAATGTTTGTCTGAATTATATCTAGGTCAAGTTTGAATATGGGTCATATTGGATCAGAAACTAGGTCAATAAAGGAAAATATTGTTCAAACTCCGGAAGCCGCATTTTTACTTTGAGCAAGTTGAAACTTTGTCAGAATGTTGTCTTGATGATATCTAGTCCATGTTTGAATATGGGTCATATCAGGTAAAAAAATATAGATCACTAGGCCAAATGAAGGAAAATATTGTTAACACTGTGGAGGTTGCATTCAGAATAATTGTCTTGATGTGTTTTGCATTGCAGTACATTGTATAATTAAGGTGAGCGATCCAGGGCCATCATGGCCCTCTTGTTTATCTAGACAAAACTCTGTAGAACTATTATTGAATGAGCAATTTCTTCTCCTTTTGCACAATGTTTTCAAAAGTTGTTTGCTGTAGATAGGTTTAAGGGTTGAAAACCTTTATTGGAAGAAAACCAACTGTAAGGAACTTACAAAAAGTGTAGATCAGGGGGTATTGTGATACCCTTGGCGTCTGCGTCGTCACAAAACTTTTAACCTTACCCCATAGCTCAAAATAAGTTCCACATTTTCAAATGAAACTTGGTACACATAATTTAATAATTATTCAGAAATGCCCCTTTTTCTGTGTAGAAAAAAGCAGACGAGTGTTGGCATTCGCTTGCGGCGCTCTTGTTCTATATTTGAAATATTTACCCCTAAGGTTGGTTTTCCTGCAATGCTCTTTTAAGCACAATGACACCTCGAGGGCCTGGCGTGAAACGGTTGTAACTAAAGCCTATTTCGAAAACCCTGGTTTAGGGGCAATTTTGACCTCTTTGTAAACAATGCAAATTTAGGTGCCATTGCTCAGAACGAGCACCTAAATTTCCATTGTTTACCAAGAAAAATGATTTAACGCTTTTAAAGACTTTATGGCGAGGTGATTAACCTTGGTAACAAAAGACTAATTTTAGTTACAACCGTTTCATGCCAAGCCCTCGACCTGTATATTAATGCATACTTGATGCTCCTGGTAGTTGGAATAATTGTGGTAAAATGCTGCATTTTTAAAGAGACATTTTCAGAAGATATATTTGCTCATGATGTAAATTTATGAAATTAAACCATAACATTAAATATAAGTCAGAATGTCATGAAGTTACTGTTGTTTAGTGTTCACCTTTACCACCACCAGCAATGTCTATTTATATAGAAGAAGTAAGTTGATCCCTATTCAATATATCAACAAATTGACAGCTGACAACTTTGATTGAAAACATGGGAAAGGTCTTAAAATGGAAGCCTAATTATTGAATCGGTGAAAAGCACTTATAAAAGTAGGATATGGTCATAAGGTGGATTTCTCCTTTGCCACATTTTCCAAATTCGCATGCACATACAACATACAACATATTGTCGTTATCATGGAAAAGGTTTTAGACGTCTTACATGTTCAAACTGGCTGAATATATCTGGCTAGCATATCACATGTATTTGTCCCACTGTTTCTCAGCATATCACATGTATTTGTCCCACTGTTTCCCAGCATATCACATGTATTTGTCCCACTGTTTCTCAGGAACTGCTTGGTAACCCTTTCCAACATTCAACAAATCTGAAGCACATGACTTTGAAAACCTCTTAAAAAAAAAAAAAAAAAAATCTCTGATTGTGTCACATTTCAACAGTCGTCTGCTGTAGGGGCATCAGAAAGAGTGTCTGTTGGACAGGGTTATTGAAGCTTAAATTGCAAAAGGAGATTCAATCTGTCCAACATCGGCCCATTGTTATTGACTTAAAGCTTGTTCCGATTCAATCTGTCCAACATCGGCCGGCTTTTGTTGACTTTAGGCTTGTTCTAACTCAATCTGTCGTTTACTTACAGCTCGTTTACGATTCAATCTGCCAAACATCGGCCGGCCTTTGTTGACTTTAGGCTTGTTCTAACTGAATCTGTTGTTTACTTTAAGCTCGTTTCCGATTCAATCTGTCAAACATCGGCCGGCCTTTGTTGACTTTAGGCTTGTTCTAAGTCAATACGTTGTTTACTTTAGGCTCGTTTCCGATTCAATCTGTCAAACATCGGCCGGCCTTTGTTGACTTTAGGCTTGTTCCAAGTCAATATGTCATTTACTTTAAGCTCGTTTCCGATTCAATCTGTCAAACATTGGCTGGCCTTTGTTGACTTTAGGCTTGTTCTAACTCAATCTGTTGTTTACTTTAGGCTCGTTTCCGATTCAATCTGTCAAACATCGGCCAGCCTTTGTTGACTTTAGGCTTGTTGTAAGTCAATATGTCGTTTACTTTAAGCTCGTTTCCGATTCAATCTGTCAAACATCGGCCGGCCTTTGTTGACTTTAGGCTTGTTCTAACTCAATCTGTCGTTTACTTTAAGCTCGTTTCTGATTCAATCAGTCAAACATCGGCCGGCCTTTGTTGACTTTAGGCTTGTTCTAACTCAATCTGTCGTTTACTTTAAGCTCTTTTCTGATTCAATCTGTCAAACATCGGCCGGCCTTTGTTGACTTTAGGCTTGTTCTAACTCAATCTGTCGTTTTCTTTAAGCTTGTTTCCGATTCAATCTGTCCAACATTTGTAAGCCGTTGTTGATTTTAAGCTCGTACCGATTCAATTTGTCCAACAACCGCTGGCTGTTGTTATACCCACCGCAAACAAAGTTTGGGGGAGGTATATAGGAATCACCCTGTATCTGTCTGTCTGTCCGTATGTCCACATTTCTTGTAAGCACTACTCCTCCTAAACGGCTCGATGGATTTGGTTCAAACTTTACATGAAGGTTACACATCATATGTAGATATGTATGAAGGAAGATAATACGCCTCGGATTCTTCCAAGGGGAGATAATTCAACTTAGAGGTTGCCTGCAAGGGACTCCTATGCACATACCTCCACATTTCTTGTAAGCACTACTCCTCCTAAACGGCTCAGTGGATTTGGTTCAAACTTTACATGAAGGTTACACATCATATGTAGATATGCATGAAGGAAGATCATACGCCTCGGATTCTTCTAAGGGGAGATAATTCAACTTAGAGGTTACCTGCGAGGGACTCCTGTGCACATACCTCCACATTTCTTGTAAGCACTACTCCTCCTAAACGGCTCAGTGGATTTGGTTCAAACTTTACATGAAGGTTACCTGCGAGGGACTCCTGTGCACATACCTTGTAAGCGCTACTCCTCCTAAAGGGCTCAGTTGATTTGATTCTACAGGACCGCATCGACCGTCTGATTTGAAAACAGTTAACTATGATTAAACATCAAATGGTTAATTTGCGATGAAAAAAATGCGAGAAAAGAAGCCAATTTTCGTTCTAAGGATGTTTACAAAATTAGATTGCTGCAACAAAGCGACCGTACCATTTGAAACCCGCATAAAAGATGATATAAACTTGATATAAGAATTTAAAAATTTCACTCAAAAGTAGTAAATAAGAATTCAAATAAAAAAAGTGTCAGAAGTGGGATTTGAACCCACGCCCACATACCAGAACACTCTGTATTGAAGGTGAGAATATACATTGAGTCTGGCGCCTTAGACAACTCGGCCATCCTGACAAGCTGAAATACAGTTATACGATAACGGTGTGGTTTAAACCCCGATAGTTACCATCGTATTCAAGGGAGATAGTTCGTCAATATTAGCGAAAACATTTTGAGAAAGCTCACCGTATTATATTTTAGAACAGTGAAGAGCAATAAAATATAGTAATGCAAACATTTCTGATCTGGATTTGCACTTTTCACCTTTAAGCTGAACAATTGTCCGAAGAACGTAAACTATGGTCAATTTTGTAAATGCGGATCATATCGCAGAAATGAACCGACCGTATTCCTTTCTTTAATTGTATGAGGCAGATATGTGAACTAATTGCGGGTTTTGTGGTAAAAGCAGCAAAATTTGCACAAATGACGTTAAGGACATACTAAAATATTTTAGATATAGTGCCAAGCTTGATTTTTGCTGATAAGCCCATAAAGTGCAAAAATCCAAGATGGCCGCCATCCGAAACGAAATATGTGTAAATTGTCATATCTTTGTAAATAGTTGACACAAAAACATAAATGAGGAGTCTTTTTGTATGTTTTCAGGCATAAGGAATCCAATGGAACTATTATTTAGTTGATAAAATGCATATAAAGCAACAAATTGGCCAAATTCATGTTAAAATTCAAAATGGCCGCCATCCGAATTGTGAATATATAGATAGATTTTATTCTGGAAAAAGGGCAAATATGCCCAACATACCACAAACATATAACACATTCATTTTAACAGTCAAATAGCGGACTAATGGTCAAAATCCGGGTAGAAAATGTTTGAAAAATAATATAGAAAACTTACATAAGATTTTTTTCCCCTTTGATTGACAAACGAATTAATATACTCTAATCAAAGATAATAAGTTAATAGAAATGAAATCATTAATGTAACAGTCATTTGAGAGAAGATATAACTCCCATAAAAATCATTTAGAAATCATTGCAGAAGGTGACGAAGTTGCTCAATGTCAGCAATTTCTCAATTTCTACATTGATTTCCTCTAAAGGCTGCAACTAAACGAGCGGTCGTATTGTACCGAGTAATGTAACTAGCGTTTGTTACGAAACTTCTTTGATCCGAAAGTGTAAGTATTAGTCCCGAGTTATCGTCCTTTTATGTTCTTTTACGCCATTTGTAACCAAGTCGTTTTTCTCAAAGTCGCAATGTTTGTTGGCCTTGTAGAACCATAATGTAAGAAAACCATTTGTATTTGTGTTTTTATATATAATATAGTCGAAACGGTGTGTCATATGCTAGTCATGCAGTTTCATTTACGGTCGAGCTTCGTCCCTTATCTCTTCGTGTCATATGAGAATTATTAGGGTGTGTCCCTAACATTTTTGTACTAAAAAATTCGGATTCGTCCAGAGCAACTTCGTCATCGCTTTGGAATGTGTTTACGGGTTTACTAGTACCTTGCATAGTCAGTCTTACTAGTCATAGTGTTGTTGATGTTAGTTCAGATGTGTCTGTTATTGTGATAGATCTATTATTTCTCTTAATTCTTATAAAATAGATCAAGTAATTAAGATTATTTCTCTGAATTCCTAAGATAGATCTAGTCATTACGTTTTCTTATTTTAATATTAAGGATCTGTACATCTATCTGCCTTACACAAGTCTGTGTCTTGTATTCAGTTTACAGTTATATGCTCTAACCTTATGCAGGTTATGGAACACGAGAAGAAAGCTTGCATTTGTAAATGTATTTCTCTATGCTCTAGTTTCATGTGGATTAAGTATCATATCAGTCAAGTCTGCTTTTTGTTAATTTCAGCTTTTTACAATAATAAAGCAATGTTGAAAGTCACTGGGCTCCTTCTTCGTTCTGACCCCCAAACTACTACAGTGTTGTTTGTACGTCCATATTGATCTGTACACTCATACAATAATTAAACCAAACAAATTCAAATAATAGTTCATTGTTATAATTAAATTTGTCTTCTGTTTGTAGGTAACGGATCAAATGTGACCACAATCATGTCCATGCGGAAAAAGTGCAAACTTGTTCAAGCCGATACCTTAATATTACCAGATTCTACAGCCACGCGTGACCCTATTGACTGGA
Organism: Serripes groenlandicus; assembly: GCA_031761405.1. Taxonomy (NCBI): domain Eukaryota; kingdom Metazoa; phylum Mollusca; class Bivalvia; order Cardiida; family Cardiidae; genus Serripes; species Serripes groenlandicus. The sequence goes on along the minus strand of JASEVX010000012.1, from coordinate 183,836 downwards.
GTCTTTGTGCTTTGTGTCAGGAACCCTCGAGCAAACCCCTACACTGTCCAGCCAATTCAAAGCGCACCGACATCGGTGCTGGATATGGTACTCTTGGTGATAATTTGAAAAGCTTTCTAAAGTTGGGCAACCGGCCATTACCTATTGACATAGATAGGCTCGATGAAGGAGACGGCATTGGAAGCACTCTAGCTTGTAATCATGCCCAATGGCACTCATCATGCCGCTTGAAATGTTCAGCCAGTCGTCTTGCCAGAGCCGAAGTAATAACTCCCCCTCCTATTACATGTAGCGATGCATCTGGAGGACTCCCGTATATGCTACGCCAGGCTGAATTCAGAAACCCTCCAAAAGAGAACAACTGTTTCTTTTGTGGTGAAGTTGGAGCTGAAGCGACGCCTCTGCATGAAGCAATGACACCACGCATCACACACAGAGTTAGGCAATGTGCATTGAAGCTACATGACCAAAAGTTAATCTCGCAACTCAGCCATAGTGATCTTGTGGCCCAAGAAGCCAAGTATCACTCCAATTGCCTGGTCAAATTATACAATGCGAGCAACAGGAAAACAGAGGAGGATGAGAAAGAGAACTTCGACAGAGTATCTCATGGCATAGCTTTGGTGGAACTTTTGGGGTACATAGAGGACATAAAATCGAGTGTGACTGGTAGAGTTGGGAGTCGAGATAACTGGACGTGTTCATTCCACCGACCTCAACAATCGGATACTCGCATACATGCCGGGGCTTCAAGCATATACACATGGACGGGATGTGTTGCTGAGCTTCAGCGATGATATAGGGCATGCATTGCGATATGCATGCTTGGACGATTGTGATGATGAAGCCATTTGTTTAGCAAAGGCTGCCCGAATAATCCGACGAGATATGATCGGAGTAAGTGCACAATTTGATGGTAGTTCCTTCCCACAGGGTTGCCAAGAAGAATCTGTGCCCAAGTCGCTTGTTGCACTGGTTAGCATGATCTTGGATGGACCAAATATTACGAGAACAGATGGTGACGAATCCAGACAAGCAACGTTGAGTATTGCTCAATAACTGCAGTACAATAGCTCTGTGAGAAAACGCGGAGGGTCCACTAATATACACCACAGTAAAAGCAGGGAGACTCCTGTACCAATATATCTTGGTATGATGATACACGGACATACACGTAAGCGAGAACTCATAGACACTTTGTTCCACTTGGGCTTATCAATTTCCTATGACAGAGTGCTTGACATATCCATGGACATGGCCATTTCAGCAGCCCAGCAGTATGAATCCGAAGGGGTTGTGTGCCCCCTTATCCTGCGAAAAAATCTGTTCACCACAGCTGCTGTTGACAACCTGGACCACAACCCGAGCTCAACAACTGCCCACGGTGCCTTTCATGGCACAGGCATTTCACTCTTCCAAAACAGGGAAACAGAATCTGATGAAATCGTGCGTCACAAATCAGAAATTCAACCAGATCTACATCTTCGTAGCAAACAGATACCACCACTTCCTGAGTCATATACAATGTTGACCCTGGTGACAGCAAAGAAGGATCTGATCATCCCTCCGACTCGAGAAATACTGACCAGTGACTGTGCACTTGTTGACACTGCCATGGAAGAGGAGAAGAAGTGGCAGAACAATACACGTAGACTTATAAGTGAAGGGGTCCAGAGTGTTGATGATCCAATCTGTTGGGCTGCATTTCATTCTAATGAGCAGCAATCACATTACTTTGATGTCACTATCGGATCTCTTCTGCCACTGTTTCCAGACGACTCGAAGTATGTGGCAATGATTCGTCATGCGATGGATGTCGTACAACGAGCTGTACACCTCCTGAATCCTGGACAGGTGCCTGTGTTGACAGTAGACCAACCATTGTTTGCAATTGCTAAACAGATTCAGTGGAACTGGCCGAATGATTATGGGGAAGAGAAGTTTGTCATTCTACCAGGTGGCTTACATATGGAAATGGCGTCCTTGACAACTCTCGGAGATTTGCTCGATGGTAGTGGATGGACACATGCTTTGGCCCAAGCAAATATTGCCACACCTGGAACAGCTGAATCATTCCTGAAAACTGCGCATGTCACACGGACGAGACATGCACACCAAGTTACAGCCAGTGCATTATATATACTGTTGCACAGGGCTTACGATGCATACAGCTGTGAAGAGAGTGAACCAGAATCTTTTGACGAATGGTGCGTCAAGCGAATTGAGGCGTCTCCACAATTTCAATACTGGTTGATGATCATGCGACTGGAGCTGCTAGTATTGGTGTATGTAAGATCTCTTCGTGATTCCAAGTTTTCGCTTTATGTCGCTGTACTTAAAAAGCTCGCACCCTGGTTTTTCGCCTTGGACCACACACACTACTCTAGATGGGTGCCAATTCACATTCGTGACATGATGTCGTTGCAGGAACGACATCCTGATATAGCAATGCAGTTTTCTCAAGGAGGATTCATTGTGCACAAAACAAAGCGACCATTCTCTGCAATTGCAATCGATCAAGCACACGAACAAAACAACAAGGTCGTAAAAGGAGACGGTGGGGCAGTAGGATTGTTGCAAAACCCAAAAGCTCTACTGCGTTGGATGGTTGCGGGACCGGAACTAGCGAGGGTTATTGAGGAATTTGAAGTCAATTGTCTGGATCGAGGTATAGGGAAAACTACCGGGACCAATCTCAAGCACCACGAGCACACTGCGTCTGCACAGGTCAAATTTGCCAATGAGGTTAGTGCTCTTGTTCAAGTAGTTGAAGATATGGGAAATCCATTCATGGAAGAGAGTGACGACCTCCTGGTTCTTGATAGCCGAGATGTCGCTGATCCAGCAATAGTCCAAACTGTGCGTATACTAGAGAAGACAGGCCAAGACCAGTATGACAAGTATATGGCCGAGCGAGTGATAGAGCGAACCACACCTGTGTTTGATCCTATCAGTAGAAATCAGATGCCCTTGTTCAGCCGACCACCATCGAGAGTTCCATCGAAAGCAAAACAAACCATAACATCACTAAAGAGTGACTGTGCGCTGTTCTCAAGATTGTACATTGCGTGTCAAACCCGCTACGGAGACTTGGACAATTTCTTTGAACATGAGAATCATGCATACCCCCCATCATTGTCCCTGCTTGGAAAACTTCGGTTTGGGACGAAGTCTGACCTTGTTGAATGTCTGGAAAAGTTATGCACATCATGTGGAGAGGCTCCATTTGTAGATGTCACCATATTGGATGGTGCAGCCATCATCAATATGCTAAAACCCATTGGTGTGAAGACGTTCCAAGAATATGCAACACAAGTGTTTCTACCGTTCATCAAAGCGCAGCTGCGAAACGTGACCAGAATTGACATCGTTTGGGATGTGTACCTGGAAGACAGTCTGAAGTCCACTGCGAGGGAAAATAGAGGACGAGGTGTTCGGCGGCGTGTTGCACCTTCCAATACAATCCCAGGAAATTGGCAGGAGTTCTTAAGACTTGCAGACAACAAGACTAAACTATTTAACTTCTTGGCACATCAGTTGGTTGAAAACCTATCTGGAGAGAAGGAAGTATACACAACATGTGGTCAGAGTGTGCTGTGCTCTAGAGTTCACGAAGACATCTCATCTCTTGCACCATGCGCACATGAAGAGGCGGACACCAGGATGCTCCTTCACGCAGTAGATTCAGCAAACAAAGGGTATCGCCGAATAATGTTGCGTACTGTGGACACAGATGTTCTCGTCCTGGCAGTGTCGACCGTTGTGTACCTTAAAGACACTGAAATATGGGTTGCGTTCGGCACAGGCAAACACCTGAGGTACATTCCTGCGCACGACATCGCCAAAGAACTTGGTAGTGAAAAAGCACGTGCACTTCCCATGTTCCATGCCTTTACGGGTTGTGACACGGTGTCTTCGTTTGCTGGCCGGGGAAAAAAGACTGCATTTGACATTTGGAAGTCGTTCGATGAGGTCACACCTGTATTTTCTACCTTGTTTACGGACCCATCTGCGTTCAACGACGATTACATGTCTGTGTTGGAGACATATGTTGTACGTCTGTACGATCGCACTTGCACAGAAACTACCGTGAATTCAGCCAGGAAGCACATCTTCACTACCAAAAATAGATCAATCGATAACATACCACCAACAGGAGCAGCCCTGCTACAACACACAAAACGGGCTATATACCAGGGTGGACGTGTGTGGGGACAGGCACTCATCCGTTTTCCAGTTGTTCCATCTCCAGAGACATACGGTTGGCGAAAGAGTGCGACCCGAGGCTGGCAACCATTCTGGACACTACTGCCAGAAGCGGTGGCCTCATGTTCTGAATTGCTGCGATGTGGATGCAAGAAAGGGTGTAGGGGACTTTGCAAATGTGTCAAAGCTGCTCTTAAATGTACATCACTCTGCCATTGCAGTGGGAACTGCGATCATAATGATAACAGCTAGGATTATGCAATTTTACATAAATTCGGCCAGTACTTTGCTTTATATGCATTGAATAAACTAAATAATAGTTCCATTGATAGGCATGCCTACATAGACACATGCATAAACACAGATATACATACATAGTGATAGACATACGTACTGATAGAGACACGATGACAGGCATACATGATGCTATACAAACATACTGATAGACATACAAATACATAGACAGAATGACATACTAACGCATAGACGGATAAACATACAGATTGACATACAGACGTATATACATGCATACAGACATACAGGCAGATTGACAGTTACACCAACGGATGGACGGATAGATAGACGGACATACAGATACACATAAACATTAAGACATAACTACAGATAACTGTACACTCAGATAGACATACATTCAGATAGGCATAAACACAGATATACATACATAGTGATAGACATACGCACTGATAGACACGATGATAGGCATACATGATGATATACAAACATACTGATAGACATACAAATACATAGACAGATAGACATACTAACGCATAGACGGATAAACATACAGATTGACATACATACGTATATACATGCATACAGACATACAGGCAGAAATTGGCAGTTACACCAACGGATGGACGGATAGATAGACGGACATACAGATATACATAAACATTAAGACATACAAGCAGATATACATACACTCAGATAGACATACATTCAGATAGGCATCCATGCATAGACACATGCATAAACACAGACATACACAATGATAGACATACATGATGACAGACATACATTCATGGTGATAGACATACACGTACATAGACAGATAGACATGCAAACGCATAGACGAATATACATACAGATTGACATACAGGCAGATTGACAGTTACACCAACAGATTGACGGACATCCATATATACATAAACATAAAGACATATATATAGATAGACATAAATTCAGATATGCGTTCATTCAGATACACATGCATAAACACAGATATATACATACATAGTGATATACATACATGATGATAGACATGCATTCATGATGATAGACATGCATTTATGATGATAGACATGCACACACACACACACACACACACACACACACACACACACACACACACACACACACACACGCGCACACGCACACGCACACGCACACGCACACGCACACACACACAACACACACACATAGACAGATAAACATATACAGGCAGATTAACACAGTAGAGAGAGAAAGAGAGAGAGAGAGAGAGGGAGAGGAGAGAGAGAACAAAAGAGAGAGAGAGACATAAATACAGACAGACAGACATACCGACAGACAGAGAGAGAGACAGAGAGAGACAGACAAAGAGAGACACATACAGAGACAGAGCCAGAGACAGAGAGACAAAGAGAGACACAGAGACAGAGACAGAGATACAAAGAGACATAGGCACGCACAGAGAGAGAGAGAGAGAGATCTGCTGAAGATCAATCCTATATAAATGAATAAAGGTATCCTATGTCACACAAACACTGACAGCTATTACACCTAACATCAATATTAGCATCGTCTGGCATATAGTGTATGCCCTATGCATTTGTATATTATATCAGGGACGTAGATAAGAGGGATAGGCAACTCCACCTGTACACCTGTTATCTGGTTAAAATATCACCCATAGACATAAAATTGTCAAAATTTTCACACTTTGTAGCAAATAAAACTTTGAAGTCACATTTGGCACATAAACAAAAAATACATATTCTGAAAGCTTAACATTTCAACTTAAGTTAAAGATACAATGAATAACTGGAATTTCTTTGTATATTGAACAATGACTTATTTAAAAGACACCGATATTGGGATTTCTGAATTATATCATTTTTTTCCAAAAATTAATAGACTGACATTTTTCATACGGATAACATATTATCAAAACCTGTAATATATTAAAATATTTTTATCTTCTGCAATAGAAGAATGTTTAAACTTCTTGAAAATATTTTTTTTATTTTCATATCTTGAATAGTTTTTGAGTTTTACTTGGTACAAATGTTGGCACGGGTGATATTTTAGTATATAATTTAGTAACTTATCCCTCTTATCTACGTCCCTGATTATATTATGAATAAACGGTTCTGTTCTCTTCTGTTCTATTCTATTTCACATAAAACCAGACAGAGGTTTAACATTAAACCAATTGTCAGTGTCTGATGTGTTTCGTATAAACATGTATAATGTAAATCATTTCAGCTTATATTCTGTGCTGTTCTGTTCTGTTCTGTTCTGTTCTGACACAGTGATATGACGGAAACATTGTGGAAAGTGACACGTAACACCATTGAGAAGCAACACGCTAACCTGTAATAGTTTGGAAAGTAGCATAACACATCGTTGAAAAAAAGGGTATAACCTGCCAGGATCATCTGCATGGCCCTTAAGAGATTCAACTTAGTTATATATATAAACTTGCATTTAGGAGAAAGTACACCAGTGTGATACCCAAATGGATCGCAAATGGGCGTATTCCACTTTCGTTCCGCCTCGCAAACGTCCAAAAGTAGCTCGATCCTAGGTTGTTTTTGGCATTTGATGGTAGAAGAAACTCTCCTCTATCCAACCGTACCTTTGGTTCGGCTTAGATCACTATATTCAAGAAATAGACCCAGGGCCCATTCGAAAACGGTCTCACACAAGTACTAATTAACTTTAGTGTAAATAAAATCGCATTGCAAATCTTCATATGAACAGACAGACAGCAGATAGACAGACACACACATAAACAAACGCACACATACTGGTATACCCAACACACTGAGGTATATAATTCCACAAAAACACACCGAGGTCTATGCTTATTCGACATGTTTCAAATATAAGAAAAATGTAATGGCATAAAGAATTGGTCCTGAATGTCATTTTTCATAAGCAAATTGGGGTAGTATAATTTTTGGGAAACCAGTACAAGGTAAACAAATCGAGGTAACAACCTCGGTATGTGTCACACAGCAGCCTCGGTATAGGACACACATCAACATCGGTATGGAACACACATCAACATCGGTATGGGGACACACATCAATATCGGTATGGGACACACAGCAACATCGGTATGGGACACACAGCAACATCGGTATGGAACACACAGTAAACACATTGTTGACAAACGGAGGAATTAAATAGGAGGCAAAGGCATCAGCTTTGTGTATCTCATGTGATAAATCAGTATCCTTCAATATCACAACAATTGCTACACATCCATGTGGTTCCATGATCAAAATCACATTAAAAATACATACCTCATGAAGTGGGGACCCTGCCACTTGCTCTGTGCATCTGCTGAAATACTGCGCAGAAAATGACATGACGTTAAGAGGGAGGTAATTTTCAATTTTTCTTGTAAATTTGTCTCAAAATTAAATTGATTTTATTTTGAATACAGAATCACCAATAAATATCAAATATTTAAATGAAATAAGTTTAGGACTAATTTTTTCTTTAAATCTTAAAACTTATTTGATTATTGATTGAAGTAATTGTTTAATCGGGACATTTTTGAATTCCTATGTATAGTTATTAGTGATATATCAAAAGATCAAAGTAAATGATTTTGAAAGTAACCAATTCATAAAGCGAATGCGTTAAGTCACTGATGCATCGCTTACAATGTTATAGTCCAGTCCGTAGTAGTAGTAGTACTAGTAGTAGTAGCTGTTGTAGGGTAATGTAAGGTAGTAGTAGCAGTAATGTTGTACGATAAGGAGGTAGCAGTAGCAGTAGCAGTAATGTTGTAGGATAAGGAGGTAGCAATATAGGGTAGAGTTCCCATAAATCAAACCTGTCTCAGAACTGTTTACATTTGAAGTTTTCAATATGGAAATATATATAAAATTTGCATTAGACGTGAACTTTTAAAAAGTGTGCAGTGCTTAAATTATTTAAGTGAGATATCTTTAACGACTCTTTCAGCGTTATCTTTGTATTTGTTGTTGTTTAAGCATATATAGCATTAATGATCAATTTAGTGAGAGGTTGATATATGCGCACACTAGTCTGGTCTACAGTGTACACACACACACACACACACAACACACATCAACATCGGTATGATCAAAATCACATTAAAAATACATACCTCATGAAGTGGGGACCCTGCCACTTGCTCTGTGCATCTTCTGATATACTGCGCATGCGCACGCCTGAGTTCAGGTAGAATATCGGAACGAGGTGTGTGGGGTCACACACAGCACACTTACATGCTCAAAATCAACACACCGAGGTATCGTCATTTTTAAAAGATATGAACATAGACGAGCATTCTGCGTTACTTTAGAGGTAAACACACCGAGGTAATGGAAAAAATACCTCGGTAGTTTTTGGTACCTCGGTCAGAAGTTGTGTACTCCTATGACCTACCTCGGTGAGTAGGGTATACTAACGCACGCACACACGCACACCCAAACACACATATAGACACACAGGCAGGCATGACTTAAGAGACCGGCTGGCTTAGTTTACCGAAATATAGTAATACAGAAAGACAAACCCTCGGATAGACAGACATTCAGATAGGCATACCTTCAGGGAGACATGAATGCATACAGATAAACATATACAGTGACAAACATAGACATACATAGACAGATAGACATACACATACATATCAGATTAGATAGACATACACTTTGATAGACATAAACTCAGATAGACATACATTTAGATAGGCATACATGCATAGACACACGCATAAACACAGATATACATACATAGTGATAGACATACAATAGGATAGACACACATGATGATAGACATACATTCATGATGATAGACATACATAATGATGGACATACAAATACATAGACGGATAGACATACAAACGCATAGACGGTTGACATACAGACGTATATACATGCATATAGACAAACAGTCCGATTGACAGTTACACCAACAAATAGACGGACAGATAGACGGATATACATATACGCATAAACATAAAGTCATAAATACAGATAGACATAAATTCAGAGACACATGCATACATGCAGATATATACATACATAGTGATAGACATATATAATGACACACACACACACACACACACACACACACACACACACACACACACACACACACACACACACACACACACACACACACACACACACACACACACACACACACACACACACACACACACACACACACACACACACACACACACACACACACACACACACACACACACACACACACACACACACACACACACACACACATACACACACACACACACTGATATACATACATATGTATGATAATGATAATGATACTGATAATAGACGAACATACATATATACATATTCATACAGACATAAATACAGATATCCATACACTCAGATAGACATAAATGCACCTGCATAGACACACATGTATAATCACAGATATACATACATGGTGATAGACATACATAATGATAGAGACACGATAATAGGCATACATGATGGTATACAAACATACTGATAGACATACAAATACATAGACATATATACATACAAACGCATAGACGGATAAACATACGGATTGACATACAGACGTATATACATGCATACAGACATACAGGCAGATTGACAGTTACACCTCTAGATGAACGGAGAGATAGACGGACATACATATATACATAAACATTAAGACATAACTACAGATATCGGTACACTCAGATATACATACATTCAGATAGGAATGCCTACATAGACACATGCATAAACACAGATATACATACATAGTGATAGACATACGTACTGATAGAGACACGATGATAGGCATACATGATTCTATACAAACATACTGATAGACATACAAATACATAGACAGAATGACATACTAACGCATAGACGGATAAACATACAGATTGACATACAGACGTATATACATGCATACAGACATACAGGCAGAAATTGCCAGTTACACCAACAGATGAACGGATAGATAGACGGACATACAGATATACATACACATTAAGACATACAATCAGATAGACATAAATTCAGATAGGCATACATGCATAGACACATGCATAAACACAGACATACACAATGATAGGCATACATGATGACAGACATACATTCATGGTGATAGACATACACGTACATAGACAGATATTCATGCAAACGCATAGACGAATAAACATACAGATTGACATACAGGCAGATTGGCAGTTACACCAACAGATAGACGGACATCCATATATACATAAACATAAAGACATATATACAGATAGACATAAATTCAGATATGCGTACATTCAGATACACATGAATAAACACAGATATATACATACATAGTGATATACATACATGATGATAGACATGCATTTATGATGATAGACATGTACACACACACACACACACACACACACACACACACACACACACACACACACACACACACACACACACACACACACACACACACACACACACACACACACACACACACACACACACACACACACACACACACACACACACACACACACACACACACACACACACACACACACACACACACACACACACACACACACACATAGACAGATACACATACACATGCATACAGGCAGATTAACACAGTAGAGAGAGAAAGAGAGAGAGAGAGGGGGAGAGGAGAGAGAGAACAAAAGAGAGAGAAAGCGAGAGAGAGAGACATAAAGACAGACAGACAGACATACCGACATACAGTGAGACAGACAGAGAGAGACAGAGACAGAGAAAGTGCTTGTCTTATGTGTTACATCATAGACACTCTTCATAAGTAACGACTTGTTGGAAGACATAGTTACCAGGCGGCATCAGAAAAGGGGTAAATTGAACGTTTAGCTTCAAATGGTATATCATCCTAATCCACTGGGAAATTTCAACAAAACTTCACAGAAAGTTCCTTTGATGGTCACCTTTCACATTTGTTCAAAGATATAAATTATATACCCAACTGTTGTTGCTGCGGCAGATGGAAGGCAGTAAAATGAATATTTGTTAAGTTCTTCTTCACTGAATCTGCTTTTCAGATTTCAAGATAATTGAGTACAAATGTTCCTTGTTTAAACCTCTACAAGATTTTTGATGAGCTGTATTAATTGGTTAAAACACATAGCAGCCAGACGGATATAACTCTAGGCACTAAAGAAACCGGGGAGATAGACGGTCGGATGGATGAACAAACGATGGATAAATGTTCTAGAAGTGTGCATAGGCGTTTAGATTATACCGGATTTTAAGTGGCATGAGCAAAGGAGTTGAACCGGGCAGCAAAGAGATAGATGGAAGTACGTTTGTTTTTTTCATGTGAAGTTATGAAGTTACACCGGCTTTCAAGCAACTGGACATTTGTAAAGGGTTACCAGGCATATTACTGCATCCGAATAACTAGACCTTAAGACGGTAAGTCTCCAAGTCATGTGATACGATGTTAGTTAGTTATTTAGTGAACTTATTAAATTGTTTGTAACGTTCCTGAGAGGCTATGTGAATAAAAGCAGCCGTTTATGTAGGATGTTACTAGTTACAATGATAATAAATAATAAATGAGAGAATAAATACTATTAAAGTAATGATGATGACAATATTGATAATAATAATAATAAGAAGAAAAACAATAACAACAATAATAATAATTATAATAATAATTATAATAATAATAAATATAATAATAATAATGAAATTAATAATAATAATAATCATCATAATACAATAATAATGAAACTTATAATAATACAAGCCGGTAGGCGACGTGGGATTCGCCTTTGCATATTTTTTTCAGACTTCCGGCTCTAGCTCGGAAACTCGAGGTCGGAGGTCAATCATGTAAACAAATTGTTTGTAGCTCTTGAATAGCTCTATGAGATGGTGCAATACAATCGCTATCGAATACTATCACTGCAAAAAAAGAGAGTGATAGAGAGATGGCAGAGACAGAGACAGAGACAGAGACAGACAGACAGACATATACAGACAGACAGACAGACAGACAGACAGACAGACAGACAGACAGACAGACAGACAGACATCTCTATCAGATGGTGCAATAAAATCGCTATCGAATAGTACCACTGCAGCGCTAGGGGCGATAAAAGTCTAAAACGACAGTGAAACGAGACCCATCTGTGGAGGGCTACCATTTGGAAACTAAGGCCTCAATCAAAAATCGGATCTGTCCAGCTTTTCGAAATATCTCGAAGTATCTATATCCGAAGTTTCAGGTCTCCACGTTGAAAACTGTAGGAGAAGATAGATTTTTGGGATAGAAGTCTAAAACGACAGTGAAACGAGACCCTATCTTTGGAGGGCTACCATTTGGAAACTAAGACTTCAATCAAAAATTGGATCTGTCCAGCTTTTTGAAATATCTCGAAGTATCTATAACCGAAGTTTCAGGTCTCCACGTCAAAAACTGTAGGAGGAGATAGATTTTTGGTGAGTGTTCTTAAAACGCGGTTTTTTGCTAGCTGCATAGCAGCGGGTGGGCCCATAGCAACGAAACTCAAACGCACACACTCTGAGCCCCTATGGCACCTGTTCGCCAAGTTTCATCGAAATCGGCCCGTCGGTTTAGAATCCAACAGACGGAAAAGTCTGACAATAAGGGATATCTAGAGCGAATCCAATTAATAATAATCATAATAATAATAATAATGAAACTAATAATAATAATAATAATAATCATGATAACAATAACAATGATCATCTCGGTGGCCGTATGTTCAAAATGCAGAGCTTTAGATAAGAAGAGTATGTCCCATCCCCAAATCCTTAATTGACCCTCAAACCAAATGTTGTGGTAATCAAAAGAAACGTCTCAGTGAGACGATTATTGTGAGTACCAACAACATAGGGTTTAGAGATCAAAATAAAAACACTCTATAATTCAATATTTCGGCCATAGGCCTTCTTCATGTTCAATACTTTCAATATGGACGTAACATTGATTGATTGATTGATTGATTGATTGGGGTTTAACGCCGTTTTTAACAATTTCTCAGTTATATCACGGCGGCCAGTTCACCTACTCATGCATTTCCTGGTTTTCTCACACCAGTACTCCACACAACCATCTTCCCAAGCAACTGGCTGCTTTTCCACATAGACTTAGCCCATTGTTGGAAGACGAATGACGTATGTCGCATTGACTTTTGTCAATCGTCGGAAAGAAAATTGGCCGAGCCAGGATTCGAACTCACAACCCCTGAATTGACAGCCCGCGTCGCTACCGACTGAGCTACCGGGGCTCGTCTATGGACGTAACATAGTGTGTGATCTTTGTTAAATATAACTTAAAGAAGGCCTTTAGCTGAGCTTTTGAATTATAGAATGTTTTTTATTTTGATCTATATATATTTATTACCCACGGAATAGAACGTTTTAACATATTATTATGTTTTAAAGCTTGAAGTTTTACCATAATGGTGCATCGATTTATAACTGAAAGTGCCAATCAAAACACAGACTCATCTGGGTTTTCACAATTCGTAGATTTAAAAATACCCTTTTTTGCCTGCCTGCAGTTCTCTGTGAGGCTCATAATAAGGCCTACAGAGGAGCAATCTGATGAATTTCTGAAAGCCCTAAAGCGTTCCTTCTTGTTAGTCCTCTAAGTGCAGTACTCTGTCAAAGTCCTCAGATACACGGCAATACACGTATACGAGACATATTCTAATGCTATCATTACAAAATGTGTGCGTGGAGACGCGCGTGTGTCCTCCATGATTCTGCCCGGCGAAGCAACAATCCCCTGATACCGTATTCGCCATCTCTTACCGAGAAAGAAAAAGCTTTGGTGATCCCATGACGTTAACGGTTTGACGTTCTCTGGCTTTCCGACAAAGTTCATTGAGAGATATCGACGGTTAATCGAAAAAAAAAGTGCTGCAACTATGCTAGCGACTCGTTTGTCGATCGTGTACATTTCTTTTTGCCATTGTGGATGTCTCGTTTAAAATTTATAGAGAGGACCTCGTCGAAAGACTTAATTATAACGCAACGTGTCTGCAATTTTCAGATGTTTTCTTCACAATAATGCGAAATAACCATTTGAATCCTCACACTGCCTCCGGCACCATGATCTTGATAACATTTTTAAGATTTATGAGCGAAGCTTATCAGGAACAATGCCAATTGCAAGGCATCATGCCTTCAGTCTATAAATTGTGAGTTTGGTATAAGTAAAATGCCTTAAATTATGCTGTCTGTATTACTGTCATTGACCTAAAACTTAGTATGTAGGTAGATTGCAATTAGAGGGAGTGGGCTGTGGTGTGTAAGATCCCTTAACCCCGGCAGGAAATGGTGACTGGTTCCAATTGACTTGTTCCCAGGAAACTTTTAAAATCTGAGATGTCCCACCTCATTTTTTATTGTTGATTTAACTCATAATTTCCACACACAATCAGGCCACATATAAAGATATCATTTTCGCAAAGTTTCATAAAAACCTAAGCCTGAAATCGTTGATCTTGTGAAAACTTTACTTGACACACATTTGTTTATTACCTCATGGTTGTCCATGACCTTGTTTCAATTCATATATTAAAGGTCAATATCACATAAATTGATAGTGCAACTTCTTATTTGTCCAAAAAATCATGACAGTATAAGCTCATACTTGCATCCAGGATACGTTCTCATAAGTGTTAACTTGTATGTTGGAAATTATCACCGTATTTAAACCGAAATATAGTTTATGATCAATAAGTCTGTTGAGATTACGATAATAAATGAGAAATTAAATGGGGTTTTATTTGTGGTAGCAAAATGTTACGAGGAAAGAGATTCGTTAGGAGGTTGACGATTATGTCTGTACAATTACGTTCTTTTTCACAATAAAACAGTTATAAGATTATACCATTGATAACTTAGAGTCGGGGGTTGTATTCCACTCTGCATTGAGCTACATATATGAAATACCAGCTGTAACATGTTACTGGTGAACACCCACTACCTCACTGGAATCAATATTGTAGGTATATATGTTATTCCGTTTTCGGTATTGCCCTCAGTAGATTCTGATGTCAAATATAGTTTTTGGTCTGTTTGTCTTTGACAAAAAAATGGACATAACTTTTCAATCATTTGACATAGGCCTTTCATGTTTGGTGAATGTACTGCTTATTGTAAATACCTTCTGTATGTAACACAGTTGCTGTCATTGTAACACAATGAGGGTAGAGGTATGGTATACACGTGAGATATTAGATCCATTGAGGGTATGACTATATACGGGATATCACGTGTATACGACCCCAGCCCTGTAGTATATAAATGTATGTTTTGAGGAAGCGCAAACAGAGACATGCAGAGATAGAGAGAGAGAGAGAGAGGGGGGGGGGGAAGGGGCATGGAGACTGGAGATAGTCTTGGGACCCTCTCTAGGGTTAATCTTCGAATTGTATCTTCACAATAAAACTTACGAAAAGTGCCACTATACGATTTTATTTATTTGCCTGTGTTTTCCTCGTGGACAATATGATGTAGCTGGCCGTGTATACGGCGCCAGCCCTGTAGTATATAAATGTATGTTTTGAGGAAGCGCAAAAAAAGACATGCAGAGATAGAGAGAGGGGGAGAGGCATGGAGTCTGGAGACAGTCTTGGGACTCTCTCTAGGGTTAACCTTCGAATTGTATCTTCACAATAACACTTACGAAAAGTGCCACTATACGATTTTATTTATTTGCCTGTGTTTTCCCCGTGGACAATATGATGTAGCTGGCCAGAGTGCTACACCATGTGGCCTTGACCTTTGGTACTTTCTGTCATTGATAAAATCTTTAACATGAAACCGTTGGCATTGGGCTCGCATGGTTGACCTTCGTATTACTTGTACCAAGACCTTTGTGTCAGTATCATACTGTACGTGTTATCATGTGAACTTGAGTTTTAACCTACATGTATTTGTTTTCTATAACAAGAAAAAAATGTAACATCATGAATTCTGAATCATTTGACGTATGATTATCATGTTTTTAATAAGTTAAGACTCCAAATTGCAAGGAAAGCTTTGCTTTATATTTGTATACAATATTTAACACAGTTATATTTTGCAATGAAATGTCCGTAAAAGTTTTCAATCGCTATGTAATCAAGAGAACTGTGTATTGGAAATTTTCTTCAAATTTTATTCACTTACAGGAGATATACGTGGACTAGTTTCTGTACATATAAATGGGTATTATGATGTCATTCATATTTGTGTAGGATTTTTAGAAAAGTATGACCTCCTTGTTGTGATCTAACGAATCCTGAACCAGTATATGCCAATGTGGTAAATACCAGCCAGAAAACCTGGTATTAGCCAAAAACTGCATCATACAATTTTAAACATATGAGCCATGTGTCATCAATCAAAAGGGTCAGTATGTATCCATTAGCATTAGGCAAACGTTAATTCACTTTTGAAATACACAACAAAACAGCTCCGCCTCCTAACGGTCAAGTTTTATTTACCAATCAACATGGCTTGAAGGAATCTGATAGAGGGTCACCTACGAAACATATCTTCGTTTGAAAATTAGCTTCATACTTCCGGAAGAGAAGGGCGTCACCAAAAGAACATTTCTTTTGATTGCCATGGAAACTAGAATTGTGCATGGATCCCGAGATATAGAATGAATTTAGGAGAGGACATTGAGAAGATGCTTCATACAAATTGGCCGAACAAACCTCGTATGTACTTTTATTCTCACTTAATCAAATTTAACATTTGAACAGCGTTCAATTTTCAGTGTTTCATGCCCAAAACATAAAAAGCAGATTTGCTCCTCTGTCTGTTTTGGTAATAAATTGAGAACATAAATGATATAAAGATGTATATGAACAATTGTTCCCGTTACAGAGACACATCTAAACCAGGAAAATAGTATTTGTTGTGTATATGTCTTTAAAACTCGAGCGTGGTCGATTATAGATATTTTGAAAGCTAGTTTCTATCTGAGGAATTCAAGTAATCGACAATGCACATGGGAATTTAGAAACGCAACTTTGCCACTCACCATCATAGCAGTAAAATAAGGTTATTATGCAAATCTGGAAATCTTTTCGTGTAGACTCCACCATGAATTATCTGTATTTATATGAGGAACTGTTATTTTAATCAGTTCGTATGCTCCCCAAAAATATTTCGGGATGAGTATATAAGTTGCCGCTATGTTCGTCCGTTCGTTTGCACCGTTTTTGTTGGGGCTATTTCTAAGCAACTTTTGACTTGAATTCAATGCAACTTTATTGATAGCACAGAAATATCCAAAAGCATATCACATAAGTAAATAAATAAATATTTCTACTTTTGTGTTCGCCTTTCTTTCTATACTTACCTACTTATGGCCCATTGCTTTTGCTATTTAAAGTATATAGTAGCACCATTCCTGTATCATCGCTATACTTCGGGGAGAGACCATCGTTTTCAACGATATCGTGTTGATAACAGCCCTTGGTAATAACAACCATTTCTCACATTATCTGTTGATTTCTTATGGGGAAGATAAATTTCCCACTTATAGACCCAAAACAGTCTGTGTAAGTCAATACCAACAACAACTGTTCCATCCTTGCATTCTTAACTTCTATGTGACGTCGCATTAGCAAACGCCATTGTGTACCAGGTCTGACAAAGTGGCTTATAAAGAACACAGTACGAAAATCACAGGTGTGCTAGCGTGTTCAATGTTGGCACACTGATCAATGTTAAGTTAAATTATAACAGTGTGTGTATACCACATGACTTTTGAACTCCGTTGAAAAACCGGAGATAGGGGCTCTGTAAGCGGGCGTAGACTGCGCCATGTTTCATTAAAAATTATGAAGAAATAAAAAAGTTACCTTTGTTTTTACTTCTAAGCCGAGGTAAAATGTTTCTGTCAACCGTAGCATTTTTTCTTCTTACATTGTCTCAATCATTTCCTAACAAACCTAGTATGTAATTTAATTAGTATACTTAGTCAAAATTGTGTATATTTAAACAGTACGGTCCACTATTCAGTTGTTCATGCCCAAACCATAAAGTATAGTTACTCCTTTGTCTGTTTTGGTAACTGAGAACATAAATGAGATAAAGGAATATATGAACAATGGCTTCCATTTCAGAGAATACAGAGATGCATCTAAATCTGGAAAAATATTATGTGTTGTGTATATATTTTGAATCTGAAAACTTTGCCGTGTATACTCCACCACGAGTTATCTGTATTTGTATGAGGAACTGTGATTATTATCACTTATTTATAACAACCATTGGTAATAACAACCAATTATCATATTAACTGTTTATTCAGAACACAAGTTTCTAACTTATAGGCCCAAAGCAGGTCTGTGTAAATCAATACAAACAACATCAACTGTTCCAATCAGTTAAGGCCTTTGCTGAATATTTCAAATCCCTTGCAAATATGGAATTTTCCCATCTCCTTTCCCGTAACTTTCTTTTCTATAAAAAAGAAATAGTGTATCTTTGAAACAAAACAAATGGTCCTCTATGACATTAAGAACGATTAAGATATAACTGAACAAATGTAATAAATGGATGCAATTTAATAAATGGCTTTATCTTGGCAAAAATGATTAACTCTAATTCGTCAGATTTCTCCCATTTATCTTGCCAAATAAGTAATCCACATTATAATTATGTTATAAAAGGATATATTATCCAAAAGCTCTTAACATAACAACAATGCAACGAATATATGGAGGTAAAATGTAGAATAATTACAGAACTGTTTCGATCAGCGCGAGAAGAGAATGTTAAATAAAATAGATGCATTTAACTACCACAAGCGTTAATGCTGACATATTAATTAAACTGGAATAGAGAGAGAGAGAGAGAGAGGAGAGAGAGAGAGAGAAGAGAGAGAGAGAGGAGAGAGAGAGAGAGAGAGAGAGAGAGAGAGAGAGAGAGGAGAGGAGAGAGAGAGAGAGAGAGAGGAGAGAGAGAGAGAGAGAGAGGAGAGAGAGAGAGAGAGAGAGAGAAGAGAGAGAGAGAGAGAGAGAGAGACGAGAGAGAGAGAGTCGAGAGAGAGAGAGAGAGAGAGAGAGGAGAGAGAGAGAGAGAAAAGAGAGAGAGAGAGAGAGAGAGAGAGATAAAGAGAGAGAGAGAGAGAGAGAGAGAAGAGAGAGAGCCGACGAGAGAGACGAGAGGCGTCGAGAGCGCGAGAGAGAAGCCTAGTCTAGTAGGCAGAAGACCCCCCCCGCAGAGAGACGTGCATACATTTCGTAAAATTACCTTTTGTTTACCAAGTTTTTTGTCTTCTTATATAGATATAGTTGATGTATAACCTCAACCGTAATTACGTTATCATTAAACATTAATTAATAGTTACCTTGGATGTAGTCAAACGCATGCTAAAATTTGTATAATTCCCCAAATGTGTAAACAGAAATTCTATACAAGCAGGATATTCTTAGTATTCTATATTCCCGTCCAAATGCAGTTAGTGCAAAGCAGACATATTCTTAAGTGTTATACTAATAAAAGTCGTTCGTTTACAAACACATCTATAATATAACGTTCAGGGGTTAGCAGTAAAATGCCATTTTTTCGTCGATAGACGAATAACCTCAGTTTTGACCTAGATGTTAAGCAAATGAGGCTCAGAGCTAGATTGTAGACCAATCAAATGATGTATTTAATGAATATATTCTTTATTTCCTCCAATTGAGAAGATTATACAGATTACAATACAACATTACAAAAACATACATTAATCGTTATAAACTACAAGAGATATAGAAGAACAGAGAGAGAGGAGTATATGTAAAGGCACAGCAGATTTAAGATAATGATAAACATGTATCTTTTCCCTAACAGAGCACTTGTCCGAAACGAAAGGAAAAGCACTCAATGAGGAAGACTTACATGAAAAGTACATGTACCTAAGCATATACACCCGTAACATATATACATCTATGGTACATGTGAACAGCATACAGCATTCAAAGGTAAATGCATGAAAACATACCCAGACAAAGGTACACAGTCATATACAAATGTTTTAAGACCAATTATAGTATATTACATACAACTGCCATTATACCCACTGCCATTATACCAATAATTTCTCAGCTTGTTTATACGAGTTCCAAATGGAATCCAGAAACAATGCGACATGCTTGAAAAATATAACATAATCGTAGTGAAGTGCATTATTTACAATCGGATTCAAACCGAATAGAGCACAAACATATTCATAACTATTCAGCGATACCAATAAAGCTAAAACTGTGCTCCCAAACTTGTAATCTGTTTTCTGATTGAATAAGATAGTACATTCACGAACACTTTAAAAGTTACATGTAGTCAATATATGCTCCGTCAGACTAGTTCTCATATCGCTACAATCACATCGCGAGCAGCGAGTAAAATCTGGAAATGACGAATACGCAATTAATTGAGCGATAGAAAAACTAGCCCGTAGCAAACTTGGATCATGTTTTGCATAAGACCATGCTGGGCTAATCGAGAACTGCTGTTGAATTTGTCTGTATAGTACAAACTCTTGAGAAGATGTTCTCTCGGTCCATTCATTAGTGAAGTAATGAGATATCTTTGTACTAAAACATTTTTTCCAAATATGTTTGCTCGGGAAGCTGCCATGGGTAATAAAGTTTTGCAAAACATGTAACAAGTCATATGTATGTAACAGTTTGACAACGTCAGCTATAAACCCTAGTTGAATTAAGTCATACTGATATGAACACACACGTAATAAAAATATTGATTTTGACGCACAGTCCCTCTCTAAACGACACAATTGACCAAGAAATGTCAGTTTTCTCTTATCAAGTTCGGCTTCAATAGGGAATGCTCCTAAAAGACCGAGGACAATTTTTGTTCTCGATCTAATGTGAAGTCCCTGAACTTGTTTTAAGCAAAGCCTATGTGACCTTTCCAATGTTAGACTGTCTCGATCAGTGAGCGACTGTAACAATTCACAACCAAAAAGGGCATTGGGATAACAATTGAATTATATATTTTAAAACTAGTCAGAGGATTCAACCCATTCCTGTGTAATCCCTCTTTGATTAATCAGAAAAATATACCCCTTAATTTTCTATCAACATGTTTTACTATTACGGAAGAACTAAAGTACTTGTTACAGAGTATGCCTAAATGAACATACTCTTCCTTTTCTTGTATAGCTGCTTTGCCAACGCACCAGGACCGTGAACTGCGTGTAAATGAACGCTTGGTGACGACGGCACATTTGTCCGCATTATATTGGTAACGCCATTGACAGGAATATTGATAGCAAATGTTTATCATATGTTGTAGGGCTTTACCAGATAAAGCGTGAAGCGTCATATCGTCTGCAAAGGACGGGGCACAATAACTCGTCCCTTCAATTTGAAATCCTAGTTTACTGTTAACTAACAATTCGATCAATGGATTTATATAAA
>JASEVX010000012.1:0-161762 GCA_031761405.1 Serripes groenlandicus | reverse complement strand
AGCGTAGAAAACCTGTATCAGATCAATTCTATAGCACGTAAAAAAACCCGCATCAGATAAATTCTATAGCACGTAAAAAACCGCATCCGATCAATTATATAGCACGTAATAAAACTTCATGCGATCAAATCATATTGCACGTAAAAGAACCACATTCGATCAATTCAAATGTACACCTGCTAGTTTTATGCCCCTTTGCATTGGTCCTTTCTAGTATTTCTATAGCATGTATTAAACCGCATCCGATCAATTCTATAGCACATAAAAAAACCCGCATCCGCTCAATTCTGAAGCACGTAAAAGAGAGGGAGGCGAGAGAGACAGAGACAGACAGACAGAGACAGACAGACAGACCACACACACTATAATATATATAATATATATTATATGAGAGACACACACAACACACACAGATAGACACACAGATAGGAGAGAGGAGAGAGAGAGACACACACACACACACACACACACACACACACTCACACACACACACACACACACACACACACACACACACACACACACACTCACAAACACACACACCACACACACACACACACACACACAACACACACCACACACACACACACACACACTTATCAGAAGAGAGAGAGAGAGGAGAGAGAGAGAGATAACGAGAGAGAGAGAGAGAGAGAGAGAGAGAGAGAGAGAGAGAGAGAGAGAGAGAGAGAGAGAGAGAGTGAGAGAAAGAGAGTGCTTGTGCTATGTTCAACTTAAACAGTCGTGCATACATTTTCGTAAAAATACCTTTTGTTTACAAGTTTTTTGTCTTCTATATAAGATATAGATAGTGTATAACATCAACGTAATACGTTTAATCATTTATTTAAATGAATATATTACTTGGATGTAGTCAAGACGCATGCTAAAATTTGTATAATTCTACCCAAATGTGTAAACAGAAATTCTATACAAGCAGGATATTCTTAGTATTCTATATTCGCCGTCCAAATGCAGTTAGTGCAAAGCAGACATATTCTTAAGTGTTATAACTAATAAAAGTCGTTCGTTTACAAACACATCTATAATATAACGTTTCAGGGTGTTAGCAAGTAAAATGCCATTTTTTCGTCGATAGACGAATAACCTCAGTTTTGACCTAGATGTTAAGCAAATGAGGCTCAGAGCTAGATTGTAGACCAATCAAATGATGTTATTTAATGAATATATTCTTTATTTCCTCCAATTGAGAAGATTATACAGATTACAATACAACATTACAAAACATACATTAATCGTTATAAACTACAAGAGATATAGAAGAACAGAGAGAGAGGAGTATATGTAAAGGCACAGCAGATTTAAGATAATGATAAACATGTATCTTTTCCCTAACAGAGCACTTGTCCGAAACGAAAGGAAAAGCACTCAATGAGGAAGACTTACATGAAAAGTACATGTACCTAAGCATATACACCCGTAACATATATACATCTATGGTACATGTGAACAGCATACAGCATTCAAAGGTAAATGCATGAAAACATACCCAGACAAAGGTACACAGTCATATACAAATGTTTTAAGACCAATTATAGTATATTACATACAACTGCCATTATACCCACTGCCATTATACCAATAATTTCTCAGCTTGTTTATACGAGTTCCAAATGGAATCCAGAAACAATGCGACATGCTTGAAAAATATAACATAATCGTAGTGAAGTGCATTATTTACAATCGGATTCAAACCGAATAGAGCACAAACATATTCATAACTATTCAGCGATACCAATAAAGCTAAAACTGTGCTCCCAAACTTGTAATCTGTTTTCTGATTGAATAAGATAGTACATTCACGAACACTTTAAAAGTTACATGTAGTCAATATATGCTCCGTCAGACTAGTTCTCATATCGCTACAATCACATCGCGAGCAGCGAGTAAAATCTGGAAATGACGAATACGCAATTAATTGAGCGATAGAAAAACTAGCCCGTAGCAAACTTGGATCATGTTTTGCATAAGACCATGCTGGGCTAATCGAGAACTGCTGTTGAATTTGTCTGTATAGTACAAACTCTTGAGAAGATGTTCTCTCGGTCCATTCATTAGTGAAGTAATGAGATATCTTTGTACTAAAACATTTTTTCCAAATATGTTTGCTCGGGAAGCTGCCATGGGTAATAAAGTTTTGCAAAACATGTAACAAGTCATATGTATGTAACAGTTTGACAACGTCAGCTATAAACCCTAGTTGAATTAAGTCATACTGATATGAACACACACGTAATAAAAATATTGATTTTGACGCACAGTCCCTCTCTAAACGACACAATTGACCAAGAAATGTCAGTTTTCTCTTATCAAGTTCGGCTTCAATAGGGAATGCTCCTAAAAGACCGAGGACAATTTTTGTTCTCGATCTAATGTGAAGTCCCTGAACTTGTTTTAAGCAAAGCCTATGTGACCTTTCCAATGTTAGACTGTCTCGATCAGTGAGCGACTGTAACAATTCACAACCAAAAAGGGCATTGGGATAACAATTGAATTATATATTTTAAAACTAGTCAGAGGATTCAACCCATTCCTGTGTAATCCCTCTTTGATTAATCAGAAAAATATACCCCTTAATTTTCTATCAACATGTTTTACTATTACGGAAGAACTAAAGTACTTGTTACAGAGTATGCCTAAATGAACATACTCTTCCTTTTCTTGTATAGCTGCTTTGCCAACGCACCAGGACCGTGAACTGCGTGTAAATGAACGCTTGGTGACGACGGCACATTTGTCCGCATTATATTGGTAACGCCATTGACAGGAATATTGATAGCAAATGTTTATCATATGTTGTAGGGCTTTACCAGATAAAGCGTGAAGCGTCATATCGTCTGCAAAGGACGGGGCACAATAACTCGTCCCTTCAATTTGAAATCCTAGTTTACTGTTAACTAACAATTCGATCAATGGATTTATATAAATAAGGTACAAAAACGGAGACCAAACCCCGCCTTGTCTGGTGCCCTGTATAATAGGGAAGCAGTCTGAGTAAAACCCACCATACATAACACAACTATACATGTCAGTATGCATTGAAATTACTGATTTTAAAAGTTTGGAACAAACGCCTAGCTTGTGTAATTTATAGAATAGACCGTCATGCCACACACGGTCAAATGCCTGCCGGGCATCTAGAAAGCAAGCAAATAATTTACTATGATTTTCTTTACTGTAAAATATACTTTCATTTAGAACAAATGATGTCATAGGACTCCCCATACCAGGTTGAAAACCGCCCTGAAGTGCATGTAATGGTTTATTGACTGTATCTTGTAACCGTTGCAATAAAACCTTTTCATACAATTTTAAAATAGACGAGGAAAGGGTAATTGCTCGATAACTATTCGAATCATTTTTCGGTTTACCCCCACCCTTATGAAGGGTTAAAATCACACCATGTTTAAGATCAGTAGGGACATAGCTGTTACAGTACATTAGGTTAAATAAGCATCAGTCCACCATGAATGAGATGTTCATTGCAAACCCTATCATTACCGCACATTTTTCCAGTTTTCAATGTCGATAATGCAATTAAAACTTCCTCTTGACGAATATGATCATCATCAGCACTAATGAACTCATCCTTCAGACAATTGACATAGTCCGTAATGGTCCCATAATTTATATTTCAGCGAAAAAAATCAGTGAAAACGTATGAAATATATCTCCAGTCATATGACGTATTCTCGGCCTTGATAATCTATTTAGAAACTGAAGCTGGATGGAGATAGCCGATTAGCCGTTGCTTAAACACAGATTATTGCGCACATTTTATATTTTTTTAATTTTATAATAGTGTTTTCTCATATTGGTCGACGTTTATCTTTTTAAAAGATATTTCTTGTTTCACCATGATGTGAAAGCCCTCTTGGCATAGAAGTTTGAAATGTAGAAAAGCTAAGCAACTTGCATCGATGTTAGTGCCTAGAGAGATGACAGTGAACGTGGTGCACGCTTCATTGTGTGGCGGGTGTGGACTATGAGGTGACATTAAAATCACTCCCGGACAAGGTGTCCTTGGTAATGTTATATAGGTCTCCGCTCGGTTGTCTGCAGTTGAGTAGATCTAATTTTTAAAATTAATTGGGAGAAGGTAAAGATCTAAATACACATTTAGGCAGGCCTTTTTAGTGCATCACGGATAGTGCCTTGATGGTTGAGCGACAATTGTGTTTTACCGCTTCTCTCAGATAAAATTGATATGTCGTCTGCTCCTATTACATGTTCACAAACAATTGTAATAATACCGATTCAAGTATTGTTTTATTCATGTAATGTTTAAAACATTATCATTATTTGTAATATCCCATTTTGTCGCAATATTTTCAAAAGTCATCTGCTGAAAAGGCGTTTAAATGTCGTTTGCATCGAGTAATGGATTCTAACACTTTCCTTCACTGAAGCCATCATTGGTTGAAGAATTTATAGTTGAGTGTGTCACTTCCATCGGTTCTTTATCTAACTTAGCCTTATTCCCGTTGTTAACGAGCGCCGTTGTGAGCTCTGATTTGAAATTATCCATGTCCTCCAGCAAAATTCCTGATATGCTAGATATACGACTATCATCTGAATAAACGAAATGATAATACTTGTAATTTTATTTCAATGTTAGTAATACACTTACATAGTGTTATAGCCAGGAGAAATGTGACTGGTAAACAGGAAACAAGTGAAGATTTAATCATCTGTATTTACTGTTTTCGGCATTTGTTTATCCAATAAGTGTACTTTAGAGCAGAGGTAAGAAATAAACCCGACAATTTATCTGAAGAGGAAACATCTTAGTTTTGTGTGGATCATTTAGATTTAAACTAAACCGGAAATCAGATATATTTTCACAACTGTTTTGACAATTCAAACAAGGAAAAACACATGGTGAATACCAATTATATAGATTTCGATATGTGTTAAAAGAAAACAAGAATTAAGTGACAAACCTATTCCTTCTTTTTCCATTTCTATGGAAACGCGTTCTTCGGTATATGTAGAGTCTTTATCTTTCACATGAGAAGTTACGCCGACTTCAACCTCTTCTTGATCACCTGCGAATATTAACATAATGATGTATGATGTGCAAACATGTATTGTTTGCAACAAGCGTCGCTCTTTGAAAATCAACCTTGATGCAATTGTGACAAGAGTAGATCCAGATCAACCTGTTATTCCGTGCATTTTATTTTAGCTTCGTACCCTTAGCCAATATCTCTTATAAGAGTTTAAGGACCTTCTATTAAACTGTTTCTTTTATTTTTTAAGATAATGGTGTTAACGTATGTGATACGTATGCTTGGGTCGTTTTTATTTTGTTGGATCACCGCTCAAATTTGAATACCTGTATGTGAACCTCATCGACTGGGAAATATGTGGTCTGGTTACATTTCCATACAAGTGCCACACACTCGCGAATAGGTAAAGGATACAATATTGTCATCAGGGCCTAATGTGCGACTTCGAATTAAAAGGGAGGACAAGTGATTTTAGATGACGTGGCACCATTGTTGGTATGACTTTCAAATATGAATCATGAATCATCCGCAGATGACTTTTCAGTAGTAGAACGCTGACCTAACGTTTATCAATTGATTGGGGTTGAAGGCTTTTGTCAAACAAAACTCAGTCTTATCACAATAGCCAGTACATCTAACCATGTGTTTTCTAGCTTTACATCAGTACTCAACACGAATATTTCCAAGCAACTGGCTGATTCTCCACACATACATTTAGCCCATGGGTAGAATGACGAGCGACAAACTAATGTATGCCGAACTTATGAAAGAATGTAACCCGAGGTGGGTTTCGAACGTGCAAACCCTAGATAGACAGTATGTGTCGCTTCCGACCTCTTATCAAATGTCCCGGGTTTGAAACCCGTGATGAGCACACTCTTCCACACAAACGGTTCGAATACTGTTTATGACTCCAGGAACCAGATATCTAACGAGATTAATAAAAGCGTAAAGCTATGA
Source organism: Serripes groenlandicus (assembly GCA_031761405.1). Taxonomy (NCBI): domain Eukaryota; kingdom Metazoa; phylum Mollusca; class Bivalvia; order Cardiida; family Cardiidae; genus Serripes; species Serripes groenlandicus. The sequence continues at coordinate 155,769 of JASEVX010000012.1, read as the reverse complement.
TGAAAGAAAAAATACACCACACACACACACACCCACCCCCATACTCTCAGTACTCGTATGGTGCGATCCACATTACCTTGCACAAGAACTCTTGGTCCAATTATTGACATCAACGTGGCTCCAATGGGGGCGCAGATGACGATGGCCAGCACAGCGAGTGTTAATACATCCGTGGCGAGTTCTTCTTGTTCAGGATCCGGGTTATCCATACTTCTGACTCGGTCAAGTGCAAGTCCACCAATAGCCGCCTAAATAGAAGATCATGATTAATCATTAGTGTTCGTTTTTAACATTGGTGCTTTAAGTCGAATTTTAAGCACGATACCTCAACGAATAGCCGTTTCATTATGTACGAGACAATTATTCTAATAACCGCGTGAACGGAAGATACTACTCTATTCGATACGAATGCACCAATAGTTTAACAAGATACTTTAAGATTGGTTACTTCAAGAATAACCGAGGCGGTTAGACTCATATAAGTAGTTATGAACTAGTTCTAGGCAGAGGTGAGGTAGAGTTGAAAACATAATGCAATCGCGAGATATTAATTAAATGAACTAGGTTTTTTGCTCACAGTGTTTTCGAACATGTGTAAGATACCTGTATGGCGTCATCATTTGCGTCGAAATAAAGGCAATGATTACTTACTGCAGATATAAAAGAAAAACGAAAGGAATAATGGCATATAAAAAGAAATAGATACCCTTAAAGTTGTAATATATAATGACTAGTAATTGGATAACTAAAGACTTAATTAAGTGATAGTCAGTACCACTTATGCCCCAGTCAGACACACACATTACGGATAGGGCGGATAGTTGCGTATAAAATCCGCAGGCTTCCGCAGAAATTGTGGGCGTAGCCTATTTTCTTGATGAATTTACGGATACAGTAACCTATAGATACGGATAGATACGTATGGTTGAGTATGTCAGCGGAAGTCAGCGGTTTGATACTTTCTCAGTGAATTCACACGATGCGGATAGATACGGATAGATACGGATTACTTACCTTCCATTACCTTCTGCTACATGTAGATGCGGATAGATGCGGTTATATACCGTCATATATGGACTGTTGCGCATGCCTTGCGGAAAGAAGGGGTCACGTACACAATCGCCATTTGCATTTTGAACAAAGTACATCATCAAATCATTGAAGTTGTGTAAAATTTATATGGAAAATCATGCCTGCAAAGAAGCAGCAGAAGAAGAGTCAGCTTCCAAAGAAGGCACAGGGATGATAGTGATGGAGACACTTTGATGGAGCTGGAAGTGTCGTATCAATCACCTCAGGCATCACCAGCAAGAGGCAGGGGACTTGGCAGAGGCAGCAGGCTTGGGACTAGAGTGGCCTCACGCTCCCAGAAGAGGCAGCGTCAGTGTAAGTTTCTGATATTAAAATATAAAATGTCATATATGTTTATGTAAATACTGTTTTTTGTGCTCAATGCTGTATTTTTTTTTCTGAATGCTGTATTGTTAATAAGTAAGTATGGATAAACAGTTCAATTTAATGGCAACACATTTATGTATGTGCAGATTAATTGTATGTCCAATGTTTAATGGTGCAAAATAGCATTGTTCATCTTAAGTTAACTTTATGTTAAAAGGAATCTTGTAATATAATGTGATGTATTAAGAAGAAGTTTAAATGATTGTATAATTGTTGTAAATTTAGCTAGATATAAAGTTTGGTGTCTTTTTCTTATATTTGCAGACACAGAGACTGGGGAGATTGTAGAGCAGCAGCCTGTCCAAGAGCAGCAGACTCCCGACACTGAGCAGAGTGCCACTGCCACTGCCAACCCCATCGTCAGGAGGAGGGCAAAATCAGAACCCGTCAATATGACTAAACAGCAAGAGGATGACTTCTCAGAGTGGCTTCAGAAAAATCCTCACCACTATGACATGAGTGTAAGTCAAATTGTCTGTATATAATATTCTGTATAATGTATACTATAATGTTTAATAATGTATAATGTTTATATTTGACCAAGAATGTGTGACCAGGTTATTTCTACTTTTAATAACGTGCAAATTTTCCGCTGTTAACATGTATAGATATAAACATGTGACCAAATGTAAAGACAATTTAATTAGTCACAGTATATTTTACCAAATTAAATGAGAATTCTACGAAGTTGAACAAGTGAAAGTCTTATTTTAAAGTCATATATATGTGGAGTCATATGGTATCAGACGTCCTCTTTATGACAGTAAACATTTATGCATGTTACAGGACGCCAACTTCCGCATGAAGGTGAGAAAGACGAGGGAGTTGGAGGCGAAGGCGCTTGAGTATGAGATGACCTGCACCCAGCTCGTTACAAGGCTCAAGACATTCAGAGACATCGTGATGAAAGACAGGAGGAAGGGGAAGTCTGGTGACGGTGCAAAGGAAGTATCGAAGAGGACTCAGAGGGTCCTCAACCTATTTGGCTTCCTGGCAGAGTTCTACCATGCCAGACCAGGCAGAGACTCATTGTTTTACATTTAAAAATAAATATTTATAATATTTGGCTGGAGGGGGAGTTGGGAATTAAATCGATTAGTTTAATTTCATGCAGGGTTAGTGAAAATCCAGGCAACATTTCTAATGTGACTGGTTTCATTAAATAGTATTGAACTTGTTGATGTATTAAATTATTTACAGTTGGCTATATAATAATTAATTATTAATTATACAACCTCTTAAAACATATATTATGTTTTATTTGTAACCATCTTTTATAAAAAAACTAATATGGTTATCATTCAATTTGTGCAATAATATGTTCTATTAGTGGAAGATATTTTGAAGTTGTTGCATTGTATTCCATAACAAATAACATGGTTATCATAACATATTGGCAATGTCTATATGTTTCAGGTAGCACGTGAAGCGGCTCAGAGAGAGGCAGCTGCGAGAGAATCGGGCTCCAGTGATGACGAGACTGGTGAGGAAGATAGACCTCAGCTAGATGATGACACTCCTTATCCAGAGTCTGCTGCGAAAGGGTAATAAATGTATTTTTGGGCTACATCAAATTTCAGTTTTTAGTCAGTCAGTCAGTCAGTCAGTCATCAGTCAGTCAGTTAGTCAGTCATCAGTCAGTCAGTCAGTCAGTCATCAGTCAGTCAGTCAGTCAGTCATCAGTCAATCAGTCAATCAATTAATCAATCAATCAATAGTGCAATCAATATATGAGTAAACAAGCAAGCAAGCTAATCAGTTTGTCGTTACAAATGAATGCAATGCAAAAAGTGTTTAATGACCTTAATATTTAGATATATTTGTCAGTACTTTTCTGCATGTGTGCTTTAATTTAAATAGTCTGCTTCATGTGATTGCAGCGCGAAGCCAAAGAGGAGCTGGAAGAAGACATCCAAAGTAGCGGAGCAGCAGAAAGATATCCTGGATGCGCTGCAGAAGGCCATGGCGCAGAACACTGCCATCCAGGCACAGGTCCAGCAGTCATACGGCGGCGGTCCTACCATAGACCGAGAACGCCGGACGTTTGGCGATTGGTTTGCTGCCGCTCTACCACGTATTGATGACAGTCTATGGGTTGAGTTTAGGAGTAAAGTGACGATCACCGTAGACATCTACCATGAGAGTTCGATCATGTTGCGCAAGGTACGGTATCATAACTTTAATAAAATATTGTTATATAACAACTATCGTGGAAAAATATCAAAATATACTTTGATTATAACGAGCATAGCTCGTTATGAGGTTTAACCTTAATAAGGGGAAATTTCCTATATTCAGTATGGAAAAAAATTGGGTGCAAAGATCATGAAATCCAAATGAAATTACATAGAACAAAGCAGGGAACCATGGCCGACATTTATTCATATCCGGCCGACGTCACATCCGTCCAAATCAAGCTGGTTCCCGAGATAACGGCAATAACTTTTTTGTTTACAGTAAAGGCTGATAACCAGAACCTATCGGCTACGATTCCCTTTGTTTTAGGTAAGAATTTTTACCCCTCTCGTTTTCGTAACATATATTAACACAGACAATATCATGTTGGCGTTCTTGTAGGTAAGATCTAGCTGTATTGTAAATTTGAATGTTTTGCATTCATTGACGGATGTTCCTGGCGATGGGATAACTGTCTGACCTAAGATGCTCTTCGTGGTAAATTTGTTTCACTAGATCAATGACAATGCTTCACAGACCTACTAAAGTCGTCAGTCCTTCTGACAAAACTCCTTTGGACGGTCAAAGATCGATGCAAAAATTGGTTGAACATACAACCTGTGACCCAAATCAGAGACATGTATTTATAACTAAACTAAACTAAACACTAAAACAATGTTCATGTGTGTGACAGACAACAAATATAAGATGAAAGGTGGGATATTTGGCCATTAAACTGCAAAAAGTTTCTTTTAAATTCTCAATTCCTTTATTCTAGCTATCACTATTTGTTTCGTTAGTGATCCGAAACTCCCACGCTTACTGTATGATGTAAGAAATAAATATGACCCTAAGTCCCTATGCATAAATATCATAAAAATAGCACATAAGAAAGTAAATCTATTTTTAGAAGTGTTCTTCGAAGTTCTCGAGTGCAGATTGTTTACACATTTAATGACGTAATATCTTACGTGTCTACTGCATGGCATCCACTTCATTTTTTAGTGGTGAACACATTTGCAATGTGGACGGAATATTTAAGACTAATGGCTAATCAGTTAAAACTAACAGCTTTTTAGGCTAAAAGAACCCAAGAAGAAGCGTCCCCAGTGTATTCAAGAGACATATCGGGTGTCCAAAAAAGGAAGTTTGAACAAGTTTTTTAAAAGACTTGACTGGAGTCTCCGAGACACATATGTGTGGCCGAGACCGATTTATATAGGCATGCCTTGTGCTGTGTGTTCTGAACAAAATTTTTAAAAATGTTTTTACAAGTGAAAAAAGGATGTGATAATCAAAAGTTAATCTTAACAAGGCACATTGCATGTCAGGACGGTAGCCAGAAATCTCGACCCAAAGAATTCTCGACCCCATTATCGGTTTATATAGGTGTGAATGGATGGTTTAACACACAGGTGTCATAAACAAAAGACTAATTATTGATACTTACTTACCTGTTGATTGATTATTTAAATGATCATGATGTGTTCTAAATAGTTAATCTGCTGCAGACGACTTTGAAAACATTTGGTGAGAAAAGGAGAATATGTACATGACAGATTGACTAAGGTATTGTTATATTAATGAATAAGGAAGATTGTGAGAAAAGGAGGAAATGTCCTCTATCAAACAATACTTCAAATCTTAAGAATACTTTGAAAACCATGATATAGGATAATTTATAACAATGTTAAAACATACATCATTATTACATTAATCATTATCTAAATGTAGTGATTATACAACAAAATAACCATCATCCATTCACACCTATATAAACTCGGGTCTAAATTGGGGTCGACTATTCTTAGGAAATTGGGGTCGAGAATTCTGGAAGCCGTCAGGACCACTGCGATGCTTTAAAAGAATCCACATCTTGCAAAACAGTTAAATCTTAAGTATTAGAAAATGCACAATGATTTTAATTCAAAAGCATTGTGAGAAGTATAATTGCATATTGTCAACAATTTGACCTTCTTTCACAATGCTTTCAAACATCATATGCTGTAAGGTCAAATGTCATCTTCATAAGATAAACACAAATGTAAGTTTCATCTGTATCATCAGTTATTATAATAATCATAATATGTCAATTAAAATGTTGATTTATCTGTGATTGTCAACAATATCTGTATAAACCCCTCAATGGCTACTTTTTCTGAACACAAGTGGGGAATTGACCCCATTTCAAAAAATTATAGAAGCATCTTTGCACAAATATACTCAAATGAAAAATGTATAAAAATACCAAAATACACCGGAATCCTCAGTCTACAGTAACCTAATTCTTAAAAAAATGCCCCAAATATTTGAATCAGAATTCAGTGAAGATTGGGATTTTCCGCACAAATTGGGCAAGAACTGGTTGTATCTCCAGAACATTGAGCGTGATTAAAGCTTGTTTCACAATTGATGTAAAAAGATAAGTTTAAAGTCATTGGTTTAAAGGAATAATCTAGATAAGACTGCACAGGGGTACAAACTGGTCTAAAACAAAACTGGTTGCAGAACCCAAAGCTTGGCTTTTTGACATAACTAATATACATGTATACTGTTTTCAATTCTGGTCTACTTTTTAAATATTAGGCTATTTAAAAGGAAAAAGGTATAAATAGTGTTTGTAATCTCATTCTTTAATTTATAATTTTATTTTATGTAAAGCCACTTTTATTTGCAGTTATTGTCTGATGTCATTTATTATAACAGCAGTCAGTCATATTCTGCATCAAGTTTTATTTTAAAACAGAATGGATTTAGAACATCCCATACAATCATGGAATAACAGTTCTGATGGCGATTACTGGAGAGGAAATTCATATAAGCAGTTAGTGATATACCCCTTGGTCATTGGTACCTGTCTATACAATGAAAATATCATGCATCTTTGATTGTGGGGTAATATTCTTTCCTGCATACACATCAAAACAGTAAATGGATTGAAATCAACCTGTACAATCATGGAATCACAGCTGTTATGGCGATAATGGGAGAAGAAGTTCATATAGGCAGTTAGTGATATACCCTTTGGTCATTGGTGCCTGTCAAAACAATGAAAATTGCATGCATCTTTGACTGTGGGATATAACTTCCTGCATCAACATCAAACAAGGGAATATATTGAGAGAAACCCATTTACTGATGGAATTACAGCTGTTATGATGAGGACAGGAGAGGAACTTCAGCTGATTACATATATTACTAATGGATTCATACAAGGTAATCTTTATTAATGGATAAGTTTATCAAAATCATATCAAGCTTGTTTGCCATCAACAATTGCCTTGTGAACAATCTACAGGCAACATTTTACAACATCCAATATGAATGAAAGTTTATCAGAAAATCATCTCCATCAAATCTTGGCCAAGTTATAGACTGGGTCCTGTGAGGTGAAAAACTAGGTTTCAATGTCAATTTGAAGGAACATATTGAAAACACTCTGGATGCCTTATTTTAAACTTAAGCATGTTGAAATGTTTTCAGAATAACTGTTTTGATGATTTCTAGGCTAAGTTTAAATATATTAGGTCATAAACTAGGTCATGTTGGGTCATAAACTAAGTCACTCCACCAAATTGAAGGAAAATCTTGTTAGTCTAGAAACCACACTTTGCCTTGAGCAGCTTGAGGCTTTGTCAGAATGTTTGTCTTGACAATATCTAGACCTAGTAAGAATAAGGGTCATGGTGGGTCAAAAACTAGGTCACTAGACCAAAATGGAGTAACATTTTGTTAACACTCAGACATTTTGAATGCTGCATTTTTAGCTCACCAATGCACGAAGTGCAATGTGAGCTTCCGTTCACATTTTCCTACAAACGACTTCTCCTCCTACACCAAATTCAAAATAATTTTACAGGAATGTTCCTTGGGTGGATCTCTTTCAAACTTGTTCAAAGAATTCTATTCCATGCAGAACCTTGGCTGCCACGGCAACACAAAAGGGGAAATTAACCAAAACTTAAAAAATCTTCTTGTCTGAAAGTAGAAGGCCCATGCCTTTGATATTTGGTATGTAGCATCATCTAGTGAACCTCTACCAAGATTGTTCAAATTATAGCCCTTGGGTCAAAAATGACCCCTACCCAGGGGTCACTTGTTTAACATAGACTCATATAGGGGAAAAAATTAAAAAATCTTCTTGTCTGAAAGTGGAGGGCCCATGCCTTTGATATTTGGTATGTAGCATCATCTAGTGAACTTGTACCAAGATTGTTCAAATTATAGCCCTGGGGTCAAAAATAACCCCTCCCCGGGGGTCACTTGTTTTACATAGAATCATATAGGGGAAAAACTTTAAAAATCTTCTTGTCTAAAAGTAGAGGGCCCAGGCCTTTGATATTGGGCATGTAGCATCATCTAGTGGACCTTTACCAAGATTGTTCAAATTATAGCCCTGGGGTCAAAATGACCCCTCCCCTGGGGTCTATTGTTTTACATAGACTCATATAGAGAGAAAAATCTTCTTGTCTAAAAGTAGAGGCCCCAGGCCTTTGATATTGGGTATGTAGTATCATCTAGTGGACCTTTACCAAGATTGTTCAAATTATAGCCCTGGGGTCAAAATGACCCATCCCCTGGGGTCTATTGTTTTACATAGACTCATATAGAGAAAAAAATCTTCTTGTCTATAAGTAGAGGCCCCAGGCCTTTGATATTTGATATGTGGCATCATCTAGTAGACCCCAGGGGTCACTTGTTTGACATAGATAGGAGACAAACTTTAAAAATCTTGTTATCTCAAAGTAGAAGGCCCAGACCTTTGATATTTGCTATGTAGCATCATCTAGTGGACCTCTACCTAGATTGTGCACGTTTTATCCCTGGGTTCAAAATTTACCCCTCCCCAGGGGTCACTTGTTTTACATATACTCATATAGGGAAAAGACTTTAAAAATCTTGTCGAAAAGATATTTGGTATGTAGCATCATCTAGTGGACCTCTACCAAGATTGTTAAAAAAATGACGCCTCCCCGGGGGTCACTTGTTTTTCAGGGACTCATATGGGGGAAAGAACACTGAACACTTTTTAAGTTTGATTAAATCAGGTGAGCGATGTAGGACCATCATGGTCCTCTTGTTTATTTTAACATGTTGAAATTTTGTCAGAATTGGTGTTTTGGTGAAATCTAGACTAAAATATAGGTCATGTTGGATAAAAACAACAATGAGGTCCAAAGAAAAACATTTGAGAAAAATCTTGTAAACAGCTTGACCTCAAGGTTTGATTCAGCATCTTGAAACTTTGTCAGAATGTTCGCCTGATGATTATTGATATCTAGACCAAGTTCAAATATTGGTCAAGTCGGGTCAAACATAAGGTCACTAGACCAAATTAAAGGAAAATCTTGTTAACACTCTGACAGCTGTTCTTTTAATGTTAGCATGTTGAAACTTTGGCAGAATAGAAGTTTTGAACATTGCTTTTAACCCAGAAACTATGTCACTAAGCTTGAAGGAAAAACTTGTTTTCATTATTTATTTGTTTTACCTTTCTGTATTGATTATGTTCATGTGATGAATTGAATGTTAAAATTGTTGAAGATTTGACTTTGCACCAAAAGATAAAGTAGGAATAGTGTACAACAGCGGTCTCAGTTCCGACAGCTTGAAACAGATTCCTTTATCATGGTAGTCATATACCTACAGGCTAGACCCATTATTGACGCTGTGCTCGTGATGAGGCTTTGCCTTTTTCATATTAGATTGATTCATAATATAATTGCATAGCAATATACATTGAGAATGAAAAAAATAACTAACATGTTAGCGAGTGTTAAAGTCTATAAGAGTATAATAATAATAATATTATTAATAATTATATGGATATTAAGCTTTTTTAAAGGAGTATTTATTATTATAAACATCATGAAATTATAGAATTCATGTCCATTAATCGCCTTCTGTTTTCAGATTGTGGATCAGCAGCAGCCGCCGGCCCAGTCCGGGTATCAGTACTCCCAGCCGCACCATACCTTATTTATGAGACAGCAGCAGCCTGCAAGAACATACACTGCACTGCAGCCGGTAACATATCAGGTGTGTTGCTTGAGTGATTGATCGAAGGATCAATCCATTGTGTCTGTCTGTCTGTCTGTCTGTCTGTCTGTCTGTTCGTTTGCTTGCTTCTTTGGTTGGTTGGTTGGTTGGTTGATCCATTGATGGGTTCATTGATTGATTGATTGATTGAATGATTAATTTATTGATTGTATCATAGATTGATTGGATGTTTCTTTGATTTCTGAGTTGTCATTCATTACTTCATATACTTGTTCATTTAGTTACAACACATTGTAATTGTTTGTATTTTTCAGATGAGTCCTGGTATGCCGGATTGGCTGCGCAAGTTCCAGGCCCCGGGGCAGGAGATGATTTTCCACGAGCACCAGACGTTGTTCTCCCCGCAGCAGCTGTCGCAGTTTGACCCTCTAGTGCGCACGACTTCGCAGATCTCCATGTCACCGGTGTGCAGTGCCAGAGGTAGTGTTCTCTCAGCGCGCACGTCTATGGGGGCCTCAGCCGCAAGCGCACTAGACACTACCGTTGTGTACACTCAGAGTGCTGTTTCCGCGCATAGTCACTCCGCTGCGCAGGGTGGCCCAAGCCGCGTTGCACTTCTGCACCTATGTTCACCTGTCAATCTTTAGACATAAACAGTTCGCCCATGAACACTCCACAGTTTGTCGGCACTGCACAGTCGGATGATATATTTATTGAATGAATGTGCCATGGATATGGTGGATTTGTTTCCTAAAACTAACTAAACAGTTATGATTGACATGTTATAAGATGTGTGGCATTATATGTTCAGAACACTGAAATGTTGAATATGAACCCTTACAGACATGGTGATGATTTAATAAAAGTTTCACATGTATATAATTTGTCTTCTCTTTCTTTCTTTTATTCTTTCCTCAAATAATAACAAAGGATAAATACATAAAGGTCAAAGAAATAAAGGTCTAAGAAATATAAACTGAATCTTACACCTATATTTATTTGACCTTTATTGGTCATTTATTCATCTTCATTAATAAAAGGGATCAAGATTAAAACATTAAAGGTCCAAGACATATTAATTATTTATTCTAGCATAAATTTATTTACCTTTATTTCACAAACATTCTTTCTTTGTCCTTAATTGGACAACTTAATAAAAAACAATGTTAAAACAATGTTACAATGTACAAGCATTGCACTGCGCCATCACTGCACCATACGCAACTGCCATGGAACCGACCCGGCCTCTCCGTTGTAGTAGTGCTTGAGATACAGTCTCTGTCTCTTCGCCGTCCTACTGGTGTTGTTGCCGTACAGCCGCCTCTCCAAATCATCGAGAACAGCATCATCTCTCCACGAGCCGGGGATGCGGTTGTGCTGCTCGTTCTCACGATCGCCAAGTGCACCATCATCTGTGCAGGCCGTCCTCAGCATATTGTGGAGTGTCACACACGCCAGCACCATAGTTTCCACGTTCTGTGGCTCCTGTCGGAGGGTTGTGAGAAGGCAGCCCCAGCGGTTGGCCAGTATGCCAAAGGCATTCTCCACACATCGGCTGGCACGAGATAGGCGATAGTTGAATACCCGCTCGTTCTCTTCCAGAGGCGTAGCAGCAAAGGGCTTCATCATCCACTCGTTGAGGGCAAATGCATTGTCCCCGATGATGAAAAATGGCATCTGACGGTCGTCGGCAGGCGGAGGTTCATGTTCTGGGATGCCGATTGTGTTGGAGATAACCGCGTCTCGCAGAGCCGACTCGTTCCACAGCTTGGCATCAGATGATGCCCATGGGGCACCGACTTGGGCCCACATGAACCTGTAGTTCGCATCAACGAGGGCTAGGAGCACAATGGAGTGGGACCCCTTGTAGTTGTAGAACTGGGACCCTCCGTGGGTAGGACACCGGATGCGTATGTGCTTGCCATCCAAGGCACCTAGCACGTGGTGAAAGTTCCACCGGTGCTGTAGCCTGCAGCAACCTCCTTCCACCCCTCAGCTGTCATCGGGTTGGTGACAAACTCTGCGCCGTATTCGTCCCAAATGGCCTGACAGACGTCCCGGACTATAAGTGAGATGGTATTGTGCGGCACATAGAACAGGTACATTATCGACTTATAGCAGTCCCCCGTGGCCAGATGCCTGAGTGTTATGGCAACCTTCAGTCCAAGCTCCTGCGAATCTCTGTACCATGTGTTTTCCTTACGAAGTCTCGGCGTGAGTCGTTCCACCACGTCTCGGAACATTTCGGGTGCGAGCCTGGTGAAGTTGCGGAACGCCACCAAATCCTCGTTCCTCAAGAGCGTCATGAGGTTGCCATACGCTCCCTGTTCCGGCCTGAGAGTTATCCAAAGGCGGACCCACCACCTCCTCTCCCGACGGCGTGTCATCCACATGCGCAAGATATGTGCATAAATGAGTGTGAGTTTCATGTTGGACTGGCTAAGTCTCAGCAAGAGCAGTCTGCATTCGTTGTCCATGGCTGTGGAAGTAGGAAGACCATCCAATATATATAGATCGAGAAACCTTCCCATAATTCTATGTTCACGTGTCTTTTTGTTTTGCCAAAGTGGTAGAGATCGTCGCACGACAAGTTAATGGAACGCAGGAGTCCGTAATAATCCGTATTTATCCGTATTAATTCGCAATTATTCGCATTCATCCTCACAAAAAGGTATCTGTCAGTATTGGAACGCAAACTATCCGTATTGAAACGTTTCTGTAGGTAACAATACGCAGAACGAAACTTATAATTAACCGTAACTAAAGATAACGATCCGCATGAAACCGTATTAATCCACAACTTGGGATGGACCCCGGAATGATAGGTTTAGATACGGGTTAGATACGGATTAGATACGGATAAATCCCTTCAGTTACGGTTTTCTCGTCCGCGCCTGAATTTTGAAACTTTTCAAAATTTAGACGCGGATCGTTTTGAACCTGCGGATACGATACAGACAGTTACGGACTCTGCGGATACGATTACGGACCATTACGGATTGGACGGATAGATACGGACGAGCCATCCGTAGCATCCGCAGAGTCCGTATGTGTGTGTCTGACTGGGGCATTAGTGATGCTTTATCTAACCATAGAGGAGTTGATTTCTAACTATTCACATACCTGAACAGTAGCCTTTGACAACCATGTTAATGTAACGAATATTCTTTCTTTCATATTAAATCCAGTTCCCAAGGTAACTGATATTGACATAATACTGCGGGCAACCAGACCAACCGCAAGGGTAGCAATTCCATAACCTGCATAAATAATATATATATATATTTACTATGATAAACGTCAGCTACACCAAATAACTAAACAACAAATACTTTGGATAAGCCTCGACTACCACAGCTGATTAAACACAACAAACATGATACATGGACAATTGGATTTACAATACATTTGGGCCACGTCCGGTGATGCGAGGACGTGTTGACTGTAGTGGATACTCCGGATTACTCTAATCACGGCACCATGTTGTACAAACATCATTGAAAGCTGTTGAGACAAAAACACAGACTATAAAAGTCTCCAGTTATATAGCTACAATCCGGACACATACTGTTGACTGTTCGAAACATCTTTATAAATATAAACAATCAATGAGAGCATGTCGGACATGTATTGAGACCGTACGTATGAAAATGTACCGTTTGACATATTTGAACAGTGAGGGTTTAACTCTTTCAGCGCCGAATTGTTCAAATTAGACTCTTCCATGTTCAAAATCGTGCGTCTCCATTTCTCATATAATGAAAGTTTTGGACTATTTTGATAACTAAAAGGCAAACAATGCTGATTTCAGGTGAGACAGCTCATTACGAGCTGTCTCACCTGAATCAGTATTGTTTGCAAAATCATCAATATTGCCTGTGGCGCTGAAAGAGTTAAGTCACCCTGTACATGTTGCCCGCCTTATCAGAAACTATTCCCGTTGACAGATGATTCTAGCAGGCTGTAGAAATTGCTCATAATAAACAATTCACAGTCTGTTTAACAACAACACCGCAATTTATAGAGATTTATCATATATTTGTCCAGATGTGTGTAGAGTCTTCGATAGCATATTTCTTTCATTTTACGGACTGAATTAAATAGATGTACCTGCTGTTTTAGATTGTATATGACTGATGTTGACTGAGGACCCAATCAAACCAAAGAGAAAATGTTGGACGATTAACCATGTAAGTGCCATGACACCTGCCAACTCATCCTGAAATAAAAAGTACAGATATATCATCATCACACATTGTTGCTTCAAACAACCTTTTAGTGTTATACATTTCGTAAGCAAACGTTTTCCTTCTGCGAGTGACCCAATTGAAAGACCTTGTGTTGAGCCAAGAGATCTAGCCAGTATAAATGTTATCATTAGCCAATTTGAAAATAAACGATGTTAAACATTATACAATTACAAAAGCTACATTTGAATAACTAATGCATTTGTAGTTTAAGCTGAACCTTTATTAGACTGAATACTTGATAAGGTTAATGTGATTTATATGTGTTATATTGTTTAGACATCGTGCGTATTGTTCGGGTGCAAATCGTATCATCTTTAAGTTAATGTCAGAGTATGGCTGAAGGATCACTTCAATAACTTAAACTTGCCAATAAGAGCAGTGTATAGGCAATGCGCTAGTGATAACTATGTTTTATGATATCATTTAAATCTCAGACAGGCCAGGCCATATGCACAGTCTCGTCAGAGCCTATATTTGTTCCCTACTTGAAAGTGAAAAATCATCTTTAAATAAAGTATATTAATGCCAATACACATTTAAATGACCTTTGATTTACTGGTATTAGCCTCGCATGCTAAGATTGGTCAAAATCTACACTGTTCGCAAATGGAAGACAGCCTTTTTCCTGATTTGCGGTTCATATAGCGTTAGCGTGGCCTTATAATTAGACACCGATCGCATGACGGACGGAGCTGATATTCATATCGACTTACCGTTTCTCCAGGCTGACGTCGCTGACGCCATTTATAAGCAGCAACCGTCGCTGTCGTCAAGCAACCAAGAGGCCCGGCCCCTGATAGACCGATGAGAGAACTCCCAAATATGGCAACCAGTCCAAAACCAAACAAAAGCATGGCTCGGTAAAATAAAACGTTAGTCTGAAATTATATATAAGTACGTTAGATTGAAGCACGGTTTTTATGCTAACCATGAATGCATAGATTATCCCATATGTGAGTCATGAGACCAAATTATAGAAAGGGTCCATAGTTGAAACTTAATTTGAGACAGACAGACAGACAGACACAATCTGTATTCAGTTCAAAAGTATTCGTAATGCATTCGCATATAAATACGTATCAAAAAAGCCAAAAAGTAGTTCACTTGATAGTAATCTTAATAGTTCTGCATTATCCTTTTAAATTTGGGAGATGCTTATGGGAAGGCACGATAATATGACTGCTGGTGACAGCGTTGCAGATTGCATTTACACTTCATATTCATGCAGTTAAATATTATTCAGCAACAACCGTCTTCCGCTCCGTTGAATATCAAATTAGACTGAAAAAAGATGACATAATGCAATTGTAACGTTAGTGGTGGATACTTGATAGTTACACACATTATATATAGACACAATATTAGTAATATACGTTCAGTGAGAAATCACGTTTTAGTCGATTCGCTATTGAACTGCAGTAGTACATGTAGTTCGCACAACAACACTGTTATGGTAACATGCACTGTTGGACACGGTGGCCATATCCCGCTTGTTGTAAGCGAGGCAGGGTATTGTAGAAATGCGTTTAATGCACTTGGTCATTTTAATAATGCCAACCTGCGACTCTAACATCAGATTGCATCCCCGTTGTAATAATTCCATGGCAAATGGTATGAACATCAATAGGATTTATTTGTGATCCTTTTTGCATGTGGTGGTCCCCCTTATTCACATGTTATTCAATTTAGAATAAATACATATACAGATTAAATATTATAGTGGTTACGATAAATATGACCATACTGAGTAGAATAGACTTATTTAGTTAAGTTAATTCTTACGCTGTCTTTGGATGGAATGTACCAGAGGAATACACCAGCTACGAAACCATAGACGATCCCCAATGATACACCAACTGGCCCTTTAATGATTGTTACGGCGAGGTCACCTTAAAACATAGCAAAATATATTTATGTAGAATCTAGCTTAAATTTTACCTAAAAGGATAGCAAAACAAATATATATATATAGATTCTAGCTTAATTGTTATCTTACCAGAATGTTGTGCAAGTTAATTCTTTATTTCAAGCATTACCAGCACCCCATTTGGGAGCAGATTATAGAATTGAGTTATTAACTCATCTAACTTTTGGAATTGGATCTAACTTTGAGAGGAATCGTCAATTATTCAAATAAAATATTTAAATAAAGCTACCTTGGGGTAGAATTTTCAAAACTGAAATAACATATTGAGGCACGCCTATAAACGGTCCACAGCTCTCAATAGCTAAGTGTACTATGAAACTGCTTCGAACCAATGTTGAGTGTGCGCGACTTTGAACAATATTTGCGTTCCCTGTTATGCGCGATTTTAAACTCATTTTTAAACATAAAAACGAAGATCATGGTATTATCTTTTCACTCTTGTTCAACATTAATGACTACTGATTATGAATATGTAATAAAGTCAGAGTCATTAACAAGTAAGTACTTGTCAAAATTCGGAAATAAAGATGCAGGTGTGAGGAATTTAGCGTAATCGGTAAATGGTCACAGTTTGGTTCCCCTGTGCAACTGTTATAGACAGGGCGTGAGTCTCATACATTGTCAGGGAAATAGGTAACTGGCAGAGAACTCATCTTTCCCCCATAATATAGCTGTTTTAACTCAACCAAAACTCACCCAGACAATTCCATGAGTACCCACAACATACTGTGTGAGTGTTAAGTAAGGATTTTAGAAAACGAAAATTGCCCCTTTTATGGAGTTCTGTATTACAAACCGTCTGAAAAGATGATCCCAAAGAATACCGAGAAGCCAGTCACACAGAACACGTTGTCGAGTCCACCGGCGGCCAACAGCATTGTGGGTATTCCTTTAGCAACCCCGTATTTCCTATCTTGTAAATTCACCAGAATCGGTACTGTTACTGCGGGGGAGAGAGCTCCAAGTATACATCTGGAAGGAAATAAAAGAAAGTACTTAGATTTGAGAAAAAAGTGCTAAGCATTACCTCTTAGCTACATTTACATAGTTGTGAATGTTTTACTTGTTTATGTTTTTAAAGCAGACTTTTCTTAACACAACACCTTTAAAGTGAGATATTAACAACATGGAAAACTCCAAGAAAAATAAATACGATTTCTGGTGTCCTTAAATAATCTTCGTACGAAATAAAGATAATAAATGGCACATTTTTTAAACAGATCTAATTAATTCAACTCTATTCCTATTGGATAAGATCAGTCCATTTTAGAAGGGGAGAAATGATAGAAAAGGTACGATAAGGTGTATGTTTGTATCTTTAATTCCGAATCAAATAAATAAGAGCCCGCTTGAAATCTTAATGGCATCTTGTTAATGTTGTTGTTAGTGGTCTCGTGTTCAACGTAGTATGTACACACGTGTGAACGCCGGATCGTTTCCAGAGTTATCTAGCACACCGAGCACTCGGGCGTGTTCTGTTCAAAAATGGCTATTTGATTAGTTGATTCGACTTTCAACTTCCTTACATCTGTCAGATAAAGTTGGATACACCCTTGACTGTTCATATACGAGAAGATAGGTTCATCGGACTATTCAATGTTGAGAGTGTTGTGCGTAAACCAACCATAACGTAATAATAACACGTGTGTATATGATCGGTGCGTTGGGAAGGCATTATAAATGTTCGGAAAAAGACCTGCTTGCGCTTCCATACTAAAGGATCCAAATATATATTGGTTTATAAATGTTCTAGAAACCTTACATGACTTATAGACATATAGTATATAACCAGAACCGCAGTCCGCGCGGTTTACGGTTGTTTTTTCAAAGAGATTAGCTCATTTAATGTAATCGTCGATTGTCTTACCCTAATAACATACTCCATTTCCATGGGAACCCCATCATAAAGTGGGACATAATTGTAACTGTTACAATTTCAGCAAAAGATGGTATAAAGGCAAGCCGTAATACTGCAAACGACAATTTCTTTAGTTTCACCACATCTAGTCCAAGACCCGCTCTGGTAAGAATAACAGTCAGTGCAACTTTTCTGAACAAATTAAACAAAATGATAATGCCAATTAAATGGTGAGAAACTTTGCCTTGGTGCCGTATATGCTTTGAAATGTTACATAATCAATTAATAATCATGTAATGCATCTTAATACAGATGCTTTCAAGACGGTCGAATGCTTGTTATAAACATTGTTTGTTATGTGCTACGATTATGAATATGATTGCGGGAATGAATAATTGGTAATAGAAAAAGCATTTTGCCAAATGTCCAGCCATAATTCGTTTAACTCTTTCAGCGCTTTTAGCATTATTGAGTCTTTTGCAAACAATACATATGAATGTTAAAGTCAGCTCGTAACGAGCTGTGTCACTTAAAATCCGCATTGTTTGCATTTTAGTTATCAAAATATTCATAATATTCGGCGCTGAAAGAGTTATGAATATAATGCACCACGTTTTGAAACGACGATCAGTTTTTTCAATGCCAATCATCCAATGATGTCACATTTTAATGATGTGAGCTAGATTTAAGCCACAATCATTGCGATTAGATGTTGTACACTGAGGTACATTCAGCGAAAGGAGAAGCAATGTTGGACCTCCAATATTGTAGAGCTTTTCGGGTAGTGATTTGTAAGTACCAACGTGATTTTGCTTCTGTGTTTTACGTTTGTCATTTTAACGCAATCTTTCATTTTGTATCACTTATATGACGAAACAGCAAGAGCCAAAGGGCTACAACCGATTAAGAACGGGTTCAGACTCAAATCATTTCAGTAATTTCCCTTGTGTTATTGTTACACGATTCATGGACCATGATACGCATGAAGGATGGAATAGCTATATCCATGCACATTACATTTATGTACCAGAATGCATAGAAACTCGACGTTCAGAGGTTTTGTAATTTGTTATGAGAATGCATACGTAAAGTTTCCTTTTGTAACTGAATGTTACAGTTTCCCAAGGAAGCCTAGATTGAGAATTGATTGATTGATTGGGGTTTAACGCCGTTTTCAACAATTGTTCTTGTCACGGCGGCCAGTTCACCTACTCATGCGTTTCCAGGCTTTCTCATACCAATACTCAGCACAATACACTTTCCAAGTAACTGGCTGCTTTACCATATAGACTGTTAGCCAATTGGTGTAACGCGAATAACGCATGTCACAGTGACTTTTGTCAAACGTCAGAAAGAAAGATGACCGATATTGAGAACAGAGAAGTATCGGAACGTATTGCTCTGGTTATTCCATAGTCGCATATTACCGAATGCAGGTATTCGCGTGACATGGTCAAATTGTAGATTGTTATCCCTCCAAGCTGTCGCTGTTACGTATTTAATGTAGACAGTTAATACTAAATACACATATTCCTAGAGTAAGTGATCTGTTTAAATGTGCTCGCCAAATGGCATTAATGCCGAGTGCGAGGGTAAACAACGTCAACAAACAACAACAAATGTGTATCCAACGTGCAACAGTGCAATGTGCAAGGGATAAAAGCAAAATGACACATTGTATGAAACGGTTAGATATACAGGTTATGTTTCTTTTGTCTTGTTAAAAGGGTAACGATGGATGCCCTGCTTGACGCTCAGGATTATTGGGGTCAGTATTACGACTGATAAATGTCGGAATAAATGAACCAGTGGTGTTGTTAACGTACTAAGGACACGCCGTGACATGACTGAAAGTGGCGTAAAACACCAATCAATCAATCAGTTGTTTTACCTCAATACTCCCGACCACTTTGAGTCGATGTTTTCTCCTATGACCTTGACACCTGGAATGTTTCTCAGCATTACACCGACTATCAGCATACCTGGAAACAAATCAATTAAAACGACGCCATTGATATTGTTAAAATTAACAATGTTATAAATTAATGTTAAGATTCTACTTAAAATATGAATACTTTAATTGTATTGTCATGAGTATATTAAAAGTAATTTTGAAATATATTCGGATTGGTCTTTTTGAAATAAGTATACATGTATGTATTTGTATTGACTTGTGTCAATAATTTCACATGAACCATCTTGGGATACATAAATATTTGATATCAGTTACAGTTAAATTTAACTCTTATAGCATACATGTATCCGGGGTCAAGCAAGGAAATCAGTTGTATATATATAATTATAAAAAGAACACTTGCCTACAAATATAATAGTTTATGATTAGGTTGTTATATGCGGTGGACACTGACACGATGCCTTATACATAAGCATAGATCACTTACCCAATAAAGGCGGTAGGTGTATAAAACTTGTAAGATAACCTCCAACGGCGCAGCAGACAAACAAGATCAAAAGAGAGAAGAAATTGCCACCTGGTAATGCCTCGCCTTTCGTGAAAGCATACAAAACAATCCATATTTGCAGACAAACGACGACAAACTGCAAATAGAATGCCAGATTTCCTTTCGGTGGAAGCATAAACGCAAATCTAAGACGCTGGAGAAGTGTTGGATTCTCTGGAAGTTGGTGGTGCGTCTTTAAACACGGAGTGCAACACGATGAGCTGCTGGGGTCTTCTATGTTATTCTTGTTGTCATTAAATGTGTCCCCAGACTTGTCGGTTAAACCATTAGCGATCTTTGTTCCATTGACGTCCCTCAGTCTAATGTTGTTTTCCCCACTCATCTTTGTTGTATCTTGATCAAAACTCTGAAAATAGATACGGAATGTAAAAAAATACATGTTTGTTTGAAGATAGAGATGACAATGCTGATGGCTGTGATTTTGATGCTGTTGGTGCTGATGTTGATAATGCTGGTGATGGCATTAGTAAGGGAAATGGTTATCATTGTTTTAGCAAGACGCTCGTCAGAATCGATTGCTAGCATTGGCGAAATCTAGACTGGAATCAGTCTCTACTGGCCTGTTACAATATCGGTATTTAATTACTTCAAAAATCTCTTTCTGTGGTAGCTCTCCAGTACTGAACACATTTCGGGTTCAGAGAGATGTCTTGATAATTGTAGATGGTAAGTATGCCTCCTATATTAAACCGCCAAAAAAGTCCTTGTCTAAAAAACTAAAATGCGGTAACCTGTTGGGAGATCAACTTTAATCACTAACGCAAAAGAAAGAACTCCAAACAAATTGGCTGTTGAAGTATAGTAACAGAACTCAAAGTCAAAACTATATATATACGCTGTCTACAGACGAATTCGTGGAAATACATGTATTTGACTCGAGTGAAAGCGGCTTTTACATTATTAATCAAATTCAAAATTCCACGGAGTGCCAGTGTTAAAATATATACCGAAAGAGAATCAAATTATTGAAATAATGATAACAAATAGTTAATATTTCATAGAGATATAATATATGTTTTTTAGTCAATGCGTACGAATTCTAAAAACCCGTTCGAATATTCTGTATCTTGAAGACGCTTTAAACGGTAGGCAAATTGCATGATTTTTTTCAATATCTATAAGCCTCATTGGTGTAGTGGTAGAGCGTCTGTTTCGGGTGCTGGAAGTCGCGGGTTCGTTGCCCGGTCGGGTCATACCAAATACTTTAAAATGGTAGCAATGGCTAACCTCCTTGGTTCTCAGATTTGCTGGGTTAGAATAACCACCGACTGGCTGATTCCACAATAAACGGACCAGCAGTACTGGTAACTTACCCCGGAAACCCCGTGATATAACTGACAATTGTTGAAAGTTGCGTTAAATACCAAACAATCAATCCTCTAATGATATGGTTTTGTTTTTGTTTTTACTTTAAATATGATAACAAGGTCATTTCAATGTAATCTGCTACAGATGTGTATATGGGAACATGAAAGAGTAACGACTTTCTCTCATACAAACGTCTTTTGAAAACATTGAGAAAAAAAGGGGAAACGGTACACAATTAACCAATTTGCCAAAATGTTTCCAATTTTGTATCAAGTTCGTGATGAATAAAAATAATGCCGGTTGATATTATACATGTAAAGCTATATTTCTGAACATTTGCAGCTAAATAGCCGAGTATTCTACTCAGCACTATGAACACGAAATGGTTTTATTGATCGCATTTGAGTTCGATCCCCAGTCGCGGCGGTTATAGGGTTGCCGTTGTGCAAGGCACACTTCCTAGCACTGGTTAGGTTACCCCAACAGGGACCACGAATACGTGATATTTCGCCGTGATCCTAGCACTGGTTAGGTTACCCCAACAGGGACCACGAATACGTGATATTTCGCGGTGATCCTAGCACTGGTTAGGTTACCCCAACAGGGACCACGAATACGTGATATTTCGCCGTGATCCTAGCACTGGTTAGGTTACCCCAACAGGGACCACGAATACGTGATATTTCGCCGTGATCCTAGCACTGGTTAGGTTACCCCAACAGGGACCACGAATACGTGATATTTCGCCGTGATCCTAGCACTGGTTAGGTTACCCCAACAGGGACCACGAATACGTGATATTTCACCGTGATACAATACAAATAATGTAAAACAAAAGGGCGTAAAAACAGCTTTTTACTAAATATATTTTAAAGTCGTCACTTGAAGATGTGGTGAATGCGGAAAATGGTTCTTGCATATGCTTTTTGCAAACAATACAAATTAAGGTGAGTCAGCTCGTAACGATCTGTCACACCTGAATTTCAGTTATCACATGAGTTCGAATCCCGGCTCGGCCAACTTTCTTTCCGACGATTGACAAAAGTCAATGCGACATGCGTCATTCGTCTTCAACCAATGGGCTAAGTCTATGTGGAAAAGCAGCCAGTTGCTTGGGAAGATGGTTGTGTGGAGTACTGGTGTGAGAAAACCAGGAAATGCATGAATAGGTGAACTGGCCGCCGTGATATAACTGAGAAATTGTTAAAAACGGCGTTAAACCCCAATCAATCAATCAATCAATCAGTTATCACAATATTCAAAAACTCCTATAACGTGACAATAGAGACGCCCAATGTTGAACACGGAAGAGTTTACTCTTAACAATTCAGCGTTGAAAGAGAGACAGAGAACGTCAACATTACGGGACAAGACCGACGCGTTGTTTATCGACACGCCTCGGTTAATTGTGGTTAATTTATTAATAAATCATCAATTGTCTATATTTGCGGTACGTCGTATTTAGGCCGTTGACGACACTTGTTTACGTCCAAAAAATATATATGTCGTAAAAATCATTCTCAAGGAAATGGTTACATTTTTTGTCCATTTTAAAAAAAAAATCCGATTAATTTTAGACAGTTGGAAAATAAAGCTTAATTGATTTGTATGGTTTAATAGTATATATGTATTAACATAGCCTGGCTGGAAAATAACGCTTAATTTATTTGTATGGTTAAATACTATTAAACCATACAAATTAATTAAGCTTTATTTTCCAGCCAGGCTATGTTAATACAAAAATAAAGGTATACCAATTAAATGTCTTATTTCAAAAGTTCAATAGTCCTTGTGTATTAAACCATACAAATAAAATTAAGCCTTATTTTCCAGCCAAGCTACATTGTATGTAAATAAAAAAGTAAATTTATACCAATGAAATGTCTTATTTCAAAGGTGCAATAGTCCATGTGTATTAAACCATACCAATAAATGAAGTTTTAGCTTCCAGCCAGGCTATATACATGTAATCTGCCTAATTAACGCCAGGGTCATGGTGGAGCTGCTTGAGGACAGACTGAGAGGTGACCGGAGGCAGAAGAGATGGTGGACCAGGGACTTGCTCCTCCGACGACCCATTCACGGCCAGTATGAAGCACTCATGGCTGAACAGAGTGTTGAAAATCCAGCTGCTTTCAAGAACTTTGTGAGAATAGACCTACATATGTTCCAAGAACTGTTACAAGTAGTGGGTGACATTATTATGAAGAACAATACCTGGTACAGATAGTCCATCGAAACTGGAATGAGGCTAGCAACCACCCTGCGATACCTTGCTACGGGGGACAGCTACCGGACCTTGATGTATGGCTTCAGGGTGGCGCACAATACCATCTCTGGTATTGTTCGGGACGTATGCGAGATCATAATTGCAACATATGCTGGGAATGTTATCGACACTCCTACTGAGCCTAAACTGAGGCAGGCAATAGCCGACCAGTTTGCTGCAAAATTGCAGTTCATACATGCTCTTTGTGCTCTAGATGGTAAACATGTTGCCATACGGTGTCCGGTGGCTCCCTATACTACAACTATAAAGGATATCACTAAATAGTTCTGATGGCCCTAGTCGACGCCGATTACAAGTTCCGGTGGGTGAATATTGGTTCACAAGGTGGTTGCTCCGACGCTCAGATTTGGAAGCAGTGTGAGCTTAAAACACACCAGCATCCCCGCTTCCCGGTGATGAGAGACCGATGTCCTACTATATCATTGCAGACGATGCATTTGGCATGAAAACCTGGCTCATGAAGCCGTCTTGCCAATGACGAAAGGATCTTCAACTACCGCCTCTCGAGGGCCAGACGAGTTGTGGAAAATTCATTTGGTATCCTTGTTAACAGATTCCGGTGTTTGCTCTCCGTCATGTTGCAGGACACTGATAAAGTACATGCCATAGTCCTCGCATGTGTGTGCATTCACAACATCATGCGGATCAAGAGGATGTTACCCACAACGTCATCCCCGGAGCCTGGAGAGAGGGTGTTAACATGGACGATGTGCAGAACACCAGGGGTGGCAACTTAGATACATTGGAAGCGAAGCAGCAGAGAAAACACTACGTCAATTCAACTGTCGGGGCGGTGCCATGGCAGAATATGATGGTATAAAAGATTATCCTTCAGAACGGTCGAATTGTGTTGTATATTTACAGATCATATTTTATTAAAATAATTGGACTTTGGAATATGTTTTTATTTGTACTTACATAATAAAGAGAAAACCACTAACATCATTTACAAATGTTAATATCAACCTTTTATTTCGGTCTTTATTTCTCACTTTGTGAATTTGAAACATAATATAGTCTTGAACAATACAAATTGGAAAAAAATAGATTTAAAAGATTAAAGTTGAACTCTAAAAATTGAAGTTAAATAAAGTACATGTATATTTCAAAATTAGGAATATTTTATTTCACTTCAACTTTATAGTACAACTTCAATATTTTTTCAACGCAATTTGTTTCGACTTTCATTGTTCACTGGACTTCGAACCGGAGGTTTCGGGTTCGATCCTCGGCCGGGGTATCCTAAGGCAATACACTACTTCTCTAGCCCACGCTCTCTATGATGATTGACATACAACATTGTGTCTCATTGTCTTTCGTCTCCCACCACTGTTTCACGTGGGAAGGTTATCAGTTACATGTATAATTGGTTTGCGTGCCCAGTACTCGGTGTATTAACCAGAAGAGAGTAGTTACGGAATTCATGTTCCTGGTACCATTGAATGACATCATCCTACTGTTCCGACGTGAGATGCAGTGGCTGTTGACGGTTTTTCTCTTTCTTTTTCTGCTCCCTCTGTCTCTCGTATAGGAGAAGGGTGGGGTAAAGTCAACTCCCCAACATTACTCGCTTCGTCAAACAGTGACTGTGTGGGCCTTGGCCCCATTTGCTGGACGCTTGACTGCTGCTCCTCTCTTTCGTTGTGGCATTTTAAAGTTGTAGAATGAACACGCGAGCGCGGGAGTTTATGTATACGGATTGCTTATCGTGACAGGTCCGTGGCCCTCCGTGAGAGTCCGTACTTATCCGTGCCAGACCGTACTAATTCGTGTTAACCCGTACTAAATTCGTAACGAACCGTTGTTACCCCGCAGTGCATACGCCGTGACACGGGTCATTTCGTACTAAACCGTACCGAACCGTAGCAATCCGTATCACTCCCCGTTGTCAACTAGCCCGTTTTCAGCATTATCCTTGGTTGATCCGTCAAAACCCGTAGTCAAACCGTGGTGCATCGGTAGCGGACCACGGATATAGTCTGTTCCGGGGTCATCCGTGAGTTTCCATCCGTAGTGGATCCGGCAAGACGATCCGTGAATGTATGACCGGGGCATAAACGACAATGGAGTCTAAAAATTGATTCTGGAAATTAGTGTTCTGCTATGGTAGCATATAATATTGGAAAACCCGTTTTGAATCCAACTTTAAAACAAAAACAAAACATTTTTAGGGCGAGATACATATAGCTAAAGGTCTGAGTCCATACAAGTTGAAGAAATTAAAAAGTATATAACCAGTTCCTTAAACGATACTAGTGTCTGGTTGCCAGTGTCGTTAACACATACACGGATTTTTCTTACGAGTCCTTACGGATCGCCAACTTGTAGTCAATCCCGAGCATCCGTAAATAATTCGCTGGTATCCGTAAATAACTCGTCAGAACTCGCAACAACTCGCAGACACTCTTAAGGATCCGTGAAAGGAGAGGCAATTGTTTTGACATGTCAAAAATCTTTTTACGAATGTCCACGGATTGGTTTTTCCGTAAATAACTCGTCACATACACGGATTTTTCTTACGAGTCCTTACGGATCGCCAACTTGTAGTCAATCCAGAGCATCCGTAAATAACTCGCTGGTATCCGTAAATAACTCGTCACAACTCGCAACAACTCGCAGACACTCATAAGGATCCGTGAAAGAAGAGGCAATTGTTTTGACATGTCAAAAATCTTTTTACGAATGTCCACGGATTGGTTTTTCCGTAAATAACTCATAAACATCCGTAAGTATCGTAAACCGCTCGCAACAAGACGTAACCATCCATAAACTGCTCGCAAGAATCCTTAAATGACTCGTAACATTTTTGTTTACGATTTGTTGCGATTAGTTTTAGATTTGTTTACAGATTATTTACGGATTATTACGAGTACTTACGTGATTTTTAAGACTTCATTCGGGTCGTGTTACGATGGCTTAACGGATTGTTACGAGTTATTACGAGCACTCTACGTGTAATTACGAGTACTTTACGAATAGATACGTATACTTTACGCATTCTTACGATTTGGGGAAAGGTATAAAACTGCAATCTGTTTTTCTCATATGCCATGCTGTACTGTAGTTCTGGATGTCAGTTGTCGAATGATGATACATTTAATTTTGTAGGATTTATATATACTTTGGCAAAAGATCGTAAGGACTCGTAAATACTCCTTACTAACTCGTAACTATTCGTAACAACACGTAAACAGGTCGTAACTAACACGTAAAAGCTTCGATGAATAGTAACACTCCGTAATATACTCGTAACAATCCGTAAACTGCTCGTAATAATCCGTAAATGACTCGTAACATTTTTGTTTACGATTTGTTACGGTTAGTTTTAGATTTGTTTACAGATTATTTACGAATTATTACGAGTGCTTACGTGTTTTTTAAGACTTCATTCGGGTCGTGTTACGATGGCTTAACGGATTGTTACGAGTTATTACGAGCATTTTACGTGTAATTGCGAGTACTTTACGAATAGATACATATACTTTACGTATTATTACGATTTGGGGAAAGGTATAAAACTGCAATCTGTTTCTCTCATATGCCATGTTGTAGCTCTGGATGTCAGTTGTCGAATGATGATACATTTAATTTTGTAGGATTTATATATATATATTGGCAAAAAATCGTAAGGACTCGTAAATACTCTTTACTAACTCGTAACTATTCGTAACAACACGTAAACAGGTCGTAACTAACACGTAAAAGCTTCGATGAATAGTAACACTCCGTAATATACTCGCAACAATCCGTAAAAAACTCGTAAAATGCCCGTAAGTTGGTCGTAGTTATCCGTGACAACTCGTAACACATCGTGGAATTTTGCCGTAAATACATCGTAATAACTCGTAATAAACCGTAAATAGCTCGTAATAACTCGTAATAACTCTTAAATCGGTCGTAAAAGTGGCCAAATCGCAAGGATCCGTGAATTTGTGCGATCCGTAAAGACTCGTAAGAAAAATCACTGTATTTGAAGGGGGCATTAGTGTTAAACGACACTGGAGTCTGAAAACTGATTCTGGAAACTATTTTTATACTATGGTAGTATATACTATTGGGAAACCCGTTTTAAATCCAACTTTAAAACAAACAAAAACATTTTTAGGGTTAGATACAAATAGCTAGAGGTCTGTGTCAATACGAGTTGAAGAAATTAAATATTATATATTCAGTTCCTTAAACGATACTAGTGTCTGGTTGCCAGTGTCGTTTAGTGTTAAACGACACTGGAGTCTTAAAATGGATTAATTATATATCCAGTTCCTTAAACGATACTAGTGTCTGGTTGCCAGTGTCGTATAGTGTTAAACGACACTAGAGTCTAAAAATTGATTAATTATATATTCAGTTCCTTAAACAATACTAGTGTCTGGTTGCCAGTGTCGTTTAGTGTTAAACGACACTGAAGTCTGAAAATTGATTAATTATATATTCAGTTCCTTAAACGATACTAGTGTCTGGTTGCCAGTGTCGTTTAGTGTTAAACGATACTAGATTCTGGTTGCCAGTATCGTTTATGATAAACGATACTAGATACTAGACACTAGACACAAACTTCACCTTACTTGTTTTCATATGCCGTCTGCTTTAGACGAGACGGAAGTTGACTGGATCTGAGAAATGTTAACGAGATGTATGACATATTTCTCATACCAATTTACCTTTCCCAAAATGCAAAACTCCTTTTAGCATTCGACATAGTAAACAGTTACAATGGATAAAACATTTGTATATAAAAATGAGAGTAAACCGATTTAATACAGTTGAAGATTTGTATCAAAAGTGGAGATTGCTCATTATAAGCAATTTCTGCTTTTTAGTCACACTGTTTTCAAAAGTTGTCTACTGAAGTACATCCAAAGTCTTGCGGTAATGTGAAAGGTTTAATTGTAGTTGATTTATTAATGAATTCATCCATCGTCTAATTGTTGCGGTTTATCGTATGAAACACTTTGCTTGCGTTTAACTACGGCATTTTGACTTACATTGATAACGTGGTACGTGTTTTTTTTAGTTCAAGATTATGAACTAGTACAATAGAAATATATGTCCAGCGAATTAGGGAACATGCGTTGGGTGCTTCCGCTTTTGCGTCATGATTGCCGGAAATGAATAAACAAAATATAGGTAGGTCCCGAAGACGTTCACAATTAAAATCACACGTGCAACAAGAACCGTGATCGCTTGTCGCGGCTAAAATACCGAGTATACAAAATATAGCACAGTAAGCACATTTATGAAAAAAAATGTATACATTACAAATGAAATTATAAATGCCGAATTAAGTTAACAAACATGTCACACGATTATAACTGGTTTTCCTGTTTTTGTCACACTGTTTTCAAAAGTCGTCTCCTGCCTCTCCACGTTTTCTTTCTTCTATTTATTGGTATTTCGGATCATATCAAATACTTTTAAAATGATACATATGACTTCCCCCCTTGGCGCTCAGAGATGCGGGGATAACGACCAATGCGCTGCTGGCAGGATACATGTAACCATAGCAGCACTATTGGTTATTTACACAGGAATCTACGGTGTACCGTTAGGGCCATCGTGCTATCGCGCTGTCAACAAGCACACGCGATGCCACGATAGCACGATGACACGATGGTGATGACACGATGACACGATGACACGATGGTGATGGTACGATGACACGATGGTGATGACACGATAGCACGATGACGATGACGCGATGACACGATGACACGATGGTGATGGAGCGATGCTACGATGGCACGATGACGATGACGCGATATTACATCGCGTCATCGTCATCGTGCCATCGTGCCATCACCATCGTGTCATCGTACCATCACCATCGTGTCATCGTGCTATCGTGGCATCGCGTATGCGCGATAGCACGATGGCCCTAACGGAACACTAGTGTTCCGTTAGGGCCATCGTGCTATCGCGCTGTCAACAAACACAAGCGATGCCACGATAGCACGATGACACGATGGTGATGACGCGATGACACGATGACACGATGGTGATAGTACGATGACACGATGGTGATGACACGATAGCACGATGACGATGACGCGATGACACGATGACACGATGGTGATGGAGCGATGCTACGATGGCACGATGACGATGACGCGATATTACATCGCGTCATCGTCATCGTGCCATCGTGCCATCACCATCGTGTCATCGTACCATCATCATCGTGTCATCGTGTCATCGTGTCATCACCATCGTGTCATCGTGCTATCGTGGCATCGCGTATGCGCGATAGCACGATGGCCCTAACGGTACACCGTAGGAATCACTGTGATATAACTGAAATATTGTTGGAAGAGGCGTAAAAAAACATTCAAATAAATGAATAAATTGGTACGCGCCCAATAACATGATTACAAATGACACAAGGGTTGACCCATATTCTGACTCAGTTTTACTGTTTGATGTGTGGTGTACCGCATACTTGCACGTAATCTTTTATGACTATTTTGATGATGAACGGATAATTAGAAATTAAAATAACTTGAATCAGGTATGTTGTTTTACGCAACACATGTAGTAGAGAATTTAAACGCTTTACTGGACTTATTAAACGTTTTGAATCCCTTGGCCTTGGCGGTCTAATTGTCCCCCGCTTTCGCGAAAGCGCGGGGACTATTATTTCTCATTCGTCAGTCCGTCAGTCCGTCAGTCCGTCACGCTGTCACACTTTCGTTTCCGGGCTATTTCTCTGCAACCGCTTTTTCGAATTTGATGAAACTTCATAGGAAGGATCACCACCAAGTGTAGATGCGCATATCGTGTTTGCGTTCCGGTTGGATTATTTTTCACGGAGTTATGGCCCTTTACCCCTATGTATGACTAAATTCATTTCCGGGCTATTTCTCTGCAACCGCTTTTTGGAATTTGATGAAACTTCATAGGAAGGATCACCACCAAGTGTAGATGCGCATATCGTGTTTGCGTTCCGGTTGGATTATTTTGCACGGAGTTATGGCCCTTTACCCCACCATCAGGCTATGTATGACTAAATTCATTTCCGGGCTATTTCTCTGCAACCGCTTTTTGGAATTTTATGAAACTTCATAGTAAGGATCACCACCAAGTGTAGATGCGCATATCGTGTTTGCGTTCCGGTTGGATTATTTTTCACGGAGTTATGGCCCTTTACTCCACCATCAGGCTATGTATGACTAAATTCATTTCCGGGCTATTTCTCTGCAACCGCTTTTTGGAATTTTATGAAACTTCATAGGAAGGATCACCACCAAGTGTAGATGCGCATATCGTGTTTGCGTTCCGGTTGGATGATTTTTCACGGAGTTATGGCCCTTTACCCCACCATCCGGCTATGTATGACTAAATTCATTTTTCCGGGCTATTTCTCTGCAACCGCTTTTTGGAATTTGATGAAACTTTATAGGAAGGATCACCACCAAGTGTAGATGCGCATATCGTGTTTGCGTTCCGGTTGGATGATTTTTCACGGAGTTTTACCCCACCATCCGGCTATGTATGACTTAATTCATTTCCGGGCTATCTCTCTGCAACCGCTTTTTGGATGATTTAATTTTCCATATAATTTAATGAGGTCAATCTGTTTAGACTTCACAAATACAACTGACATATTACTATAAACAATAAAGCCTTCTCTAGACAGAAAAGACAGTTACAATATGCCAGGAAGCGTTGCAACCCAACCAATAAAACCCCCAAAGCGGGGGACCATAATTCTCTGAATTTGCTTGTTTCTTTTTGTTATCTAGGGCTTGGCGTAAAACGGTTGTAACTAAAATTGGTATTGTTTTACCAAGGTTA
This sequence comes from Serripes groenlandicus, assembly GCA_031761405.1. Lineage (NCBI taxonomy): Eukaryota > Metazoa > Mollusca > Bivalvia > Cardiida > Cardiidae > Serripes > Serripes groenlandicus. Next base: position 124,229 of record JASEVX010000012.1, on the reverse strand, counting down.
ATCTCCTCGCCATAAAGTATTTATAAGCGCTAAATCTTTTGTCTTTGTAAACAATGGACAGTTAGGTGCCATTGCTCGTTCTGAGCAATGGCTCCTAAATCTGCATTGTTTAAAAAGTGGTCAAACTTGCCCCTAAACCAGGGTTTTCAAAATAGGTTTTGTGTTACAACCGTTTCGCGCTATATCGATATGTAAACAACGGTTTCTTGTATTAAAACCCCAATAGCACCAGAAGGAAATATTGCCAAACAGTTACTTCTTCAGCTGTAATTTTATTTGAATGGTATTTGCATTGACCTTCCACACTCAACCAGTACTATCACAGCGTATATCAGGTTAACTATGAATAGTATAAACACGTTTATCCTTGAACCGATCGTTCAACAACGTCCCTACTTGAATTGATACACGCAACACGATAGCCGAGGGTTGAAGGTTTTGAAGTAAATCACAATGTAAATCACAATGTAAATCACAATGTAAATCACAATTGTAAATCACAATGTAAATCACAATGTAAATCACAATGTAAATCAAAATGTCAATCAAAATGCAAACATCTTCAGATAGGTGTGGCCAAAATGTGTATGGTGCGTATGTGATATCAATGGTAGTAATAGTTTTCACTATTGGCGCTAATGGAAGTGGGGATAGCATGGCGACATATGCGGCTGTGTCGATGTCAGCTTACCAGCCGTACTGGATTACCCAGGAAATGCCATGATATGAATGAAATACTGTTGAAAGCGGCTTGAATATACGTTTAAACAAACACACAAACTGGACTGACAATGGTGATGTGCGATCTCATATGGATCTTCTCTCGTCAAAAAGAACCCAAATTGATAAGCGGCTAAATTAAAAGTATGTTCGACTGTGGTTAATAGTAAACCATAGTTATATCAAAGCGATATTTTAGTTAGATCACGGCGGTTAGCTTAACTAAAGTTACAGTTTTGTTACAAATTACAACGCCATTTTAAGCGTGTTCCGTGTAAACTATCTTGTTATTGATAAACTCGTTTACGAAAGATAATCATGAAGGTCATGCACCAGAAGTATATTTCAAATCATACCAAAAGCATACATGCAGCCGTAAAAATGGCGAAGATATTGAAAATGAATGGTCACCATGTGACAACATTTTGTGCGAGCCCCAACTATTGACGTTCAGTATAACGTGTTTCTCCTGGCTCAGGCAAATGGCTGACCTCATACATAGACAAATAATCCAATTTGACATAAGACGGATGACACTTGAAACATCATGGGAAAAAATAAATGGCCGAGCTCGAACCTGCGAACCCGGATTGAAAAGCCTGTGAGCTTTCGGGGCCGGACTAAAATTGTCAATACGAAATGCGCGATAGATGAAAAGAGCAAAGACATGCATTGTTTCTTTAAACCATGTTTCAATAGTATAATACGGTACGCTTAACACGCAAACGAGTAATACATTAAGCTGTAATTAACGTTAAATACAGTCGCCTTCGGTTGAATATATGAAAGCGCAATTAATCATTCGCGCAATTAGTTATTGGAAATATTATGTTTAGCCGTTGTTCACCGCTATGTAGTACATGTACCTGGTCCGATTTAACAGCCAGTAAGATGATTTATGAATTAACGACGTTAAACCGTTGCTTAATTGGCTTGCTATTTTCTTGTATTGGTATGCTGTCTCGATTTTTCCCCTTTAGCTACCCTACGTAAATGAAATATGTCTGATCATTAATTAGAATAGAAATAATTTGGAAAAGGAAAACTATTTCAGTACAATACAAAGATGTGAACGAAAACTAAGAAGTGATACTTGAATAAAGATTACATATCGTCACAAATTGAAAATAATGCTTAATATTTAAAAATAACAAAACAAAGTAAAGCAAGTCAAATTGATATTAAGTAACAGTTGGATTTCATAGATGAGGAAATGAAAAAAAAAAGGAATAAGAGCTAACTAACAATGTTTCTGTATATGAGCCGTCCCGCGAGACAATCGTTATGGACTGTGCGTAATGTCTCGACCCTGATCAATCTCCGCAGTCCGCGTAAACTACTCCGAGCCGATACATTCTGTCTTAGGTGGATAGAGGTATATACACATTCTGTCTTAAGGGGATAGAGGTATAGAGTAACGAGTCCCGGCACAGAAAATCCACAGGAGGTGAAAAATGTCTGTCCGGGTTAGCCTGTTCGGACTGCGCAGGCTGATCCGGGTCGGTACTTTACGCAAGTCCACAATGTTGGTTTTCTTGCGGAATGGTTCATGTATCCATGGCTTTGCACATATAAACACTTCTACAACTAAAGTGAACATTAGTTTTTAAACCACGCACCATGAGACAGCCCTTTTAACTTCAGGTGCTTGTTTGTTCGTTTGTTTTATTGGGGTTTTACGCCGCTTTCAACATTATTTCAGTTATATCACGGCGACAGTTCACTTATTCATGATCCCTGGGTAAACAAACCAGTATTAGGCTAGAACATGTGCGTTGCCCAAAAGCACTCCACCATGACCGTCGTGCCGCGGCTTGGAATCGAACCAGGGTCACCCGGTTTCAAATCCCCGACGCTAACCACTCGACCACGGCGGATTCCTCAACAAGGATTAAGATAATTTAGAAAAAATGCTCCTATAGATAAATAAACTAATGAGAACTTGTCGCAGTGTAGTATGAATATTATGAACTTTGTGTTAGTTTAATTAATAATATATATAATATTGTCCTTTCATTTCATCAAAGACAACAAGGATTAAGATTATCAATAAACAAAGAAATATACATAATCGTTTTCTTGAATTCAAATGAGAAAAAATAATGCTAAAAGACACAAACAAATATAAAATAGAAGAGGATATATTACGTTACCTTGACTGACTATTCTGTAATTAACGCAAAGACAATCAATAGAGACCGTCGTCGTTTCCCTCCGCAATATGTCACATTACTTTACATTCCTGTGATTAATGGTGACAGTTTATAACTAATATTATTATATGCCTGTACCTTTTCCGGTGGAAATACATGCAGATTGACATGCGCAGTTCAAACACGACGGATTAAAATTCCGTATCTACACGCGATGACAAATACAAGATTGTGACGTCAGACAGTGCGCGGAATACTTTCAGCGAGGTATCCCCAATAAAAAATATATTGAATCTGTATATATTTGTTAGTTTTTTCGCTCTTCAAAGATCGTAGACCTGTATATAATAAAAGGAATATTACGTTGCGGGAGCGATAAATGGCTACGTACTGCACTACTCGTAGCGTGGGAAAATCCATATCTTACTCGACCTTCGGTCTCGTAAGATATCGATTTTTCAACGCTACTTGTAGTGCAATACGAACCCTTTTATCGCTCCCGCAACATAATATTCCGTATATATCACCCCTATCAGGTGGAAAACGTCTTTGGTGTAACCCTGTTGTTTCATCGAGTTGTTTTGGATTAAACAATGTTTTCAACAATGAATCTGTCATAACACGGCTATAATAACAGCCCATTCAGTAGGAAAAGGAACTTGTTGTCACTCTGTACTTTCATGGAAATGCGGATGTTAATTTGGTTTAAACAATGTGTTTAAAAGTGAATCAGGCATAACACGGCTATAATAACCCCACCAGGTGAATAACCCTGTTGTTTCAAGGATGTAATCGGTAATGTTGGTTTAAACACTGTTTTCAACACTTAATCAGTCATAACACGGCTATAATAACCCCACCAGGTGAAAAACGTTCTTGGTGAAACCCTGTTGTTTCATGGACTTGCATATGTTATTTTGGTTTAAACAATGTTTTCAATAGTGAATCAGTCATAACACGGCTATAACAGGCCCCATCAGGTGAAGAACGTCCTTGGTGTAACCGTGTTGTGTCATTGTCTTGCGTATGTTATTTTTGTTAAAACAATGTTTTCAATGTTGAATCAGTTATAACATGGTTATAGTAACAGCCCATTCAGTAGGAAAAGGAATGTGTTGTCACTCTGAATGCGGATGTTAATTTGGTTTAAACAATGTTTGTATCAGTGAATCAGTCATAGCACGGCTATAATAGCACACCCTAGTGGAAAACGTCCTAGGTGCAACCCTGTTGTTTCATCTACTTTCATATGCTAGTTTGGTTTGAACAATATTTTCAACGGTGAATCAGTCATAACACGGAAATAAACCCATCATACCCTCAACTCTCTTATAATAACGATTATTATTTTATTATGTGCACCCTTGATTATGTTGTGTACATACTTTATTATGTTGTGTATAACACGGAAATAACACCATCATACCCTCAACTCTCTTATAATAACGATTATTATTTTATTGTGTGCACCCTTGATTATGTTGTGTACATACTTTATTATGTTGTGTATAACACGGACATAACCCCATCATACCCTCAACTCTCTTATAATAACGATTATTATTTTATTGTGTGCAACCTTGATTATGTTGTGTACATATTCTATTATGTCATATACATACTTTATTATTGCATGTACATACTTTATTGTGGTATGTGCATTGTTTATTTTGTTTTGTGCATTTCTTATTATTTTATATAGCTTGTCTATTATGCTAAGTGCACTCATGTTTATGTTTTGTGAGAGTTTTATTGTCTTATGTGTATTCTCTGTTTTATGTTGTGTACGTTCTATATTCTGTTACGTAGATACCTTATTCATTTATGAAGGCACATACAATTTATTACATTGTGTAGGTTCTGTTTTTTGTTTTGTGACTGTTGTATTGTGATATGTACACTCTTTGTTATGCTGTGTACAATTTTCATTGTGTTTTGTTCTTTGTGTTATATGGTGTACAAACTGTATTTCGTTATGAAGGAAGTTTAGTATGATGATGCTGACAATATAAACGGGTATACTTTCAAGATGCACCGTCAAAAAACGGCATGCGCAACGTCTGGCGGCAATCCATGAGTAATTTCTCCTTTTTCAAAAATGTTTTCATCTTTATTCAATTATTGTTCTTTCATTTATAGAGAGTTTCCACATGTTTGACTAAATGTGTTCAAAGCCGTCATCTGCAGTTGTTCTGTATGTGGGTTAAAAGGCTAAACAGGTTTACTAATTTTACATTAAAACTAATATCATTCAAATGGAAAACATCATAAAATGTTTGTGTCTAGACAAATGTGACATTGAATTTAATTGATATATCATTTTACTAGAAATCAGTGTTTTGTGTAACGTGTACCGGAGTTAAGCCACCGCGGGTCACCCATCCAGGCACTAACCGCGATGAACGTTGCTTAACTTTAAGAAAAGGTCACCCACTCTACCATCCATCATCGCTATAAAAGCCGGCTTCCATAGCACGGCTGTAGAAGTGCTATTTATACCTATACCCCCTGACACTAGTAACTAGTGAAAATTGTTTAACAGTTAAAAGGTGAACATAATGAACAATGTCTCTTTTTGCCAAAATGTTTCAATTTTAATTCCCTGGTGTCTGGTTTGTGTCACGCGGGGAAATAGTTCGAATAGTTTCGCCCGTTTGTCTGGATCGCCAGACGCTGTGCATGCCGCTTTTTTTTACCGGTGCATCTTGGAATTCTTCCCGTTTGTGTTGTCCGCGTCATCATACTAAACTTGCTACATAACGAAATACAGTTTGTACACCGGATAACAAAAAAAGAACATGTCACATTAAGAAATCACGTAAGACAATAAAGTATGCACAGAAGGTAATACTGAATAAATAATGTGCATAACATTATAAATAACCTTCACAAGGTACAGTACAGCTGACGCGGAAAACGCATTTTCCGCGATCCCACGATGGACAAATATTTTTCATCGCGGATGATCACCGCAATACCGCCGACGGGCTAATTGTATCACCGCAATCGACATTTCGTCAGATATTGCGCCAAAGATCTTGCTTACCCAAAAGGAATAAGCCAGCAATTTCCTCAAGAAATATTGGAAATTAGAAAAAGGCTAGGTCCTATATTGAAGAAAGCCAGAGATGAAAAGAAAGAGGCATATTTTGTGGCGGATCGGCTCTATATAAATAGACATTTATACCGGGAACCAGCCAAACCGGAAGTAAATCACCCTAGGACAACAGTGGGAATAGTGTTAAGTGTATTGTGTGGAACGTTGAAGGTCTGACCCAAGATAAACTTAACAACCCTGAATTTCACTCAATCATTAGCGATTACGATTTGATATTTTTAAGTGAGACATGGACTAATCGAAAATCCTTCATAAATATAAATGGTTATAAGTTATTTCATTCCTATAGAAAATTGCAACACAGAAAAGCTAGGAGAAATAGCGGTGGTATTTTACTCTATGTTAAAAACACTTTATGTGGTGGCGTGAAACTAATCAAACACGATGTTGACTGTATTCAGTGATTTAAAATTGAAAACCTTTATCTTAGCGGGGAGGGAATTGCCCATATTGTGGGAAGATTGTGCACTTTGTGACAAGTTTTTGAAATTTTGCATACTGTTAGGTATAGTCATAAGGTTTCCAAAAATAACCGCATACAAGTTGGTGTCGCCCCCTGGTGGCCATTATGCACTAAATCCAAAATGGCCGCAAATTGATTTTTTTGTTATCATATATCGGCCCCTGTTAGCACATATTACCACATTTTGTATGTTTTAATGGTAAGAATTTATTTCTGTATCTGGTCGAGTGGTTAGCGTCGGGGATTTCGAAACCGGGTGTCCTGGGTTCGATCCCCAGTCGTGGCACTACGGTCATTGAGGAGTGCTCTTGGGCAAGGCACATTTTCTAGCCTAGTACTGGTTTGTTTACCCAGGGATCATGAATAAGTGAACTGTCGCCGTGATATAACTGAAATAATGTTGAAAGCGGCGTAAAACCCCAATAAATAAATAAATATTTCTGTATCCCAGTAATTTGTTTTAAGCGCATTTTACATCCATAAAAACTAACCTTTTGCTCAATCACTTCTCAAAGTGTGTCAATATACTAATAGCACGGAGAAGATAAAAATTCATTTTAATGCAGTTGTCTATTAAACCTAATGCTACTTTTTTCACAGTTTTTTTCCTTACGTACGGTGGAGTAACCTAGAGGTATGGAACAGCCAAACACATCTATAAATAGAACTAAGCACGTGGTTTGATACCATAGTTTAACAAATGAACTATTTAAGAACACTATAAATTTGGGAAAAAGCATGCATCTCATGAATGAACTAATCCGTTAGTTTTTATAGATGTAAAATGCGCTAAAACATGTTCAGGGTCGAGAGCTACATTCAGAGTGATTTTAAGTCATATCACCAAGTTACTTAGAAGTGGTTGCAAACATTTTCTTCGTGACATTATACCTGTTTGATTATACTTGTGGTGTACCCATTTCAGACTTTCCCCATTTAATTAATCAACCTTTGTTTTTATCATGAGTGAGGAACACCCTTTTGATCACCCTGCAGTTACAAGGAAGGACACTGATTGGACAATGTGTTGCTTATGTCAGGAAACATCTAACAGCAAGGATATGCGGAGTCCATATAAAAAGGAGTGTTACCACAAGGCATATAACACACTTGAAAATGATTTCAAAATGTTTGTGGTAAATGCTGTGCCTTTACCTCTTGGAGTGACATTGGCATGTTTAGATGATGGCTCAGGGATTGCTAACACATTGCTGAAAAATAACGCAAAGTATCATAATGGATGTCGAGGTCATTTCCGCTCACATATTGTACAGAGAGCTCTTGGAAAGGGAACAATGGAACGTTTTGAGAGTGATGAGTCTACGTTAAGTCCAAAAAGAACTCGATCAACTTATAGTACCAGCTTCGACCGCAAAACCCTGCAGTGTGTCTGCTGTGAGAAGTTTAAAGGTGACAATGACGAAAAAATGTACACAGCTAGAAGCGATAACTGTGGAAAGAACCTCTATAAATGGTCTATAGATTCCAAGAATTGGGTGGTTCATGCACGGCTAACCAGTGAGGATGCTGTGGCTGGAGATGTGCATTGTCACACATCATGTTATACAAAGCTGAAAAATGATGCCCGTGCAGCCAAATCAAAGTCTCAAAATACAGAAAAAAGTTCTACAAATCTTTACACATATGATCCCTTGGTAATTGCTCAGTTTGTAGCATTCGTACAGTTCAAACATTCTGCCTTTAAGCTTGCTGATTTGAGGGAGCTCTATGATCGTCGCCTGGAGCAACTGGGCTCTGATTGGATTGGAATGTAGGTACACCAAACAAGGTTCAAGGAACATCTGAAAGAGAAGCTTGGACCTGACTGGTCTGAGTACTCTGAGGGTCGGGATATTTACATATTTCACAAGAAAACAGTTAGCGCAGCTTTGGCACAGACTGCAAATAATCAGGTTAGTGAGGATGAGGCTAAAAAAATAGTTGAGGTAGGTCTCATGCTGCGAAGATACATTCTTGAGCACCAAATGCCTTTCAATGGATAGTTTGACCCAACCTGTTTGAGTGAACCAGTTGCAAAACCTCTTCTTAGCCTTCTAGACATCTTACTTCAAGGTTCAAGTTATATAGACGAGCAAGAGGACAAGGATATAAATAGTGCCAAGTTCAGAGTCGCATGTACACTCTCTCAGCTGATTTGCAACAATGCTGCAAAACAAACAAGCAATGCTACCAAACTTAACCAGCGGAAGGAGAGAGAGATGCCCTTTCCACTCTATGTCGGACTAAAACTTCATGCAAATGATCGACAAAAAAGCATGATCAAAACGTTTCACTCCTTAGTCATCTCAGTGTCTTATGACCGAATCATGGATGTCAGAAAGAGACTCGCCCTTGCCGTGTCAAGGCTATTTAGCGAAGATGGAGTTGTTGTGCCTTCAAACATTAAGCGAGGTGTCTTTACAACTGGCGGAGTTGATAACATTGATGAATCTGGTCGCATTGAGCTACATGGCACTGCCATAACCCTAACCAACCATAATACCTATCACAATATGGGTATAGAGCGTCCACCTCTCACTATGGTTGCCCCTGTGGGTGCCACTGTTCATCTTCTAGCTGACTTTGCCATCTTGCCATACATTGATGAACATCCTGGGGAAATCGTCCTTTTGTCAATCCAGGAAGGAACTGCCAACCCTGCATTTTCTGAAAATCTCCGTACAAGGGAGCATGATGAAGCGTGGCTTGGGCATGTCCACAAAGTCCTGACCGAACAAGGGGGCAATCTTGAAGAAACACCAGTGACATACTCTGGGTTCTTATCCCATGGCCAACGTATAGATGATATTAAACCAAGGGCCACGGTTGGAGTTTTTCCTGTCTTCTATGAGAAGGCTTCAACAATGTCTATGCAGAAGCATGCAATGCTTGTCGTTAAGAAGGCAATAGATATTGTGAATCCTGGTCAGGTGGCAGTCATAGAAGGTGACTGCCCTCTCTATGCCAAACAGAAAAAATGTCAATGGGGGTATCCCAATGAGGTTGGTGAATCAAAGATGGTATGTGCAATGGGCATGCTTCATGTCGAGATGGCATCACAAGATTGTGGGGGTAAGATACTTGCTGGATCCGGCTAGGACCGGATGTTCTCCTTGGCAAAAGTATTCACTTCTGGTATTGCATCCTCTCTCCTGGGTGGCAAGCATGTCAAGCGTACACGGTACGCTTACCAGCTCACGCTTGCTTGGCTTCATGAACAGAAATACCAGGCATATGACGATTACTGTCATGGGGGCTATGGGCCTCATGAATCTGTTGAGATGTGGGAAAAGAGACTCATTAGTAATGCTCCCACAATTTGCTACTGGACAACAGTGAGAGACTATCTGTTAATTAACTGTCGATTCATCCGTGGTCAACGAGTTGGTGATTGGCCTTTGACATTAAGTGCATGCAGTGATATGTGCCCATGGTTTTTGCATTTGGTCATACAAACTTTGCCCGATGGATGCCTGTCTTTTTGAAAGATATGGCACAACTTCCAGCAATCCACCCATCAGTCCATGAGGCTTTTATGCAGGGCAAGTTTGTTGTGCAACGTGGTGACAAGAAAGCTTCACTTATGGCACTTGATCAGAGCCAGTAACATAGCATCACGTTTTTGAAGGAAGATAGTGGAGCAAAGGGCCTATATGGCCAGAAAGAGGAGAAGGAGGTCATCGAGCTATCGAAACCTGAATTATTAAGGGCAATTGATGAGTTTGAGTGTGCCTGTTTCGTTGCCTCAAACGATAAAAGTGTGGAACTTCCGGAATCCTCAGCTGATGAACAGATACAGTTCATTAGCCATCTTAAAGCTCTGTGTGATCTTGTCAATGAGGGCACAATCGTAAATCCCTTTAGTGATACAGGTAGAGAGCTCATCAAATTAGACACTGGGGAAGTCATGGACCCTGATATCGCACTCAGCCTAAGAACAGCCCTGAGTGTCGGTAAAAACATGTTTAGCCAGTTTGTCAGTAACAGAATAGAAAAAGCCTTAAAGCCATTGTCTGACGTTATCCCGAGGGATAACTTGTTTAAATTCAACAACAGGCCACCTGCAGATCTAATGAGGGGTGTTGATAAGTTAGGATCTGCGAAAGCAAATACAGTCCTCATCACTAAATTGTTTATGTCCCTACAGTCACGACCTGATGCTAACATAGACGAATTCTTCAAACATGAAAATCAACGTGAACCTCCGTCTTTATCAAATCGAGGTAAGTTGCGGTCAGGAACAAAGTCTGATATTCTATGCTGTGTACCAGGTATGCCTGTTCCTGGTCGCTCTGAAGCAGTGAAAGATACGTTTGTGATAGTTCTTGATATTGCGGCAGTAATACACATTAATTTATTAAACCGCAGAGTATTTGGAGAATACACAAAGATGCAATTGCTACCATACTTGCAAAGTCAGATGACGAGCAGCACAACGAGAATAGACGCTGTATGGGACACATATAAAGACAACAGTCTTAAGTCACAAACTCGAGCCAAACGAGGTGAAACTGCAAGGCGATGAACAAGAGTCTCAGCAAACATACATCTGCCAAAAGGAGCCGAGTGGCAGACATTCCTCCAAGAGTGCCAGAATAAAGAAGATTGTTTTCAGTTCATAAGTCAGGAGCTTCAGAGGTACACAGCTCATTCGCCATATATGACTTCATCACAACAAAGGCTAACATTGTTGTTAGTAATAAAGCAATTGACCTGTCAGAACTATCACCGTGTGAGCAAGAAGAAGCTGACACACGAATGATTCTTCACTTGCGTCATGCTGCCAAGCAAGGCCACACTAAGGCCTACCTAAAGACAGTAGATAGCGATGTGGTTGTGTTGGCTATAAACCTTTTCCACGAGATAGGCCTCTCAGAGTTATGGATAGGATTTGGAACAGGGAAATCATATAAAGATATACCCATCCATCAAATTTCACAAATGCTTGGACCTCATGATTGTGAAGCACTTCCCTTCTTCCATGCATTCACAGGATGCGACGTTGTGTCAGCAATTTAGGGAATTGGAAAAAAGACGGCATGGAAGGCATGGGTTTCCTATCCTGAGGTGGGTGACACCTTAATTGCGATCACCAAAGACCCTTCCAGTCTGAAACTTGACTCAGTTCATATGCAACGACTTGAGCAATGGACTGTACTCATGTATAGTAAAAATTGCGATGCCGTCACAGTAAATGAAGCAAGGAAGGTTATGTTTACCCATGGACTCAAATCTCTTGACTCAATACCCCCAACCCAACATGCTTTTACTCCACCAAACGGTCAATGTCTGTATATAACTTTAATGTTTTGATCGGACATTACATCACCAATTCACTTACCCGATCAAACAGTCATTTTTATGAATCAAAGTGGTTATAAATGATTTAAACAAGAGTTGTCGGAGGACAATATAGCTCGCCTATCAGGGCCATCGTCTATCGGGGCCTACTTCAGAACAGTTATAGCATTAGGTAAAGTCACACAGTATCACCAATTGCAAGATAAAACACCTTGTCTGAGAAAAGGCCTTACACGCAAAGGTTTGACCAAAATTCTAAGTCCAAAAAGGGGCACAATTCAGTAAAATCCATTCCAGAGTTATGGGACTTGACATACAAGGTCACCTAATGATCCTGAATAAGTGTGTGAAGTTTCAAAGCGACAGCATACACAGTGTCTGAGAAAAGGCCTTGCACGCAAATGTTTGACCAAGCTGGCAACGCGTACGCCAACGGAGACGCCGGGGTGACTACACAAGCTCCCCTATTTCTTCGAGTAGGCGAGCTAAAAATGGTAGTAATGGCTGCTCTCCTTGGCGCTCAGGAATGCGGAGTTAGCATTATGACTGACTGGCTGGTGTAAGGATAAATCAACTAGAATTAATGGAAACTTACCCAAGAAACGCCGGGATAAAACTGATTTTTTTTAAAAGCGGTGTAAAACACTAAGCAACCTTATAAAAGGTTCCCTTGCACCCAAAACATGAAAAATGTATTTCAATTACAATAATCTAGTACAATAAATAGCTGAAATGTAACATTTCTTGTTTCCGATGGCGGCCATATTGAATTTTGAGCATAAGGGTCACCGGGTGACTACCTCAACTTGTATGCGGTTGTTTTTGAATAGCTTATGTTCATACTAAACAGCATGCCAAATTTAAAAAACTTGTCACAAAGTGCACAATTTTTATGAATTCCTTCCTAGCTATCTATGTTCTACATATATTGCCCCAGAAGGTTCACCAATATACGATAACTATGACTTTGATGTTTTTGAAAAAATAGAATCGGACATTAGGCATTTTCAGAGCCTAGGGGCTAAAGTGTTTTTATTGGGTGACCTCAATGCACGGGTAGGATGTAAAACAGATTTCATATTGAATGATAGACCGCTTGGTGACCATGATCTTGATAGCTATCACGAAATCGATGAGTACTTACCTCGCGCGTCATGCGATAAGGGGGCGAATCGATTTGGTGATTGCCTTTTGGAGTTGTGCAAATCGCTTCATATGCGCATTATAAACGGAAGGGTTGGTAAAGACTGTAATGTAGGTAATTACACGTGTTTCACCCATAACGGAGAAAGTACAGTAGACTATGTGATAACCAATCATTGTAATTTTGACATTTTGTTAAATTTTTGTGTACATAATTTTAATATATTTTCTAATCAAACCCCTATTTCGTTTAACCTACGGGTAAACAACGCTCAAAGTGAAAGTTCAATGTAGGAAGAGCGTGTCATACATAAATGGGACTCTGAGTTTAAAGATAGTTTTATCCATGATGTCGGTACCTCGATCAATAATCTTTGCTCTAGTTTAGAGGATAATATGTTACTTGACTGTGATTCTGATCGTTTAGTTAACATTTTCACTGATTTCTTAAGCAGTAAGGGTAATGCATATTTTGAAAAACACATAAGATATAAGAAAAATGTATTTTCAAATGACAACTCTAGTTATTCTATGAACAAATGGTTTGATGAAAGTTGCAAACAGAAAAAGATGCTATATGAAGGAGCACTAAGAAATTACAATTTTAATAAAAACGATGAAAATAGAAAAGAATTTCTTTTGGTAAAGAAGGATTATAAGTACCATTGTATAATCACTAAACGTAACTATAACAGACATTTGGCTAAGGAACTTGAAAACTTAAAAAATAAAAAACCGAAGGAGTTTTGGAAACTTTTTAAGCATAAGACCAATGGTCAAAGTAACAACTCTGATATTAAGCTCTGTGATTTTGTTGAACATTTTAAAACATTATCATCAGATATTTCTACCGAAGAAGATACTGAATGCCAACATTTCGTAAATGACTATGACATGAAATCAAATGAATGCATCTACGAAGAATTAGATGAGCCATTTACACTTATGGAAATAAGAAAATGTATTAAAAAGTTAGGTTCTAATAAGGCTTGCTCTACCGACAATATAATGTATGAATAGTTTAAGGAGTGTATAGATTATATAGATAAACCCTTGCAAATCCTCTTTAATTACATACTCGACAAGAAAACCTACCCAAAGTCATGGTCCCAGGGTTTAATCGTACCTATTCATAAGAAAGGGGATCGATCAGATCCAAATAACTACAGAGGAATAACTCTTACGAGCTGCTTTGCAAAACTGTTTACATCCTTAATCAATGAGCGTCTAAAAATGTGGTCGGTAAAATATGATGTGATCAGTGATGCACAATTTGGCTTTAAAGCTAATTTCAGTACAATAGACGCTATATTCTTATTTAATTCCTTTATTCAGAAACAATTCCGGGATAAGAAACAATTGTTCTGTTGTTTTATTGATTTACAAAAATGTTTCGATTCTATTTATCGAAACGGCTTGTGGTTTAAATTGATTAAACAAGGTGTTACTGGCAAAGTATTAAGTATAATTCGTTCATTATACGAAGATGTAAAATTATGTGTTAAACATCTAAATAACGTATCTGATCTCTTCGATTGTAACGTTGGATTATTGCAGGGAGAGACCATGTCACCAATATTATTTTCACTGTTCGTAAATGACATTGAGTTATTTTTACAACAGAATACAGCTCACGACTTTACGCTTGGCCAATTATCCATTTATTTGCTCTTATTTTCTGACGACTCGGTTTTAATTTCAGATACCGAGGACGGTCTACAAAATTTATTGGATGCTTTCGAATTATATTATAAAAAGTGGAAACTAACAGTAAATGCTGAAAAACCCAAAATAGTTGTATTTCAAAAAGGCAGGAAGGCTCAAAATCGATACAATTTTAAATATCGTGGAAAAAGTATAGAACAATTGCCCACTTTTAATTACTTAGGAATTGTTTTTACAAGTAACGGGACCTTCCATAGTGCTATTAAAACATTGGTTGGTAAAGCAAATCGAGCTCTGAGCGATTTATTCACTATTACTAGAGGTAAAGAAATACCGTTAGCAATTATGCTTGATTTATTTGATTCCTTTGTCGCGTCTATTATTTATTATTTGAGTGAAGTGTGGGGCTTCTTAACTAGTGAATTGGTAGAAAGATTACATAGAAAATTTCTTAAGAGATTATTAAAAGTAAAACCCTCAACTAGCAATTCTGCTATATATGGAGAGTTTGGAAGATTTCCACTCTATGTCATTATTAAAATTAGAATTATTAAATATTTTATAAAACTCTTTACAGAAAAAGGAAATAATTGTATCCTTTCTACAGTATTAAACTATAATATTAATCGAAATAGTAGCGATTCAACTGCTGATTGGGCCAGAAGTTTCATTTTATGCTAGTTTGTCCTTTTTATCAAGAACTAAGACAGATATGTATAAAGAAAATGTATTACAGAAATCCTCATATGTACAAATTCATTTCTATGTTAAACTCATCAAATATAAATGTATTAAATGCCATTGGAATTTACTATACCAAAGCTAACCACAAAAGAATAAGTGTACTTAATGTAGTAAATGATTAGACGTTGAGAGTTATGACTCCTTTTCATGTTGAGCTTATTGCTTATCATGGCAAGAAAACATAGCACCAAGCGCTGTATCCGAATATCTGCATACTTATATATTTCGCTCATTTCAAACACTATTTCCGCCTTCTTGGGAAGTGCATTATTCTTTCAAAATAGTATTTTGTTAAACTGTATGTCTATTTTGTTTCGTATGTACATGTATATTGTAAATGTTTTGACGATGAACCATATGTGTTCAAGTCGTATGAATAAACTTCTGTTCTGTTCTGTTCTGTTCTGTTCTATAATGAAATCACCGCGATTCCACCACAATTCCACCGCAATTTTTACCTGTAAAAATGTGTTACTTTTATTAAAAGGTTGTATTTTTTTCGATAATGTACATGTACATATACACATAGTCATTTATTGACAAATTGCGATTGTTTTATGACCCAACTTGCTAAAATTCATTCCATTTCAGCAAATTATTCGAAAAACAGTGTAAAATTGTGTTTGTTTACGAAAAGGTTAAGTTTCGTAATAGAAAATGGCGGACATCGGATATACGTTTAATGTGCGGCCATATCGTACATATGATTATCCCATGATTTTTTAGTAAGAGAGAAGTATTATTAAATAACAATACATGTATATATATTTTTGAATTTTGTATATACAGTACATGTACTTGAATCTCTTAATAAAGGCAGATTTTGTATTGTTGATCTTGTCCTATTAACTGAATAAATAAATGATCAAACTGTAATATTGTTGAAAAAGACAATTTTTTATTTAAACGCAATGTGTTGATACAGAGTAGAATTGATTTTACATGTACTTATATGTCACGTTTACAATACACTTACATGGCATCTGTATACTTGTCAATATCGAAGCCAAATTTAGGGGCGTGACACATTTTTAAATAAAATCCGGTATGTCACATTCTGTCAAAACATCGATAACTTCAGCTTATAAAGTGTTGTCAACGGTTGTTTGTGACATTTGCAATGTTGTAAGTTACACTTTGGAGAATATTGTCGTTATTCCTTTCCCATATAAATAGACGCTTTCAGCCGTCTCTGCACTATACGACTGTGAAAACATATATTGAAAATGTATTTACAATATATACAAATAAAAGTGTAAAATATTTATTAAAGTTCAAAAATTGTATGTTACAGTTTGGAGAATATGGTCGTTAGTCCTTTCCCACGTATAGATGTTAGTCCTTTCCCATATTAATAGACGATTTCAGATGCCACTGCAGTGGACGACTTTTGAAAACATTGTGGCAAAGGTTGAAATTGCTCGTGATGAAATATATTCACGACTTTTGAAAACATATACTGTATTGAAAAGATATTTACACTATCTACAAATACAAGTTTAAATATTGATTAAAGTTCAAAAGTTGTTTGTTACATGTTGAAGAATATTGTTGTTAGCCCTTTCCCACATTCAGACATGGTACTTATTACAGTACAGATAATGATGTGTATATGCATCCATGTATTCTGATCTGACTGAAACCTTTGGTGACGAATTACCGAGCAGCTTAGGGCCAGATCAAAAAGTGCGGATGCGTAGGTTTATCTGGGTATACATTGATCATATCCACATACATGTTGTACTATGTACTCCGTGTTATCAAAATCTACACGCTATGTGCTTTGTATGTGTGAAAAGTGTTGATATTGATGATATTGATGCACTGACTCATATAAAGTTCTAAAAAAATCGCACGCGGATCAGGAAAATGAAACACCAAAAGTGATCTCAAGTATAATCAGGTTCGAATATTGAAGTTTTATGAAGACCAGTTGTTAACCCTTTCCCACCTATAGACGTAATTCGACGCATCTGCAGCAGACGACTTTTGAAAACATTGTGACAAACAATTTCTCCTTTTGTCACAAAGCTTTCATTTTTCCAGTTATTATAACAATATAATAGTATGGAGATTTTCTACAACAATGGTATAGAGGTTTTCCATAGTTTTGAGTAGACATTTTTAAAGTCGACTGCTGCAGATATATTTTTGTATGTTGGAAAGGGTTAAGTTGTGTGAGAAACGTTAAATCTGTATCCTTAATGAATCCTCTGCTTCTCACTTGAAAATTTCCATCAATATCGTAACGTACCAGAAAGAATGAGTGCAGCTTAGATAACTGTCTTAAAGACATTGTTCTTTGAAACGAAAAAAGCACTTACAATTCACAAAACTTGCGCACAAAATATCCCTTTTAAATGTGAACACTGAATTTCAATTGACATACGCAAGCTGAAGGCAAGTGCAAATCGTCATAAAATCAGATTATATAGCTCAATGGATTCAAGTGTCCGCCCCCGAAAATAATTGCTTAAATTGTATGAATATAGATGAAAGAAACACATTTTAATTTGATTGCGTGACCTTAATTCATAAGTTTTTGTTATGAGTAAAACATGCCAATTAATGAGACTTCGTAATCTCTCTCAATTAAGATAATTAGTTTTTGTTATTCAGCCAACTTTGAAACAGGTTTCAAAGAAATAATATAAAGGCGATTAAAAATGAACAATGCATTGGTAATTGTGGTGATTGACAATGGAATAAAGTCATTTATTAGTATAATTAAAGAAAGCTACACATCTTTTAGGCAGGATTAACAGTTTTATTAACACGTAGTTGTATTGTTTGCAGAATACATCAAGTTAAGGGGAATTGTATTGACAATTTTAATAAATTGAATATATGCTGCTTTATAGTTATATCTTCAACACCATTTATTCGTACTGTAATGAAATAAACTTAAAAATAAAAAAAGATCCCAGCACAACGGCGAGAAAAAGCTTATCTATTCAAAGGAATGTTACCGCGAATCCGCGGTGGTTTCACCTAAATTCCGCGATGATCGGTTATATTACCCCCCTGGAGCTTTCTTGGTGCGTCCGCGATGGTAAAAAAATCAGATTGCGGTGATGGGTGGACCAAACAATTTGTCCGCGTTGAGATTTGTTCGCGGTGGCTCGCGGACGATGCGTTTTCCGCGTGAGCTGTACTGTATCAACGAATGTGCAAAACACAAGAAAGAGTGCATAAAGCATAGCAAAGAGTGTGCATAAGATAATGAAGACTGCATAAAACAAAATAAAGAATGTCAATGAACAAATAAATAGTGTGCATAACATAATCAAAAGTGTACACAGCATAACAAATAGTGTGCGTAACATAATACAAAGTGTACACAGCACACCAAAGAGTGTGAATATCCTAATAAAAAAGGCAAAAAAAAGAAAAACAGAACCATCGCAATGAAATAAATTGTATGTGCCTTCGTAAATGAATAAGGAATATACGTAACAGAATATGGAACGTAAACAACATAACAGAGAATGCACATAAGACAACAAAACTCTCACAAAACATATAATTAGTGCACTTAGCATAATAGACGAGCTATATAAAATAGTAAGAAATGCACAAAACAAAATAAATAATGCACATACCAAATATAATATGTACTCATCATAATAAAGGGTGTACACAACATAATACAGTATGTACACGGCATAATAAAGCATGTAAACAACATAATAAAGGGTGCACACAATATAATAATAGGCGTCATTATAAGACAGTTGAGGGGTTCCAAACCATCAGGTGAAAAACGTCCTTGGTGTAACCCTGTTGTTTCATAGACTTGCGATTGTTATTTTTGATTCAAACAATGTGTTCAAAGGTGAATCAGTCATAACACGGCTATAATAACAGCCCATTCAGTTGGAAAAGGAACTTGTTGTCACTCTGTACTTTCATGTAAATGCGAATGTTAATTTGGTTTAAACAATGTTTTCAACAGTGACTCAGTCATAACACGGCTATAATAACCCCACCAGGTGAATAACCCTGTTGTTTCATGGATGTGATCTGAAATGTTGGTTTAAACACTGTTTTCAACACTGAATCAGTCATAACACGACAATAATAACCCCACCATGTGAAAAATGTTCTTGGTGTAACCCTGTTGTTTCATGGACTTGCGTATGTTATTTTGGTGTAAACAATGTTTTCAACGGTGAATCAGTTAATGGTTAATGAAATGGTTATAATAACAGCCCCATCAGGTGAAGAACGTCCTTGGTGTAACCCTGTTGTTTCATGGACTTGCGTATGTTATTTGGGTGTAAACAATGTTTTCAACGGTGAATCAGTTATAACATCTGAATATTTCAAAACACAATTCCCTTATAATAAAACAAACGACGACAACAACAAAATATGGTCCCTCCCAGATGACTCTTCACTCTATTATATGGTTAAAGATGGCATATGTTTAACTATATCCTGGTTAAAACAGTGTCCCTCCCAACTGACTCTTCACTCTGTTATATGGTTAAAGATGGCATATGTTTAACTATATCCTGGTCAAAACAGTGTCCCTCCCAACTGACTCTTCACTCTGTTATATGGTTAAAGATGGCACATGTTTAACTATATCCTGGCCATAACAGCGTCCCTCCCAACTGACTCTTCACTCTGTTATATGGTTAAAGATGGCTTGTGTTTAACTGTATCCTGGCCATTACAGCGTCCCTCCCAACTGGGGCTTGTCCACGTATATATGAAGTATTCTGAATGACATATGTTACATCTTAAATGTACTGTCTGTCTACGATATACGTGACCACCTGTCAAGGATACACAGGTCACCGTGTATGTAAGAGTTAGGAAGGCTCTATATAAAGAGTGGAGTTTTACTTATTGAGCAGACCGGCCATAGCCGTCGGCTCGCTATGCTGTCAGACTGTGTATTAACTATCTCATAAACTAAGCTGTGTGTTTTGAGTTATTATACGACAGAGGTCTTTTTGGTGCACGTGATCAGGACCAACACGAAAGAAAACCACTATACGGCTCAACAACAAATAGTAAGTGAATATTTTTGACGATTTCTCTTTATTCTTAGTCAAACAACATGGCAAATGACGGAGATGGAGATGATTTCAAAGTTCTTTTTCAAAACATCTCAGAACAATTAGTAAACTTAGGATTACATGGCGCGACGGATTTTGTTCCTATTTTTGACGGCGAACATTCTAAATTTCAAAATTGGGTTAAGGCTATAGAGAAATGTGCGTTAGTTAATAACCTTCCGGACCAGAAATAGAAACTCGTCGCGTATAGGTTTAGCTCGGGAACGGTATCCGATTTCATACTTCGAAATATTCAGGAGTCTCCACACGCGGAGTGGGCACAGCTAAACACCGCCTTAGCCGACCGTTTTAGCGTAATTTTCGATGCACACATCCATTTCTCGAGGCTTAGGAATATACGTCAGAATAAACTTGAAAGCATACAAGATTTCGCTGAACGTATTCTCGTTTTGGCACAAGACACGTATGCAGGTTTTGACCAATCACAGCGATTAGTTAACCATCAGACGGTAGGATGTTTTGTCGACGGACTAGCAGACGAATCAATTCGACAAAAATTGACTAGGGAAAAACCTGACTTCTTTTCAAAACGCGGTAACGTCCGCGATTAATGAATTCAATATAAGAATTAGATGTAAATTACGATCACAGGAGATACAAACTTTTGAACCTAAACAAACCCGCGAAACGCACGAACATCTAAATGCAGAACAACCTATGGAAGTAGAGGCAATTAGGCGATATAATAATTGTACTTTTTGTAATAGAAGGGGTCATGTCAGCAGTAATTGCCGTAAGCGTTTAGGACATGTCAATGCAATCAAAACCGAGTTACGCGGCCAACAATTTCTAAATGATAGACAACTACCGAATAGGGGACCTGATTGGGGTTTGGGGCAAAATTACAAAAAAAGTGGAGATTTCAGACCTCCGATCCGTTGTTTCTTTTGCGGGAAACTGGGTCACCGTAGATCCGATTGTAGACAGTATTTATAATTGAAAACAAATTCAGATAACAGCTATCACAACCAAACAAACTATTAAACTTCGGCTGTAAACGGGACGACAGTCCGAAGAAAGTAGATTCTATTCAATTCAACACTCACTTGGAGGAGAACGATATTCCCAATAGTTGCTTGATCAAATTACATAATGTAGTTTTAAGAACACTTATTGACACAGGTGCATCTTTTTCACTAATATACAAACGTATTTTTAATTCTCCCAAACCACAGGTAGAATTAAACAAGACTGGAATAAGGCTTAGTTCAGCATCAGGCGACGCAATCAAGTTTTAGGCACGGCACATTTAGAAATGAAGATAAACACATTAAAAATAAACCATACTTTCATCGTTGCAGATAATTTATCACGCAAAGGATTTTTTGGCAAAAAACAGTTGTAGGATATATTTCGATCTAAATTGTATTAGAATAAAGGACCAATATGTGCCCTTGCAAAACGATATCTGCATAGCCTCATTAGTCCGTCTTTGTAAAACAGTTACTCTTAAACCTCAGACAACATATAGACTCCCATCTAAACTAAAGCAAAATCCCTCTATTCCGGAAAATTCTGTATATGAGTCACTGCGGTAGAAAAAGGATTTCTAACCAGCGATCCATATATCGTGTTAGACCTATCGATAAGGAAACATCCGTGACAAGCTTGACAACTGATCACCATGAGCGACCAGCTCTGAATATCTCCTCAGTCAATAGCAATGTCGCCGATGGCGATTTAGTCGATATGACCTCCCCACGAAAACAAATTAACGTTCCTTTACACAAGAGTACAAAAGTAGGCGATTTAGTAGACAGATACCATGATATTTTTTCCAAAAATGTGTTCGACTTAGGTAAATATCCTCACGAACAAATAGCACTGCATACAAAACAAAACATACCCATTAAATCCAGACCATATCGCGTTCCATTTTTGGAAAGGGATATTTTAATGAAAAAAATCGGGAATTTGCTTGATGCTAAGAGTATACGCCCTTCTCATAGTGAATACAGTCAACCATGCATACTTGTAGACAAGAAGGACGGCTCTAAACGAGTATGTGTTGATTTCCGCCGTCTAAATTCTGTAGTTAAGTGCACCAGTTATGCCCTACCAAGGACTGACGACATATTAGCGTCTCTTAACGGAACCAAAATTTTCACAACTTTCGACCTATCTAACTCATATCACCAAATTGAACTTAAAGAGTCCGACAAGGAAAAAACAGCTTTAACTACACCTTTTGGCCTATATGAGTTCAATAGATTACCTTTTGGTATAAATTTGGCAGGTGGTCGTTTCCAAAGCATTTTAAACAAGGTTATTAAAGGCTGTGAGATGTTTTCGGTTAGTTACTTAGATGATATTTTGATTTACAGTGAAAACGAAGTAGACCATTTAAGGCACATTGAAGAGATTTTCCGAAGGTTACGACAAAACTGCCTGAAGCTAAAAGCTAAGAAATGCACCTTCTTTAAAGATTCAATTATTTACCTTGGCCACGAAATTACCGTAAATGGCATTGCACCTGACCAACAAAAAGTAAGGCTCTTAGAAACATCAATATCCCCAAAAGTGTTAAAGACGATAGATCAGTTTTAGGCTTTACTGGTTATTACAGAAGATTTATAAAAAAATACGCAGAAGTAGCTATCCCTTTAACTCAGTTAACTCACAAAAATGTTAAATTTCAATGGACGCAGGAATGCACTGACAGTTTTCAAGAAATTATAAAAAGGCTAGAACAAATGCCCATTTTATCACACCCAGATATTTCTAAGGAGTACGTTTTGTATTGTGACGCGTCAGATCAATCAGTCGGGGCAGTCTTGACTCAAAACCCATCCGGTTTAGAAAATAGTGAAAAACCCTTATTCCTTCTCAGTCATGCGCTTTCTAGAACCCAAAGAAAATATAGCACTATAATGAAGGAAACTTTTGCAATTGACTATGCATTAAAGAAACTAAATTGTTACCTTCAGGGAGCTAAGTTTACTATCAAAACGGATCATAAACCGTTAGTACACCTATTGACTGCAAATTTTGACAATAAACTATTACAGCGTTATGCTTTGAATATTTCCTGTTATGATTGCAAGATTGAATACATACCCGGAAACAAAAACATACATGTAGCAGCTGATTATATGTCGCGCGAAATATCACACACATCGGATATTTTTTTTTCAGACAGCCCCCACCCTATAAACGTAATTAATAACGAGGATTTAAATCCAAAACAATTAGCCGAGGCTTCTAAAGAACCTTCATCCTTAATAAACTCTAAAAATCACTCAGTTATCCAAATTAAACCTTAGTCAGGAACAAGACCTTGATGAAGATATTTCCAAATTAAAGAACCGCGTAAGGACAAATTCATTAACAAAAAATGAGAATGGAAGATTCATCCTAATCGACGATATCCTATATTACGTCACTGACCCTGATAACAATATCATTACCCGCATGTACATCCCGAAACACCTAAGACATTTAGTCCTGCAAGCCCGACATGAAATTGGCCATCCGGGAATAACCAGAATGTATGATATTATAAAGAAGGATTTCTACTGGCCCAATTTATTTAAGGATATAAATTCCTTTGTGGGAACATGCGTCCCGTGTCAAACGGTAAATTTGAAACAAATTAAAACGCCTTTGGGCGACGTCAGTATCCCTCCATACCCATTTGAGGAAGTTAGTATAGATTGTCAAGGCCCCTTTAACCAATCAATTCTTGGAAATAAGTACTTAGTCGTTTTTCTCTGCGAGCTTACAGCTTTCCCTGAAGTTATCCCGACAAAGGACATAACTGTAGAGACGATAATAAACGCATTATTTGAACATATCTTTTGGCGGTACGGTTGCCCTTTAAAGGTAAAAACCGATAATGGTCCGTGTTTTATTGCAAAAATGTTTCCAGAGACAATGGCAGATTTACACATAAATCATACTAGAACAACTATTTATTGCCCTGCTTCAAATGGGCGCAATGAAAGAAGCCATGCCACTCTAAATTCCATCCTGACAAAACTAATACCAAAATATCGGGATTTATGGGATGTAATGATAGGACCAGCGCTAGGTGGATTACGTTTTAACATGTCAGAAAGCATGAAACAAAGCCCGTATTTCCTCCTTTACGGAAGAGACGCAATCCTACCCATAGATAACCTTTTTGATCGTAGGCTAAAATACTATGGAACTGATTTCCACAAGAATATGTTGGAACGCAACCATCAAATTTACAGTGACGTTTATAAATCAATTATTAAGTCACGGTCGACTCGAAATACATACAATAAACGACGCAATCTACATAAAAAATCATGTCCGTGAGGGTAAACTGACCCCCATTGGAAACCATATTTCAGAGTCATACAAATTAAAGGCCCGAAAACCTTGGTAGTTAAAAACCAGTTAGACAACCAGCTTATTACAATTAGCAAAGACGATGTTAGACTGGCAAATCTAAATGAATGGGATATTCCCGTTTCAAAAGAACTACAACCAAGCCCAATCAGAAATTGTCGCTATGTACGCCCCCAGCTAACAAGTAGTTCAGAATTAACTGAGGCTGTTCGAAACAATAATAAGCCCAAATCCCGCGGAAAAAGGCTCCTCTCACGTACACAACGAGATAGGTTATCGTCCAGAAGCGAGTTCTCGCGTAACGAAGTTTCGCACAGCGAGGTTTCGCGTGGTGAAGTTTCACACCGCGATATCTCACACAACGAAACATCGCATAACAGCAATAATTCAGAAGACAATTTAACTTAATTTCAACTACAAACAAAACTTAGGAGACAAATATACGACAGAGAGCACTATGCTCCAACCGACAATTATTCGTTACAGTCAGAAACAGTTAAAGATAATGGGAATAAGTCCCAATATGAAGCTTGCGATAGTTCGATGGAAGTAGAATAATTAAAATTATTGTATTAATAATTAAAGAATGTGTGTAACTTAAGAGAATTGAATAGAAATACGTAAGATGTCCTGGGAATCAATGGAAATAGAATGATTTCACTAAATTATTGTATGAATAATTAAAAAAAAGTGTGTTTAACTCAATGAGTGTTGAATCGAAAATATCGAGTAACTCAAGGAGTGTTGAATCGAGAATATCGGGAATAGAAAATATAGAGTCCTGTAAACATAAAATGTTACAAAGTTTGTATTAGTAAATACATAGAAAAGTTAGAATATAAAGAGAAAGTACAGCAGAAGCCTGTAGTCCTTTTACAGAATCTGTAAATGTAGATACATGAACACTATAGTTACCTAGTTTGCAAATGGGTAAATTTAGTCCAAAGTAAGTTAAGGCGATTAGCATAAATTCACTTACCGGGTAAAAAAACCACCAAGTGTTATGTAATTACAACACGTTCAACCGAAATGACCTCCGCGCTCAGGTTAAGGTTAAATATTATTGAATTTTTTTTTGACAGATAAAATCTTTGTACATAAACGATCTGTTCCTATCATTGGTTAATTATGTAAGTCTTTCTCATTGGTTAATTATGTAAGTCTTTCTCATTGGTTAATTATGGAAGTTCTTCTCATTGGAAAATTGTGTAAACTAAAATACTATTGTTTCCAAATGTGACACCTGTCGAGTAAAGGTCCGGACGCGGATGTTTGCTTGAGGCAATTTCCACACAATACCGACCGGTCAGTTAAAGACAGTATCTCCCCATTTACGCCTATTAAATTTCAATTACGTTTAAATAAACCGGAGGCAGCTATTTTTTAACAGACACGTTTGCATAAACAATCTTTTACGACGAACTTTGGTTTAAATCAGGTTTTTTTTTATTAACGCGGCCGTAACCCTGTGTTTACATTGTTCACATTTGCTAATCAGTAAGATAACTATGCAATAATTAAAAGTTTGACTAAAAATAAAGGAATGAATGTCAAATATTCACGAACTAACAGTGCAGTGGCCTATGAACGAAAAACCATTGAAAGAGAAGGGGAACAAGCCAATCTGAACTTTCCACCTTTTGACCTTACCAAAAGGCACATATGAAAATTATTCATAGAGCATCTAAGTTCGGATAGATACCAAACGTATATACACTTCCATCTTTTCCATAGTGTATCCCTCCATTTTCCAACAAAAAATAAATAATTAAGATGGTAGTGGACATCGAACGGGTACCAACCAGACAGCTACTACGCATGCGCAGGTTCGAAACTGCGTGGGCACCAGACAGCTAACACGTTTGCAGGATTATTTCGGAGTAATGTTCCACTATTCTCCAGCCAACCGACGACATCCGGCGAGGTTTCCACCGACTAAACAACCGACGCTGTGCAATTATTAACATTAAAAGTGTGTACATAGTCCCTTTCAAAACCTCTTTTTGATTTAAGAACTGTTCAAGTGATATGGGAATAAAAATTATCATTCGGAACCCACAATCTTCAATCCAAATGTCAAAACAAATTCCCCTACGGCACTTTCAAGATATGTTTCACAATCGGACGATGGGACGATACAGGAAAGACAGGAAAATAACAACCTGAAGCGATATCAATCAACGAACATTCAATCACCTTAAAGTTACAGACACTACAGATCCAAAAAACAGACCTAAAGACACCCATTTAGTATAATATTGTTAATTAATATGGAATACTATGACTATGTGTGTGTTATATTTCTCACCATACTTTGAGTTTTGTGTTAACGTCAACTCTTTATTTATCATGTGTTATTGTTTGTTAAAATATTATTGTTAATTTAGGTTTTAATGATCTTTCATGTTAGTTCCAACCTACACCTAGTGTTGGATATTTTTATTTATTTTTCAAATGACATTATGAGGTGTAGAATAATGGATATTATTCTTATGACGGGGCTTGTCCACGTATATATGAAGTATTCTGAATGACATATGTTACATCTTAAATGTACTGTCTGTCTACGATATACGTGACCACCTGTCAAGGATACACAGGTCACCGTTTATGTAAGAGTTAGGAAGGCTCTATATAAAGAGTGGAGTTTTACTTATTGAGCAGACCGGCCATAGCCGTCGGCTCGCTATGCTGTCAGACTGTGTATTAACTATCTTATAAACTAAGCTGTGTGTTTTGAGTTATTATACGACACCAGCTGACTCTTCACTCTGTTATATGGTTAAAGATGGCATATGTTTAACTATATCCTGGCCATTACAGCGTCCCTCCCAGCTGACTCTTCACTCTGTTATATTGTAACAGATGGCTTCTGTTTAACTATATCCTGGCCATTACAGCGTCCCTCCCAGCTGACTCTTCACTCTGTTATATGGTAACAGATGACATCTGTTTAACTATATCCTGGCCATTACAGCGTCCCTCCCAGCTGACTCTTCACTCTGTTATATGGTTAAAGATGGCATAAGTTTAACTATATCCTGGCCATTACAACATCCCTCCCAGCTGACTCTTCACTCTGTTATATGGTAACAGATGGCTTGTGTTTAACTGTATCCTTGCCATTATAGCGTCCCTCCCAGCTGATTCTTCACTCTGTTGTATGATTAAATATGGCATATGTTAAAATATCTCATTAGGGAGGGAAAATAAACATTATGGACTCTGCGTAAAGTATCGACCCGGATCAGCCTAAGCATGACGCGCAGGCTTACCGGATAGACGCTTTTCGCTTCCTGTATATTTTCTGTTTTAGGAATTATTACTCTATATCTCTATCCCCCTGAGACAGAATGTGTCGGCCAATCTGCGCGGACTGTGCAGGCTGATCTGAGTCGATACATTAAGCAGATGCCATACTGTTGGTTTTCTCGTGGGACTGCTCAAATACTGTTTTGAAATAATGACGGTCAGTCTTTTATCTGTATTAATTATCACTCCTGGCAACCTCCTATGTATTTACTGGTAACCTGGCACGATCTTGTTACGACCCCTGACAACCCAATATGTATTTACTGGTAACCTGGCACGATCTTTTTACGACTCCTGGCAACCCGATATGTATTTACTGGTAACCTGGCACGATCTTGTTACTACCCCTGGCAACCCGATATGTATTTACTGGTAACCTGGCACGATCTTGTTACGACCCCTGACAACCCGATATGTATTTACTGGTAACCTGACACGATCTTGTTACGACTCTTGGCAACCCGATATGTATTTACTGGTAACCTGGCACGATCTTGTTACGACCCCTAGCAACCCGATATGTATTTACTGGTAACCTGGCACGATCTTGTTACGACTCTTGGCAACCCGATATGTATTTACTGGTAACCTGGCACGATCTTGTTACGACCCCTGACAACCCGATATGTAGTTACTGGTAACCTGGTATGATCCTTTTACGACTCTTGACAACCAAAATGTATTTACTGGTAGCCTGGTACGATCTTTTTACGACTCATGGCAACCCGCTATGTATTTACTGGTAACCTGGTACGATGTTCTTACGATTAACGTAATCCGATATGTATTTACTGGTTACCTTGTACGATGTTCTTACGACTCCTGGCAATCCGATATGTTTTTACTGGTAACCTGGTACGATGTTCTTACGATTAACGTAATCCGATGTGTATTTACTTGTAACCTGGCACGATTTTCTTACGATTTACGTTATCCGATATGTATTTGCTTGTAACCTGGTAAGATGTTCTTACGACCCCTGGCAATCCGATACGTATTTACTTGTAACTTGGTACGATGTTTTTAAGACTCCTTGCAACCCAATATGTATTAACTGGTAACCTGATACGATGTTCTTACGACGCCAAGCAATCCCTACAAGTATTTACTTGTTACTTGGTACGATGTTCTTACGACTCCAGACAACCCGATATGTATTTACTGGTAACCTGGCACGATCCTTTTACGACTCCTGGCAACCAAAATGTATTTACTGGTAGCCTGGCACGATCTTTTTACGACCCCTGGCAACCCGATATGTATTTACTGGTAACCTAGTACGATGTTCTTACGATTAACGTAATCCGATATGTATTTACCGGTAACATGGCACGATGTTCTTACGATTAACGTAATCCGATATGTATTTACTGGTTACCTTGTACGAAGTTCTTACGACTCCTGGCGATCCGATATGTTTTTACTGGTAACCTGGTACGATGTTCTTACGATTAACGTAATCCGATGTGTATTTACTTGTAACCTGGCACGATTTTCTTACGATTTACGTTATCCGATATGTATTTACTTGTAACCTGGTAAGATGTTCTTACGACCCCTGGCAATCCGATATGTATTTACTTGTAACTTGGTACAATGTTCTTAAGACTCCTTGCAACCCAATATGTATTAACTGGTAACCTGATACCATGTTCTTACGACGCCAAGCAATCCCTTTACGTATTTACTTGTTACTTGGTACGATGTTCTTACGACTCCAGTCAACTCAATATTGTATTTACTGGTAACCTGGAACGATATTCGTACGACTCTTGGCAATCCAATATGTATTTACTGGTAACCTGGTACGGTGTCCATACGACTCCCAGCATCCAGATATGTTTTACTGGTAACCTGGTACGATGACCTCACGACTCCAGGCAACTCGATATATATTTACTGGTTAGCTGGGACGCTGTTTTTACGACTCCTTGCAAACCGATAATTATTTACTGGAAGTCTGTATCAAGTATTGGGTTGAATTATATTAACATGTTCATGGTTGCCTGTTTGATATTTCTTTGTCATTATTTTGAAATATCAGGCGAGCTTCAATCAATGGTTTCATGTACATAACATACTTTTGCCAAGAAAGACAATCGTCAGAGACGAACGCTCTCCCAGAACTAATGTGTGCGGTTATTTATGTAAGCAAACATAAACTCTCATATAATGTGCATGACTATGAACAATCCGATTTAAAGTGACTTCGACTCGCAATTATTGTTAAAGCCTCCTGAAGTGTCATGTAATTGTAGAGTTGTACTTTAATACTTATCCTTATACTGCCGACGTTCCAAAACATTGCTGGAGAGGGTGAGATTAATCAAGATGAGCAATTCATCTTTTTTCCTCATTTCTTTTCCAATCTGTGATAACAAAAAAAATAAACATTAGATAGTTTAGAAGTAAAATGTATCCGTATTTTATTTGTCAAATCAGACGAATGTTTCTCATGTAGACGTCCAATTGATTGGAATGTGAGAGCAATTTATTTTAGGAATATCAACCATTTGATCTCTGAAACTTGTGGTACCAGTGTCCGCGCAATATGACCAGACTCTAAACTGTTTGCTGTCAAACAAAACAGTTATAACTTGGCAGTCCTAAAATTGGCTATGGACACTTCCTGATGCAGGTCCATTTTAAAATCGCAGTATTAGCAGGATAAGTCACCTACGATTGAGTACTAGGTCCATTTTAAAATCGCAGTATTAGCAGGATAAGTCATCCACGATTGAGTAATAGGTCCATGTTAAAATCGCAGTATTAGCAGGATAAGTCACCCACGATTGAGTACTAGGTCCATTTTAAAATCGCAGTATTAGCAGGATAAGTCATCCACGGTTGAGTACTAGGTCCATTTTAGAATCGCTGTATTAGCAGGATAAGTCATCCACGATTGAGTACTAGGACCAATTCCGCCGACCTTACTACGCGCTAATTAATTCTTAAAAGCTTAAAAGCAAAATTTCATCATGTTTTGCTTCCTTTTATACAAATGCAAAAGTACTTCATTTCTTACAAAGTACTTTTAGTCAGCGAAGTAATTATTTATGTCAACTTAGTCATTTAGGTCAATACAATCCACCATTCATGTTTTACAAACTATTAGGGAAGCAACATTGATGAAATATGCTTTTAAATATTTTAAAAGTATTACTTCGCGCTAAGTCAATTTGGTGTAATTGGACCCTGGTTAGTTAACCAGAGACCACGTATACCCTAACTCCCTAACTGCCAACGTGATATACATTTGTAACCGAGACACCGTTCAATAACAACGTGACATAATCCCCCCCCCCGTTCAATAACAACTTGACATAATCCCCCCCCCCTCCCCCAACAATAAAGGCTCCAATAGGAATCGTAATTTACTTCTAAATATATAAGGTTGCTTTTACACGTGACACAGTTCAATGGATACCTGAAGCATATACACGAATGGTGTTTTTATCTTCCGTAAACCGATCCCTCAAAACTAAAGTGTGCGTGTAATATTAATAAGCATAATCTATGATAAACGATAACGATGGCCGCCGCCCTCTTTTCACAAGTAATCAGCTAGGCGAGTGTTTATATATGTATATAGTAGGGATGGCAACGATTAATCGGTTACCCGGTTAACCGTATGTTTTTCGATTAATCGGTTAATAATTTAGGTAACCGAGTACTCGTAAAAAAAGATAAAATATATACACAGTTGTGTTTCACCTTTTGTTCTTTTCAATTTGTCACACGTAACTGACCGGAGAGGTTAATTATTCACACCTCGATCGGGAGTGTTTACATTACTGCGAAAACAGCCGCACTCGATGTTATTGATGATCGTTTGTTTGTGTAGTGTTAATCGTATAATTGTCAATTAAAGAAAGGTTTGTTTCTTTTAAAAAAAAAATTTGATGTCTAATAAAAGCAGAAATTATATGATTATGACTTATTAATTATATTTGGCATTTGTTTTTGATAATACAACTAATTAGAATGAATGTGGTAAATTTGAATTGTTGTTTTTGAAGATTTAAAGAGTAATTTCAAGTTTGTAACACATTTTCCCCTGAGTTGGTATTTAAACGTTTTAAAGATATGCAGCTATGTACCACTTTCATGCGACATATTATAAATCGAATATCGGTCACTTCGTTAAAAAAGATCTACAGAATATTGCCATGATGCCGCCTGCTACATCCTTTGTCTGGAAGTATTTCAAACGCTGTACTGAGGATAACAAAGTCAATGATTTCATTCATGACACTTCAATTATACTTAGTAAATATTTTCTTAACTGAATTGTCTATGAATCTTTACGGTTAACCGGGTAACCGGTTACAAAATTATACGAGGAACCGGTTAGTAATATCGGTAACCGTTGCCATCCCTAGTATATATAGGTATTAAATCTATGGCGTTTATATTCTGAAACGCCCGATTTCAACTTAAAACATATTTTCTGTTTTCTCATTTTCCCTTTTAACCTTCGATCTCGTCTCATTGTCACTTTTATTGTTTCCAAACTTGAATCACCAAAAGTTGATTTGATTATACGCACATGTACTTCTTCAAGGTAATTGTTTAGCGTTTCGACTTTCAGGACAATATTCATTACTCATTACTCATTTGAAATCTAACAATCTATTGTTGCCAGTGAGTATTAAAAAAGGAAATAATATCATTAGAGCTTGACGTTGTAAGTATTCTGAATACTATCTGGTTACAAGGCATTGGGCAAGAGTTTGATCCACCAGATGTTTATACAAATTTATTTAAAATGAGACAGAGAAGTAATGATGGAGACAGAGAGAGAATGGTAGATACATGTATAATGAGAGAAAGACAAACAGACAGACATACAGAGCAAAAGAGATATAATGAGAGAGAGAAAGAGAGAGAGAGAGAGAGAGAGAGAGAGAGGGGGAGAGAGAGAGAGAGAGAAAGAGAGAGAGAGAGAGAGAGGGAGAGAGAGAGAGAGAGAGAGAGAGAGAGAAAGAGAGAGAGAGAGAGAGAGAGAGAGAGAGAGAGAGAGAGAGAAGAGAAACAACGACATAAAAGAAGAACAGTGATAAACTAGAGAGACCATGTGACGGAGAGCGGGAGGGAGACAGCGTGCGAGCGAGAGATAGCGTCAGATAGAGAAAAACAGACGTACAGACGGACATACACGTGTGGGAAAAATGAATGTGACACACAGAAATATGTCCACGTCAGGCAGGGGAAAGCCGTCCTTTTTGTCCTTTTCCAAAAGCGAACCCAGATAAATCCTAAGGTTGGTTTCCCCGTTACGAGGATCTATTTTTACAGTATATCCCGCCAGTCAGACTGACCTATAAAATGCAGGATATCCTGCCAGTCTGATAGACCTATAAAATGCAGAATATCCTGCCAGTCTGACTGGCTTATTAAATGCGGAATATCCTGCCAGTCTGACTGACCTATAAAATGCAGTATATCCTGCCAGTCTGACAGACCTATGAAATGCAGGATATCCTGCCAGTCTGACAGACCTATAAAATACAGGATATCCTGCAAGTCTGACTGATCTATAAAATGCAGGATTTTTTGCCAGTCTGACTGACAAATAAAATACAGGAAATCCTGTCAGTCTGATTGATCTATAAAAAATAGGATATCCTGCCAGTCTGACTGATCTATAAAATGCAGGATATCCTGCCAGTCTTACTGATCTATAAAATGCAGGATATCCTGCCAGTCTGACAGACCTATAAAATACAGGATATCCTGCCTGTCTGACTGACCTATAAAATGCAAGATATCCAGCCAGTCTGCCTGACCTATAAAATGCAAGATATCCAGCCAGTCTGCCTGACCTATAAAATGCAGATTATCCTGCCAGTCTGACTGACCTATAAAATGCAGGATATCCTGCCAGTCTGACTGATCTATAACATGCAGGATATCCTGCCAGTCTGACAGACCTATAACATGCAGGATATCCTGCCAGTCTGACAGACCTATAAAATGCAGGATATCCTGCCAGTCTGACAGACCTATAACATACAGGATATATTCTATAGGTCAGTCAGACTGGCAGGATATCCTATATTTTAAAGGCCAGTCAGACTGGCAGGATATCCTGTATTTGATGAACAGTCCGTTATTGTCTAAATTATTTACAATCAATTGTGATCGCATAATATCAAATAAGTATAGCTGATCTCATGGACCGTCCGGTATACCCGTAACGCATCTGCTGTATTAGTCGGCAGCCGAATTAGTAACAACTACAGCAAGGAAAATTTCTTATTTTGTTACGACATATGACAGGTACAACCGCCATTATTTGAGATCGTGATGCACTCGTTGTCGTTCCGTTGATTTGCATATGGACGATTTTTCCACCATACTGAACCAGACATGTGCCAGGTGCAAGTTCATCGGATCATCTTCCATTTGTTCTGTGAATCATGGTATTGTAAAAGAGGACTCATTCTAATACATCAGTCGGTCCACTGCACACACAAATTCAACAGACAAGATGATTTCGTGAATGTTCGTGAATTAGATAGTTTAGAGACTTACTAATAAAAACATTCACTACGGTACTGAGCCTATCTAATTTCGAGTACAGTAGAATAACTGATGATATATAAGGTCAAATTATTTTCAAAATAGTCGTTTTGAAAAAAACATGGTTGGAATGTTTGGCTGGTCTGTAAATCCGTCTGTTAATGTGCAGTTCCAACGAATTCCATTGTTAACTTTATAAAAATTATAGGTATTTAATAACCATGTCATATCTAAGGTCATAATAACCCTTTCAATAATGAAATTTGACTTTTGACATCATATCAGTGTCGGAAATGTACCTATGCAAATACAATATATGTTAAGACAACTTACCGATATTCCTGTTGTTCACAAATAAATATTTTCCCTTTTCATTTACGCTATATTTTCAATCTATAAAATATACGTCAGGCCTTTTATGGTAGCTAAAGTCGAATGACGAGCATTAGTAACAATGTTAAAACACACGTGGTACATTTGCTTATAAGCACGGCCAATAGAAACCGTGATATAAACAGATTTAACCTATTACACTTTATCGGTAATTTTGAATAAAATGCTCTGAAACTTTTAACAAATTAGAGCTGTTGTATACGCTGTTATATAAGCTGTAACGGAAATAATATATAAGTGATTAAATTGTTGAATTTAAACGTCGTTCGTAACGATATTTTAGTATCGGTTGCAAATTCACCAAACGTGTGTTCCCTTGTTTTACCTTACCAGTATACTGTATGTATACAACATTATTCCAAGGCGACTGACTTCCTTCCCACATAGCCTATTATAGCCCATTGGTTACTAACGCTCAGTGTTTTAAATATTTGAGAAATGTAGCATATCTGTACTGCGACTCACACAATTTTATCTTGACGTATATGAAGGAATGCGTTGTTCAATAGACTCTTCACTTCGTTTCGCTCAAAATATGCAGTCTATTGAATGAAGTATTATTTCTTTAACTGTGCCTAGTTTGAGATGGCTCTTCTTTGAGAGAGAGAGAGAGAGAGAGAGAGAGGAAGAGAGAGAGAGAGAGAGAGAGAGAGAGAGAAGGGGGAGAGGGGGGAGAGAGATAGAGAGAGAGAGAGAGGGGGAGAGTGAGATAGAGACAGAGACATAGAGAGGCAGACAGACAGACAGACAGACAGACAGACAGACAGACAGAGACAGAGACATAGAGAGGCAGACAGACATACATAGTCAGAGTTGGAGATATACAGAGGGAAAGGGAGAGAGAGACGGAGAGAGTGATAGATGACCAGAGAGTTTGGGCGAAATGCAGAGAGAGGGAGAGTGGGAGAATGAGAGTTAGATATAAAGAGAGTATGTTTTCCCTATCTGAGACAAAATATTAGTTTCACTTCACTACTGTACTTAATATTTAAATTCATAACCTATATCTTAACGTTGTTCAGGGGCGTTTAAACCCTTTCCTACAGACAGCAAATATGCAGCAGACGAATTAGAAAACTCCTTGGTAATACTATGGAAATTGTATATGAATTCAAATTATTATATTACAATTACACAATATTTTGAAAAAAAGAGATTGCCTATCACGTATGTATCTAAAACGACATTGCAAAATAATTTTAATGATTTGAATCAACGTTTGAAATGTTTTGACGACTCGACCGGGCAGTCTTATTACAAGATATCATATTACCTATAGAAATGTGAAGTATCCACTTCATGCAAGAAAGGGACTTTTGCATGTTCATATATCGCTTTACATATATAGCTGTATTGAAATGGGTATTACACTCCTGTGTCTTTATAAAATAAATGAATATTTTCTTATGTTCTCCCACATGTACTAATTGCTGTTGTGTGATTGAATAATTCTAATTGAACGCCGTAATTTTCAACTGTTTTCAGTTTAATGACGACGGCAAGCTAACAGAAACTTGGGTTTCTTAATTGTTTTCCCACGAGTACTTCACACAATAATTGTTTACAAGCAACTTGCTTTAATCCCACGTTGATCATATTTTAGCCAGTTGGTGAAAGACAATTGACGCTAGTTATAATGAATTTTGTTGATCATCAATGAGTGAGTCAGGGATTGAACTAACGACCACTACATGTGTTTTGAAAAGGCATATTCAAAAGGTTATCTCCTCATGGAATTCAATCAACTTTTGAAGTGTATAGTCTGTTGGTCAAAGTGATCTGGGTTTTAAACGGAAACGGATTTGACCCTAATGGTCCTTTTGAACTTGAACTTTGTTCCAGTGAGCCACACAACAGTATGGGTCGTACAATCAATAACAATTATTCTACGAAAGTTGAAGACACTTTCACATAATGGTTCTTGAGGTATTGAGCGAAACAGAGTTGACCTTTAAGGTCCCTGTGACATTTACCGTTGACCCAATGACCCACGAAGTAACAGGGATATATGCTTTATTTACACCAATCGTCCTATGAAATTCGAAGAGTATGTGTACTATGAAACTCTTTTTATTTAGCAGAAACCAACGTAAGGATGGCCTGTCTTACTGACAAACAGAACAAGAACAATATGCCTCCCCCTTTTACGAATAAAGGACCCTTAAAACACGAAACGGTGGTATATGTCTCAAAGAAATAGCGCAATGACACTTAAGTGTACTAACAAAGTGTGACATGTTTCTTACATAAAAACTGTTAATTTCTTTGGTTGGTATTTATAACCATTTCCAATAGTTTTTGGGATAGGGGCTTTTCGCCCCTTTTCCATTCCTAGCATGCTTTTCGAAAAGTCTACTTACGGCTGCAACCATGCCGCACAATTGTCTTCATCCGCGAAATTCAAGTTTTGATTGGTTTGCCATCTAGTTTACAATGAATTCATTTGTTCCACCGAATAACAAAAAAAATACATCCGCTTGCATTAATGAGATACAAAGAGTTCCAACGAGTGAAACACACTCCGAACTATGATTGACCTCAATGTCAGTCTTGTTAGTTAACATCGACCGAGCTGTATAGAGAAATATGCAAATCACTGTAAACAAAATTCTAATTATTGAAGGGAGTTGAAACCATTGTGGCAAAAGTAGAAATTGCCTACGATAAACAATTTCTCCTTTTTCACTATGTTTTATAATGTTGCACATGCGTCTGTAAGCTGAAAATGGTTACATATTTTCCATGAAAGCGGAACTCTTTCCGTGATACTATAACAGCCGAATATTAAAGATATTTTTCAATTTTGCCTTACATCTAGGAGAAAATGTATAGTTGAAACTTTTGTGGAAAAAGAGGATAAGGGTCACGATAAGCAATTTCTCTTTTCGTCACGATGTATTCCAATGCCGTTT
Organism: Serripes groenlandicus; assembly: GCA_031761405.1. Classification (NCBI taxonomy): domain Eukaryota; kingdom Metazoa; phylum Mollusca; class Bivalvia; order Cardiida; family Cardiidae; genus Serripes; species Serripes groenlandicus. The sequence goes on along the minus strand of JASEVX010000012.1, from coordinate 86,373 downwards.
GCTGCAAATGCGTCAAAAAGCGACTGTAAGCGGGAAACGGTTGAACCGTTTCCGTTATAGCTATTTACATACAAATATTGAAAGTATTTTTGGAAACAGAACAGAACAGAAAGTAGTTTTGCAAAATCTCAATCAAACTTATCCAGTTGTTAGATATCCATGAGAGCTCGGTTCCTTTCGCAAACCAGCCAGATCCGCCCAGGCAAGACTGGATTCTGGCCCTTGAAATTATCATAATTGCTGTAATAGAGCTTGTGAACACAACAGAGGCTCCATTTACTATCTGATCTTCACTAAATTTAGATAATAGTTAAATATTGATGAGAGCTCGGTTCCTTTTGAAAACCAGCCAGATGTGCCCTTGCAAGACTTATGGCCCTTGAAATTGTCAAAATTACTATAATACAGCTTGTGAACACAATAGAGCCTCAATTTACTATCCGATATTCACCAAAAGTAGATAGTAGTTAAATATTTATATTATATACAAGACTTGCTTATTCTTCTTCCCTTTGTTGCTCTGGATTAAAAATGACCAAAGAACCATGCCAGTAGAGCATAGGCCCTCATGGGCTTTTTGTCCCCCGCTTTTAGCGAAAGCGTGGGGACTATTATTTCTCATTCGTCAGTCAGTCCGTCAGTCCGTCAGTCCGTCACGCTGTCACAAAAACTTTAACCTTGGTCATAACTTCTGAACCGTAATAGGTACTGCTTTCATATTTCACATGTGTATTCCTTGTGACAACCCCTTTCCATCAATACCAATTTGTTTGACCTTGTGACCTTGACCCTGGCGGGGGACCATAATTCTCTGAATTTGCTTGTTTCTACCTATTTCGTCTTGTCATTTTAACCACGTGTTTGAAGAAAAGAAAATGGTGGACGATTCAAATCTTTCGCTGATGTGATGCATTTTTTTTGAATCTCAATTCAATTATAAATAAGTTTTATTTAATCGTTGCAATAGCTGCCCTTGATGTAAACATCATGACAACGCTGATCGCAGCGGTCGGATAAATGTGAAAAGAAAAATTACTTATTGAAAACCGTACTCAAGAAGATTGCATAACAAAACCATCTGCTAGATGATGTCAATTGAAAATTCAGTTCATGTCACCAATTATAGAATGCTATACCAAAAGAACGTACTCAAGAAGATTGCATAACAAAACCCTCCAGTCTTAGGACTTCCTCAGGGGTATTTCCGTTCTGCTCAGATAAGAATCAATCTGGCATGTAAATTGATTTGCATGGCGTTTATCAAATGACCATTACCTCTCCCCATGGTGCTATAAGTAACGGTACACAGATAACATCTCCACTAGTGGACAGAATATAGTTTGGGTCAGGTCACAAAGTGAAAACTCTTCTGTGTTTTAAAAGATGTCTAGCTACCTTTATTTCAGACAAGAGAATACATGATTGTTATTCCTTTATCTGTGGAAATACATTTGAAATACATATTTAACTTTTCCCACATACAACAAATCTGCAGTAGACGACTTTGAAAAACATCTTAGCAAAAATATGGAAAATCTCTGTGAATGATAGTATAATACCTGCATAGGGTAGAAAACAGTGTGTCAAAAGGAGAATTGCTAATAATGAGAAAATTCTCTATTTTTCACAATGTTTTCAAAGTTTTTCCGCATCATATAATCTGAAACTGTTTGATGGAAGGGTTTAATTAAGATAAGTCAGATAAGTATATAAGTATATAAAGATAAAACCAAGATGAACAAAAGAAAAGTTAACCATTTCCCTGATATCATACATATAGCATTTGACACCTCTAGAACAAAAATAAACATTTGAAAATATTTTAGGAAATAGCTCATAATGTATTTTTTCTTCTTTTCTCAAAGTTTTTTCAACTTTGATTCTCAACAGTACTTCCATATTTTTTGGAAAATATTTTAGGAAATAGCTCATAATGTATTTTTTTAGCTCACCAATGCACGAAGTGCAAGGTGAGCTTTTGTGATCACTCACCGTCCGTCGTCCGTCGTCGTCCGTCCGTTCACATTTTCCTACAAACGACTTCTCCTCCTACACCAATTAACCAAATTCAAAATAATTTTACAGGAATGTTTCTTGGGTGGATCTCTTTCAAACTTGTTCAAACAATTCTATTCCATGCAGAACTTTGGCTGCCACGGAAACAAAAAAGCGGAAATTAACCAAAACTTTAAAAAATCTTCTTGTCTGAAAGTAAAAGGCCCATTGCCTTTGATATTTGGTATGTAGCATCATCTAGTGAACCTCTACCAAGATTGTTCAAATTATAGCCATGGGGTCAAAAATGACCCCTCCCCGGGGGTCACTTGTTTAACATAGACTCATATAGGGGAAAAACTTTAAAAATCTTCTTGTCTAAAAGTAGAAAGCGCATGCCTTTGATATTTGGTATGTAGCATCATCTAGTGAACCTCTACCAAAATTGTTCAAATTATAGCCCTGGGGTCAAAAATTACCCCTCCCCGGGGGTCACATGTTTAACATAGACTCATATAGGGGAAAAACTGTTAAAATTCTTCTTGTCTAAAAGTAGAAGGCACATGCCTTTGATATTTGGTATGTAGCATCATCTAGTGAACCTCTACCAAGATTGTTCAAATTATAGCCATGGGGTCAAAAATGAGTGTGTCACTTTTGGTCGAGTGTCGAGTAAGAATGGTCGAGTGTCGAGTAAGAATGGTCGAGTGTCGAGTAAGAATGGTTGAGTGTCAAGTAAGAACGGTCTAGTAAGAATGGTCGAGTAAGAACGGTCGAGTGTCGAGTAAGAATGGTCGAGTAAGAACGGTCGAGTGTCGAGTAAGAATGGTCGAGTGTCGAGTAAGAATGGTCGAGTGTCGAGTAAGAAAGGTCGAGTGTCGAGTAAGAATGGTCGAGTGTCGAGTAAGAATGGTCGACTAAGAATGGTCGAGTGTCGAGTAAGATAAATTGAATGAGGAAAGTAAAAAAAGATATAGGTTCTACATATATCATTTTATTGGAAGAAAAAAAAGAAGTTTGGTAGTACATTCAAGAACACTTACAAATATTTGAATTCACCTGATTAATTATTATTATCTTGAGATAAATGTGAAAAAGGGGTAGCATCATCTAGTGGACCTCTACCAAGATTGTTCAAATTATAGCCCTGGGGTCAAAAATGACCCCTCCCCGGGGGTCACTTGTTTTTCATAGACTCATATAGGGGAAAGAACACTGAAAACTTTTTAAGTTTGATTAAATCAGGTGAGCGATATAGGACCATCATGGTCCTCTTGTTCTTCTTTTCTGAAAGTTTTTTTCAAATTTGATTCTCAACAGTACTTCCATATTAGTTCATGTTTCATAGTTTTGCTAATATGTTTTCACAGCAGACATGTAACTTTGAAAACAGCAAATAAGTTGAAAGGTAAATTCATGCAAAGAACTATCTCTCATTCCTAGTATAATTGTCAGATATATTTTGAGATGGTAATGGTTGTTAACAGAATATTACATGAGGAAAAAGGTTGTGGTCCATTTTCAATATATTCAATGTGTTGACCCAGTAACTACACACTATTTGAACTATATATGTATGGTCTTTATAAAAAAGATTTTCACCACGTTAACCTGGTTACGAAAATTACGGAAAAAAGCGTATATTTGACAGTTTTAAAAAGGTATGAGTACAATTGTTAACTCTTCTCTGTAATGGTTCCAATTGGCAGTGTACATTTGTGTTTATAAACTTGTTATTATATAAGGCCACAATTCTGCTAATCTTTGTTTAACTTTTCATGCACAATACATATTTGGGGCTACATGTTTAGCTTTTCTTACAATGCGTGACATTTATCCAACAATGTGTTTTGCAAAAACAAATAACAAAGTTTATGAAAATACATGCATGTTGTATTTCATTATATATATTTGGACACTGGTGAAGAGAGAGGTAAATGTTGCTAACTGGTTCATATACTTCAATAGGAAATGTTGACAAGATGACATTCTTGGGTAGAGAATGAATTCCATCCTTCATCTGTAATCTTGTTGTCTTTCATCTAAAAAGATAGTAATGTTTATTACCAATTAGCTGAAACTTAATTTAGAATATGTAATCACATTTGAAAAACACGAATAATATTTTTTTCTAATTTAGCCGTTTAATCTTTAGGGTTCAACACTAAAGAGAAGAAATGTTAAATACATGCAACAAATAAAATATACCTTTTGTTTTACATTTAATGCAGCCAGTTCATCTAATCATGCATTCCCTGGCTTGCTCACACCAGTACTCCACACAATATACTTTCCAAGCAAGTGGCTGCTTTTCCACATAGACTGTTATCCCATTGGTGAAAAACGAATGACGCATCTCACAGTGACTTTTTTCAAACGTTCGAAAAAACATTGACCGAGCCTGGATTCAAATTCAAAACCCCTGGATTGCCAGCTCGCGTCCCTACCGACTGAGCTACCAGGGCTCGGCTTTCTTTCCTACATACGCCAATTTTTCAGCAAACGCACATCTAGGCAAAGCTAGGGAAATTTCTGTAACTTAAAGAGTATAATTGTTGAAAAGCGACAAACACATTAGGACAAAAGGAACAATTTCCCCTTTTGCAACAATGTTTTCAAAAGTCGTTGGCTGCAGAGGTGTCAGGAAGCGTCTGTATGTTGAAATGGTTAATTACTTGCTATGGGAAGTTTAAGACTCTTTTACATTACAAAATGTTTGAAGAAAAGAATAAAACCATTATTAGCTCGCCTATTCGAAGAAATAGGGGAGCTTATGTAATCACCCTGGCGTTGGCGTCCGCGTTGGCGTACGCGTTGCCAGCTTGGTCAAACCTTTGCGTGCAAGTTCTTTTCTCAGACACTGTGTATTATGCTGTTGCTTTGAAACTTCACACACTTATTCAAGGTCATAAGGCGACCTTGTATGCTTTTTTGGACTTAGAATTTTGGTCAAATCTTTGCGTGCAAGACCTTTTCTCAGACACTGTATAAGCTGTTGCTTGAAAACTTCACACACTTATTAAGGGTCATTATATGACTCTGTATGTCAAGTCCCATAACTCTGGTATGGATTTTTACCGAATTGTGCCCCTTTTTGGACTTAGAATTTTGGTTAAACCGTTGCGTGCAAGGCCTTTTCTCAAACACTGTGTAAGCTGTTGCTTATCGTATATAAATAAATTTACAGATTTAAAAGGCCCAAACGGGCCTGTATGGACTTGGTTAACATTTGCATGCAAGTATTGAAAAAAGTGTTTTATCTTGCAATAGGTGATACTGTGTGACTTTACCTAATGCAATAACTGTTCTGAAGTAGGCCCTTATAGATGATGGGCCTGATAGGCGAGCTATATTGTCCTCCGACAACTCTTGTTATAATGGGCAAAGACGCAGTTGCAGGAGACGACTTTTGAAAACAATGGCAATGCTACAATGATTTCAAAATGTATGGAATAATTACACTTTTGTTATTAAAATATGCCTGTTAGAAGGTAATAGTACCCTGCAATCAGCAACTTTTAGCCATATTTGCTTTTCATTCCAAGTATGATTTTCAGTTCCTTTTGCTAAAATATATACCAAGATCAGCCTGCATATATACATGCACTCTGATCTTGATATGTAATGTTTGTTACTCTTTTATAAGCAAACCATATACAATACATTTATATCACATGCTGAAAATCCGGATATAAGGGTTAAATTTGTTTTATTCAAGTAATGTTTTCAAAAGTCATGATTCCTGCAACAATATCAAACAGTGCTTATATTTCACAAAACTTAAAATTATAAGTTAGTTTAAAAGTGTAAAGGTAATTTTTAATTAGCAAGTTTTTCCTATCGAATATTACAAGTAGATAATTCCTGCTGTAGAAAAGGGAAAATGCTCTGGTTCTCAAGTCAACTTTGTGGCAAAATAATAAAAAAAATATGTCCAAATTAACAATTCAATTCAGTTAATTTCATTCATAATATGTTTTGAAATTTGAACATTCTTAAATACCTAATAAGGGAAAGGATAACATTTAAAAGAAAAAACATGGACCTACCTTGAGCACTTTTTTCTCTGATGCAAAATTCACGATTCTATAAAAACTCAGTAAAACTTGAAATTCTCTTGTTTATCTAACTAGTGGCTGCAAGTGACCATCGGTACCAGTGACCATTACTGTAAATGGCTTATCGGATTCTGCCCATTAATTTTGGCCTTTCGGATTCTGCCAATTAATTTAGGTGATAAAATCTCCCCCTTGCTGTGCTGACCCTCGTAAGCCAGATCAAAGAATACTGGAAACAAGTATGATTTTGGGAGGATGTCCTAGGACTGCCTCTGCTAGATGATGTCAATTGAGAATTCAGTGCATGTCACCAATTATAGAATGCTATACCAAGAAAATATACACAGCTCGGTGAATGTCCCCAATTATGCAATGATATACCAAGTACATGTGTACAGCTGGGTGCATGTACCCAATTATAGAATGATATACCAAATTTAAATCGGAATAATAAACACTGTTTCCCTACAAACAAGAATAAATACAACATTGCTTTTGTTCTTATATTTACTCAGATTATTGTAAACTTCTTTTGCAATACAAAATGGAGCAATTTATTTCTATGTTAAACGACATTTTCTATCGAATGGAATATATTACGTATTTACCACTATTAGAACTACTTATCACTTTGTTTATGGAGATCGAATCTGAAAAGAGTTTATCAATGTATTGTGCAGTGACTCATTACACGGTGTTATGGTGTTATGGTGACGAAGCGCATACATAAAATCACCTTTATAACCACAAAAATGAAATGTTTACTGAAAAAAGTTAAAAATCGAAACAAAACTATGCACAGTCTTTGAAGCCCCCATATTGAATATGTTTATATTTTGATGTTAGTATCATTGTTTAAACTGTCAAAGGAACCACAGCTTTCTTGACTGAGTATAACAAACATCGTACACTCTGATCGTGTTTTTGTCGCAAGGCTATTCGACACGAGTTTCATGCTTAAGGTCAGTGCATTATGTTCAAAGCGCGAATTCAAATCTCCTTTTGGGTATAATATTTGAACATGCACAATTATTAGTTAAAAACGTAAACTGTCACATTTAATCATTACCAGACCATAAACGAACGCATCCAGTTCACGTATTTTTTAAGAACTTTAACTTTATTATTTCTATTTTTTGATATCCTACGACGGTTCATGCATATTAACGTCTTTGAAATATGTACGGATAAGTGATAATATCTCAAAATATTTGATCAAATACCTATGAAATGTTATGTTCATATGATGTTCTTTAAAACAAATATCCATTTGTATGATATAAATGAACACAAAAAGCAATTAAGTCGTTTGTTTAACTACGGGTTAATGCGTACGAGTATGTCATTTGTCTAAACTACGGATACATGGGGACCGAGTGTGTGATGTGTCTAAACTACGGATAAATGGGGACAAAAGTGTATTAGCACCAATTGCGAGTGTAATATTTACACCGTACTAGTGCTTTCTCCTGTTTTACTTAATCATTTGACTCCGTTTATTGGTGTGTCCCCAATTAGAAGGTGTGTATACACATAAATGTCCCCAATTGACACCAAACACACACACACACACACACACACACACACATACACACGGACTGACGTGTTCATACATGAAAACCACTACATGCGAAATAACACCTGAAAATGATTACAGTGCTTTCAGGAGGTTATAGAGGAAAAAAACGCATTTTAAGGAAAATTGAAATACAGAAACGTATCTAGGGGTCCAAAACGTATGAATCCTTACTTTGAAATTGCACCTGCAAATCACTACAGTGTCACGTGATCAACCTGACGCATAACGGAAATCGGCTACATGCAACCCACTACCAGTTCGAGACACACATGCTATCCATTACCGGTTCGAAACACACGTGCATTCCACTACCGCTGTTCGAAACACACACGCATTCTACTACTAAAAGGCGAGTCGCTATACAATTGTGGCGAATCGTTAGTAATTCGACTAAAAAATAAATTGCTCACAAAGTAGAGTAAAATGTGCGAGCCTGTTAAATCGACCTCATAATCGAGTGTTTAAAATTCAGACGCACACCGGCAACCCAAACTTAGCCTGGATTATTTTGTAGTGATAGTGACGAGAGAGAGAGAGAGAGAAAGAGAGAGACGTGGAGATATATATATATAGAGAGAGCGAGCGAGAGAGAGAGAGAGAGAGAGAGAGAGAGAGAGAGAGAGAGAGAGAGAGAGAGAGAGAGAGAGAGAGCAAGAAAGAGAGACACGCAGAAAAAGACAAAGATACAAAGAGAGCGAGATAAAATGATAGTGACAAACAAATGTATATAGATAGAGAAAGAGAACGACAGACAGACAGACAGACATACAGAGAGCAAGAGTGAGATAAATACAGAGAAAGAGAGAAGATGGGATAGAGAGTGAAAGACATACATAGAGAGAGAGAGAGAGAGAGCGAGAGAGAGAGAGAGAAAAAGAGAGAAAATGTGTCAAGGAGAGAGGAAGATAGTGAGAGAGAGAGAGGGATATATATAGAGAGAGGGAGCGAGACAGAGAGACACACGCTGTGATATCGAGATAGAAACAAGGGAGAGAGAGAGAGGGGGAGAACGATAGAGAAACAATATATATACAGAGAGAGAGAGAGACACACACACACACACACACACAAATATATATATACAGAGAGAGAGAGAGAGAGAGAGAGAGAGAGAAAGACAGCCAGACAGACAGACAGACAGACAGACAGACATACAGACAGACAGACAGACAGGTCTGTCAGACAGACAGACAGACAGACAGACAGACAGACATACAGACAGACAGACAGACAGACAGACCAACATTTAACACTTGTGAGCTCTTTGTATTATGGGTTTAATCTCTATCCATGTTTATGAGTTCATAAAATATTTCTGAAAATTGAATGTTAAGAGCTTTAATCTGTTTAAATATTAGGAGGTTTTTTTTACTAGTTACCACATACGGTATCTATGAACCACATTTCCCTGTAAAGTATGGGCTTTTCCCCCGCATCCTGTACTGACTATTAAAATAGATTAGAAAAACTATTGTTACTTTTTGAATTGTAACCATTTAAAAAATTGTATGTTTTTTATCAAAAAGACTGTGTCCAAATATCTATTTAACTTCTATTTAATACCTGTGGAAAACTTATCAATGAGTATTATTTCACCTCCAACTAGAAACTAGCGATGTCTTTGGACAAGAGCAGTCAATTGGTGACCCCCACACTTTCAATAGTGGGTCAGTAAATTTCTATAGTGTGTCACTAAACGAGTTTTTATTGAAATAACGTTAAGTTTAAAACATTAAAATTGTGAGTTGTACTTTTTTATGAAACAATATCAGTATTTTTTTTTATTATTTAAATAACTATATTTTTAAAATGACTCCACCCCCAGCCACCACTTTAATAACAAATTGAAACAATATCATTTCTTTGCTCATGAAATGATGAAATAAATCAGTTAGCTGGTCTATTACTGACCAAATAAGTAATATTAACATACTCATAACCTCATAATACATAAATATATGGACATATTTCCACATAATACACAGACTGTCTGTGCACCATCTTCCACTTAATACATGGACATATTTCCACATTATACACAGACTGTCTGGGCACCATCTTCCACTTAATATATGGACATATTTCCACATAATACACATATATGGACATACTTCCACATAATACACAGACTGTCTGCACACCATCTTCCACTTAATATATGGACGTGTTTCCACATAATACACAGACTGTCTGGGCACCATCTTCCACTTAATATATGGACATATTTCCACATAATACACAGACTGTCTGTGCACCATCTTCCACTTCATATATGGACATATTTCCACATAATACACAGACTGTCTGTGCACCATCTTCCACTTAATATATGGACATATTTCCACATAATACACAGACTGTCTGCGCACAATCTTCCACTTAATATATGGACATATTTCCACATAATACACAGACTGTCTGCGTACAATCTTCCACTTAATATATGGACATATTTCCACATAATACACATATATGGACATACTTCCACATAATACACAGACTGTCTGCGCACAATCTTCTACTTAATATATGGAAATATTTCCACATAATACACAGACTGTCTGTGCACCATCTTCCACTTAATATATGGACATATTTCCACATAATACACAGACTGTCTGGGCACCATCTTCCACTTAATATATGGACATATTTCCACATAATACACAGACTGTCTGTGCACCATCTTCCACTTAATATATGGACATATTTCCACATAATACACAGACTGTCTGTGCACCATCTTCCACTTAATATATAGACATATTTCCACATAATACACAGACTGTCTGCGCACAATCTTCCACTTAATATATGGACATATTTCCACATAATACACAGACTGTCTGTGCACCATCTTCCACTTAATACATGGACATATTTCCACATAATACACAGACTGTCTGCGTACAATCTTCCACTTAATATATGGACATATTTCCACATAATACACATATATGGACATACTTCCACATAATACACAGACTGTCTGCGCACAATCTTCTACTTAATATATGAAAATATTTCGTCATAATACACAGACTGTCTGTGCACCATCTTCCACTTAATATATAGACATATTTCCACATAATACACAGACTGTCTGCGCACAATCTTCCACTTAATATATGGACATATTTCCACATAATACACAGACTGTCTGTGCACCATCTTCCACTTAATACATGGACATATTTCCACATAATACACAGACTGTCTGTGCACCATCTTCCACTTAATACATGGACATATTTCCACATAATACACAGACTGTCTGCGTACAATCTTCCACTTAATATATGGACATATTTCCACATAATACACATATATGGACATACTTCCACATAATACACAGACTGTCTGCGCACAATCTTCTACTTAATATATGGAAATATTTCGTCATAATACACAGACTGTCTGTGCACCATCTTCCACTTAATATATAGACATATTTCCACATAATACACAGACTGTCTGCGCACAATCTTCCACTTAATATATGGACATATTTCCACATAATACACAGACTGTCTGTGCACCATCTTCCACTTAATACATGGACATATTTCCACATAATACACAGACTGTCTGTGCACCATCTTCCACTTAATACATGGACATATTTCCACATAATACACAGACTGTCTGCGCACAATCTTCCACTTAATATATGGACATATTTCCACATAATACACATATAAGGACATACTTCCACATAATACACAGACTGTCTGCGCACAATCTTTCACTTAATATATGGACATATTTCCACATAATACACAGACTGTCTGGGCACCATCTTCCACTTAGAATAGGGACATATTTCCACATTATACACAGACTGTCTGCGCAACATCTTCCACTTAATATACGGACACATTTCCACATTATACACAGATTGTCTGGGCACCATCTTCCACTTAATATAAGGACATATTTCCACATTATATGTAGACAGTCTGTCTCACCCACCTCCATGTAATATATGGACATATTTCCACACAATACGCATACAGTCTGCTGCACTGTTTAAACTGTATACCGGTGCTCGGTGAAAACATAACTAAAGCATTTTTTTCAGCAGATACACCTACTCCCCGCACTCTACATCTCTACTCTATATCTGACAGACCATGAAATTTTAATATGCCACCCTTTGGAGGAATAAAAATTAAAATAACACCAACTATTTAACACCTTTATTATGTGAACAGCTAATCAAAGGGTATTAACATACTCATAACCTCATAATACATGAATCGCTGACTATTTTTGAAAGTGTTCAACACAATACATGAAATAGTATTTAAAGAGCATGTTAATTATCCTCATCTATTGCTGAGCCTTAATAGTAAACTGAGTATCCATTAATTGCAGACTATTTTCTCAGTTTTGTATGCAACACACTCACAGAGCTCAAACACAATGCGAAGTTTCATTGAATGCCCATTGGTAATTAAAAAATTAAGGCAGACAAATTATAGCAATGAATTCCATATTGAATAACTTTGACCTCTAGGTGACCTTTACTTTTGAGATAAGAGCATGCATTTTGTGCCAAGGGACCTACTCCCCAAACTCTGCATCTGTGTTGAATTTTATTGACTAAAAAGTACGACAAGACAACAATTATACCTCTGAAATTCATATTGATCAAGTATGAATTTTCTGCGTGACACAACAACTCGTTGAGCTCTATAATTGTGTAAAGATTAATAGAAATCCCTTGAATAAAGTTATATCCTTAAAATAAGAATTGTGTACTTGACAGAAGGACAATCGGACTCACTGTGTAACTTTAATATACACCCTTATGGAGAATAAAAAACACAAACTATTTTAACACCATCTTCAACTTAATTTATGGACATATTTCTAAATAATAGACTATTTGCTATTTAAAAAGATATGGCCATATGTCCACATAATGCAGACTTATTGCCATACCGTCTTCCACTTAGTATATGGACTTGTATGTATAATTGAAGCATAGGCCAACCTTTTCAGTCATCAGTTGAGAAGACTGGACTCTGCACCAGTAATACCAGACCACATTTTCAGCAAAGGAGCCTGACAACTAAAATATATCTCGTCTTTCTTCTGCAAGAAAATCTCCAAAAACACATTTAAAAATTTCTAGACCTTATCCCACATACTATTGATGAAAACGTAGGAATACAAGGAGCTTTTTTGGAAAAATAGGAAAAAGTAGGAACACTTTAAAAAGAGGAGGAAAAATCAGGAAAACTAGGAATGCTGGAGAGCCTGTATAATAATATATGGACAGATTTCCACATAAAAGACTATTTGCTGTTTAAAAAAATATGGAGAGATTTCCACAATACACATACTGTTTGCCTCACTATTTCCCCCTTAATATATGGACATATTGACCATCAACACAATGGCCAAAGTTATTGTTTATTTTTTTCTTTATGGTTTCCCAGGATCGCTCATGGAGTGATCCACCACTCTCTCTGCTTCTGTCAATGGCCTCATAACACTCTTGCCGAGTTGGGCAGGTCCTTGTGGTTGTTTTGTTGAAATAGTGAGGCAAGTATCTTCTAAGCTCTTCCTCCTCCTCTTCGGACCATGTTTACTTTGTGCCTATTTAAAAAAGCGATATCAATGGTTGTACTGAACAGCCTACAATCAATAATTCACAATTCATCTTTCACAAACTAAGATTACATTTGAAAATGGCCAAACTGTTAACATTTGTAGTTTTTGGCATCTAGCTATGAAAATGCATACTCATGTCAAACACTGAATTTAATTCATGCTTATGACTTTAGAAGTATATGGTCACTAATGTTTTACTTAAAGCTATGGTAGATAACTTGAGAGTACTTTTTTTAAAACCTTAGGTTTTTTAAGACCTATCTATTCTTACTTTTCTTAACCTTCTTTCGTGTCTGCAAAATGTCCACCCCATCGTCATTCATGTAGTCTTCAACAGCCAAATCTGAAATTGCAAGAATCTTATAACTACTTAACATTGAAAAAAAAAAAAATTAAGTATAGTTGTAAGCTATATCCAACTCTTTTTATTATTAGTAGTAGATAACTGTTGACAGTAACTTTAAGAGTTGAAATTCAGAAGCTAGAACATAAGTTTACAATACTTGGACAACCTAACCTCATGATATCTGGACATATATTGTCCCAAAAAAACACGATAAACTAGCTTTTAGAGAATTCAAGATTCTTAATAACTCATAATATTTGGATTCTACAAGCCTGTAATACTAAGAAATAATCTAGGAGCATATGTACATGTAGCATTTTCAATTGTATGCACATGCACAAAAGCTAATAAGGGATCTTTCGCTATCATTTCTTCATGTCTCCATATGTTATGCAGGGTGGGTATCCCGTACAATAGGAAATTTTGGCAACTTGATAAGTTTACAATACTTCGACAACCGAAGCGCAAACATATCCTGATTATACTTGGACCAACTAAGCTCACAATATCTGGATACATCTTGTCCCCCCCCCAAAAAAAACAGGGCCATGATGGCCCTATATCGCTCACCTGATTTAATAGAACTTCAATAGTTTTTCAACGGATCGGAAATATTTAAATAATCTTGGTAAAGAGTCCCCCAAGGAACATATGTGCAAAATAATTTTCAAATCAGGCTAGTACTTTTGGACAAGAAGATTTTTAAAGTTTTAAGAATGCACAGAAAGTACATGTATAAGGAAAACAAGCTCCGCCCCTAGTGGCCATGTTCTTCAACGGATCGAAACAATTTGAACATTCTTGGTGGGGGGAGGGGGTGCCACAAGGAACATTTGTTCAAAATAATTTTCAAATCGGGCCAGCACTTTTGGACAAGAAGATTTTTTAAGATTTGGCAATTTTCCCCTTTTCTGATGCCGCAGCAACCAAAGTTCTACTTGGAATTTAATTCTTTGAACAATTTGAAAGGGGACCACCTAAGGACCATTCCTGTGAAATTATTTTGAAATCTGGCCAGTTCTTTTGGACAAGAAGATTTTTAAAGTTTTAACAATGCACATATAAGGAAAACAAGCCCCACCCCCTTGCGGCCATGTTTTTCAACGGATCCAAAATATATGATCACTATTGGTAGAGGGTGCCCTAAGGAACATTTGTGCAAAATAATTTTCAAATCGGGTCAGCACTTTTGGACAAGAAGATTTTTTAAGATTTGGCAATTTTCCTCTTTTCTGATGCCACATCAACCAAAGTTCTACTTGGAATTGAATTTTCTGACCATCTTTGAAAGGGAACCACCTAAGGACCATTCCTGTGAAGTTATTTTGAAATCTGTCCATTGGTTTAGTAGAAGAAGTCATTTGTAGGAAATTGTTAACAGACGGACAGACGCCGACGACGGACGCCGGACATTCAGTGATCACAAAAGCTCACGTTGCACTTCGTGCATAGGTGAGCTAAAAAATATTACCAGCTTTTAGAGAATGCAAGATTCTTAATAACTCATAATATTTGGATTCTACAAGCTGGTAATATTCTGACATGTTCAGAAGTGTACATGTACATGCAGCATTTTCAATACTTAGTATGCACATACATATAACCTCATAGGGGAGCTATCATTACTTAGGTCTCAATATATGATTATGTTAGACTGGGGGGGAGCAAGAGGGAGTCACATCATTAAGGAAGTTTTGGTCACTTCAAAAAGTTCACAAAACTTGGACAACCTATTAACCTCATGATATCTGGACAAATCTTGTCCCAAGAAAACGAAACATTTCCAGCTTTTAGATAATTGAAAAATCTTAATATTTGAATACTATAATCCAGTAATATGCAGTCATGTTATAAACACAAAGGTACAGAGAGAACATTTAAAGTGATGAAATGATTTTGGCAATTTTAGAAATTTACATGACGTAATACTCAGACAGATTTAAGAGATTGTACATGTAAGTGTAGCATGTTCAATTGTATGCACATACACATAACTTGATGAGGGAACTATCATTACTTTGGTCTCGATATGTAATGCGGGGTGGATATCCAATACAATATGAAATTTTGGCCACTTGATAAGTTGACAATACTTGGACAACCTAACCTCATGATATCTGGACATATATTGTCCCTAAAAAACCAAAAAACTAGCTTTTAGAGAATTCAAGATTCTTAATAACTCATAATATTTGGATTCTACAAGCCTGTAATACTAAGACATAATCTAGGAGCATATGTACATGTAGCATTTTCAATTGTATGCACATGCACAAATCCTGATAAGGGATCTTTCGCTATCATTTCTTTTGTCTCCATATTTAATGCAGGGTGGGTATCCCGTACAATAGGAAATTTTGGTCACTTGATAAGTTTACAATACTAGGACAACCGAAGCGAAAACATATCCTGATTATACTTGGACAAACTAAACTCTCAATAATTGGATACATCTTGTCCCCCAAAAAAAAACATTACCAGCTTTTAGAAAATGCAAGATTCTTAATAACTCATAATATTTGGATTCTACAAGCTTGTAATATTCTGACATGTTCAGAAGGGAACATGTACATGCTGCATTTGCAATACTTAGTATGCACATACATATAACCTCATAGGGGAGCTATCTTTAATTAGGTCTCAATATATGATTATGTTTAGACTGGGTGGGAGCAAGAGGGAGTCACATCATTAAGGAAGTTTTGGTCACTTCAAAAAGTTCACAAAACTTGGACAACCTATTAACCTCATGATATCTGGACACATCTTTTCCCAAGAAAACAAAACATTTCCAGCTTTTAGATAATTGGTAAATCTTAATTTTTGAATACTACAATCCAGTAATATGCAGTCATTTTATGAACACAAAGGTACAGAGAGAACATTTAAAGTGATGAAATGATTTTGGCAATTTTAGAAATTTACATGAATAAACATGTAATATTCAGACAGATTCAAGACAGTGTACATGTAAGTGTAGCATGTTCAATTGTATGCACATACACATAACTTGATAAGGGAACTATCATTACTTTGGTCTCCATATGTAATGCGGGGAGGATATCCAATACAATATGAAATGTTGGCCACTTGATAAGTTTACAATACTTGGACAACCTAACCTCATGATATCTGGACATATATTGTCCCAAAAAAACACGATAAACTAGCTTTTAGAGAATTCAAGATTCTTAATAACTCATAATACAATGTATTTGGATTCTACAAGCCTGTAATACTAAGACATAATCTATGAGCATATGTACATGTAGCATTTTCAATTGTATGCACATGCACAAATCCTGATAAGGGATCTTTCGCTATCATTTCTTTTGTCTCCATATGTAATGCAGGGTGGGTATCCCGTACAATAGGAAATTTTGGCTACTTGATAAGTTTACAATACTTGGACAACCGAAGCGAAAACATATCCTGATTATACTTGGACCAACTAAACTCACAAAAATTGGATACATCTTGTCCCCAAAAAAACAAAAAAACAAAACATTACCAGCTTTTAGAGAATGCAAGATTCTTAATAACTCATAATATTTGGATTCTACAAGCTGGTAATATTCTGACATGTTCAGAAGTGTACATGTACATGCAGCATTTTCAATACTTAGTATGCACATACATATAACCTCATAAGGGAGCTATCTTTACTTAGGTCTCAATATATGATTATGCTAGACTGGGTGGGAGCAAGAGGGAGTCACATCATCATTAAGGAAGTTTTGGTCACTTCAAAAAGTTCACAAAACTTGGACAATCTATTAACCTCATGATATCTGGACAAATCTTTTCCCAAGAAAACAAAACATTTCCAGCTTATAGATAACTTTTGTCAATTATGATTTTACTTTCCTTCAATAGTGGCGACAGTTTGTGTACATTTCGTGACATCATACCAGCTACATACACATCACCGTCCGGACCAATAGTCATAGCCTGGGGATGTTTCAGCTGTTCATATAAGACGTTTCAAAAGTCGTCTGCAACAACAGGCGTCAAATGTCGTCTGTGTGAGGTAATGGGCTCAGGGATCGTGAGTTCAAACCCTGGCTCGGCAAATTATTATTTCTTCTGATTGATAAAAGTAATTGCACCACTATACAAGTGCCATTCTTTCTCCACTAATGGCTAAAACAAATCTTAGTTGGAAGGTAGCCCGTGCCTAGGAAGAATGTTGCGTGCAGCTCTGATGTAGCACACATGTGAAGGTGACATTGCTGCCAAGATATAACTGAATAACTGTTGAAAACGGCGTTTAACTTCAATTAGTCCATCTGTTGTTTGTATTGTAAGGGGTGACATGTAAATAACATAATATGAGCCAGTGGATGAGAACAGGTACACATTGGCATTTCTGAACAGTGTATGGTCCGATCATGAATCTTCTAACAAGCTTGTGCTAATAATTTATGAACAATATATGGTCAGATCATGTTGTCAACCTGTTGAGTGTAATACGAATCTACTGAAGTTGACAGAATCTTCTAACAATCTTGTGTTAGTAATATGTGAACAGTGTATATCTTGATCAGACAGTTCTGATGCACAGGCTGATCTGGATCTATACTGTTCACAAAAGTCAACGTGTATCATTTCCCATGCACGGGCTCATATATTTATCTTCGATATCAAAGATATATATCAGTTGAGCAATGCAGGGGGCAAAAAGCTTTCGGTACAAAATCCGACATTGGCTCGGCTATTTCCGTATGAGTTCGTTACAGCTCGCTATTTTCCTTTGGTTTGTTGGTACTAAGGCGATGCAGATACATCTATATAGACATAACAAGTGGCAGTCATGGTGGAGTACTCTTAGGCAAGGCATATTTCCTAGCATAGTACTTGTTTGTCAACCAGGAAGCATTCCGTCGCCTTGATATAACTGTCAACATATCGGAAACGACGTTAAACCCCAATACAACTGATAAAAAACAAGTATTTGCGCCTGACTCTACTTTGAGCTGATTTAATTAGTGAGTAAACAACGGGGATTCCGAAAAGTCATACATTAAAGATCATTGTAATTACATGTCTATATATGGAAGTAGTAGTAGTAGTAGTAGTAGTAGTTCTTTAATTCCTCCAGTAACGGAGAGTATTACATACATACAAATTATACGAAGGTTAAAATGATACAAACATAAAACAGACGTGGGACAATGGCATGTATATATGAGCCGTTCAACGAGAAAACCAACATTATGTACTCTGCTTAGGCTGATCCGGGTCGATACTTTACGGATATAGGTATAGAGTAATGATTCCAGAAACAGAAAATCCACAGGAGGCGAAAAGTGTCTCTCCGGGTTAGCCTGCGCGACATGCTTAGGCTGATCCGTGTCGATACTTTACGCAGAGTCCACAATGTTGGTTTTCTCGTGGGACGGCTCATAAATATATAGGTATTGTTATTTGACCGAGCCTCTGAATACATCATTGGTATAATTGGTTACCATTGGTGAATGGAAATTGTATCTGGTACAACTACAACGTCTTGGACAACCAGTTTCTACCCAATATTAAATAGTTCAATATTAAAAATACAATAGCAAGAAATGTTTACGAAATGGATTTTTACCATTTTTAAAGTATTGTCTTTTAGGGTAAACATATACTGGGCTCATTTACCCTTTTTCTTTTGTTTAGTGTTTAATTATGCAAAGAAAAAACATAATTTTTTTCTTTGATATCATCTACTTTCGGTTGGTTAGATTCACTGTTTAAGCTTTACCCGAATATATTAAATCTGCAGAAGACGACTATGGAAACATCTTGACAAAAATATATAAGATTTCTCCTTATACAAACGGAATGATTCAATAGAGTTAACAGTTATCTGCTTCAGATACGTCAACGTGCGTCTGCACTAATTTAAAAAGATGTCAATTACCAAAGAGTTGAACAAAGCTAATCTAGTAATATAATGATGTTTTATGACTAATTACTAACAGACCTTAACTAAAGAAACAAAACGTATATCTGAAGCATACTACTACTACTACTTATAATAATAATAAAAGAAATATTCATCCATTCATTAATCCATTCATTTATAATAATGTCAATGATATAAATAACTATCATAAATAATAATAACAATAACAATAACCATATAATAATGAAAATACAAAAAATAATATTCATTCATTTAGCCATCTATTCATAACAATGTTAATACAATTAATATATATCGTAAATAATCATAACAATGACAATATCAATAACAAACAATACTAATGATAAAATGCAGAACTATAACACCATTACATTTACCCTTTCCCACATACAATAAATCAGCAGCAGACGACATAGGGATTTTTTTTACAGTACGTCTGTGTGGTGTTAATGGTCACTTTCAACAATTGTTCAGTTATTTTGAGGCGTTTCCTGGCTGAGTTAACAGTAATACCATTTATGTTGACACCAGCTAAACAGACGTTATGCATTCCCCACACTCCTGAGCACCAATGAGAGGAAGTCATTATAACAATTCTTTAAGTCTTTGGTATGACCCGGTCGGGATTGAACCCGCTCCTGTTCCAAGGCGGACACTTTACCACTACACCAACAAGACGGTCAATGACTTAGGTAACATGGTTGACACCAGTGTACCAAAAAAAGAAATTGCTTATCATAAGCAATTCTCCCTCTCTTTTCATTGTGTTTTCAAAAGTCGTCTGCTGCAGATTCGTTCAATATGCGCCTGCAAATGGGAAAGTGTTCAAATAATAGTATTGATATTAATGCGTTCATTTGTTTGATTACAAATCGATTTAACCATGGTTATTGCTCCGATACTGATCCTTGAAGAATATTGTAAATATTGAATGATTCATTGGTTGGTGTTTAACGCCGCTTTTAACAATGTTTCAGTCATATCACGGCGTTTCCTGTGAAAGTTACCACTACTACTGTTCCATTTATCCTGACTCCAGCCAGTCAGTTATATCACGGCGTTTCTGGGTAAGTTATCAGTACTACTGGTCCATTTATCCTGACACCAGCCAGTCAGTTATATCACGGCGTTTCCTGTGAAAGTTACCAGTACTACTGGTCCATTTATCCTGACTCCAGCCAGTCAGTTATATCACGGCGTTTCCTGTGAAAGTTACCAGTACTACTGGTCCATTTATCCTGACACCATCCAGTCAGTCATATCACGGCGTTTCCTGTGAAAGTTACCAGTACTACTGGTCCATTTATCCTGACACCATCCAGTCAGTTATATCACGGCGTTTCCTGTGAAAGTTACCAGTACTACTGGTCCATTTATCCTGACACCATCCAGTCAGTTATATCACGGCGTTTCCTGTGAAAGATACCAGTACTACTGGTCCATTTATCCTGACTCCAGCCAGTCAGTCGTAATGCTAACCCCATAACCCTAAGCGCCAAGGAGGGAAATCATTACTATCATTTTTAAAGTCTTTGGTATGACACGACCGGGAATCCAACCCGTAACATCCCGTACCTGCGGTGGGACGTTCTACCACTACATCACCGACGTGGTCGGACATTGAATGAACGCGGACATACGCATACATGTAGATATAATCAAATAATTGATTGATTGATTAAAGTTTAACGGCGTTTATAACAAGGTTTTTTTCCCAGTTAATTCAAGGCAACCAGTTCATCTAACAATGAGTCTCGTGACTTTCTTGCACCATTGAAACACGTTCCTACACTTGTTTATTAATCACTATTAATGTCTGCTTCCTAGATATGAGTGGAGTTAATTTGAATTGTAAAACATGAACCCTTGAATGTGTTCAAACCTTACTTAAGAATCAAAGTTTTACTTAGCACTAAGTGGAGATGGTGGAATTCGAGCCAGTTCATCTTACCATGTGTTTCGTGTCTTTCTTGCACTGTTTATTAATCACTATTAATATCTGCTTCCGGGATACTCGACCAATACCCAACAATAACTCACGTCTAGTTTATGTGGGAAGATCCCAAATATCGCGAGACTCGAACTCGGTACCTTTAGATCACGTGACCGGCGTTATACCTCTAAACCACTACCTCCTTCGAATGTATTTTACTCCTCTTTATAAATGCTGATATAATTACTAGCAGGTGAGTTGTAAGGATGGTTGGCATACAGAGTTTGACTTCTTGATATACACACATCCGAGGGTATGCACCACATTTCATCTAACGAATCACTTTTGTCCATTATGATTTGACTTTTCTTCAACAGTGGGGAAAGTTTATGTACATTTCGTGACAAAATACCCGCTACATAGACATCACCGTCCGGACCAATAGTCATAGCCTGGGAACACATCAGCTGCTCGTGTTTATACCTGTTTAACATGGTCCCTGTCAAATTGAAACAAAACACCGCGCTTCGCCGAGGGTCCAGAATATAAAATAGTTCCCGGTCTTTATCGACAACCAGATGATGATATGGTTCGCTGATTATACTAATGGGAGGATATGGTTCGCTCTGAACCGGATTGCTTATACCACTGAGCAATGGTGTTAGCACCTTCCCATCTCTATTTATGATTTGGATAAAATATTCTCTGTCCTGAATTTTATCAGTAAAAGACACGATGAACATATCGCGAAGGCTCCCAACACATAGAGAAACACCGTCTAAGTGAATCACCTTTATGATTGAACGAGTATTTAAGTCAATTAAGAATAATCTTTTGTTGTCTGGGCAAGTAACTACGCCCTTGCCAATCTCATATTCAGACAAGTACCTTGGTTTGAAAGGAATATGCATATAAGACGTTATTTTCTGAGACTCCAAATCGAGAAACTTGATGCAGTAGTTATTTTGGTCCACAAGAGTCAATCTTCCGTCGTCCAATAAAACTATTCCTGTTATCCAACATTTCTCCGAGTCTCTTGATTCATGTCTTACATCGATCAATCCGGATAACGAGATTTTCCTTTCATCAAACTCAGTGTCTAAGTTATCTCGTTTTAATTCTTCTAAATAAAGTTTAAAATTTCTGTTGCGCACTTCTTTCGTCACATTGAAAGCTATTTCAGTGTGTTTTTTATTCGTTGTCATGGGTCTGCTGTGACAATGTTTGTGTTTATCACAATAGTATATACAACACTGTACACAAAGGTACACTGCATGGCTTTTTGTGGAATATTCTCTAATACATAATTCGCATGGTGCTTGTTTTTCTTCTCTACACACTCTTATATTTTCTCTCGTGTTCTGTTCACTCTCCGACATCTTCTGTATTTGTGTTTTTCAAGTTTTCTACTTCATTAGTTCCATTCAAGTGTATTGTGTAGTGCTTTGCCTCTAGAGCGATAGACACTTTCGCCTTTTCATTGTATTTGTTATAATATATTGGTTTAAGTCCGTCGAAATCAAGTATTTTCGTTTCTGATGTTTCGTAATCCTATCACCTCCAAAGATATAGCGTTTTCATTTGAAGAACGGTCCACCTCGTTGTCTTTATTATGGTTATCTTGCCTGGTTGGGTTTAAGGTCTGTCTTATAAAACTCGGTAAATTCCAAATTGTGACAGCATATTTCCTGAAGTAAATTATAAAATTATTAATAATCATAGGACTAGATCAGGCGGAGTAAACTGGACTTTTCCCTGCAATATCTCTCTTAATACTCAACCAAACCCTATATTGTGGGTACTCAAAATAATTGTCACATTGAGACGATGTTTTTGAGTACCCACACCATAGGGTTTCAATGTCAAATAAAGATTTTAGAACATAAACAATATCCCTTATCTAGAGCTCTGTTTACTTACTTATTAACTTACTTCAAATGGGGAGTAAACTGGTCTTTTCCCCACACTATCTATCTTAATACTTAACCAAACCCTATGTTGTGGGTACTCAAAATGATAGTCTCACTGTAACAATTTGTTTGAGTACTCACAACATAGGGTTTCAGTGTCCAATAAGCGTCTTGGAATTTGAAACACACATGTACACACATCAGCTAGATCCCAGAGAACAAACATATCCTAACCACGGTACTGTGCTTCTCCTTCCTCTGTTCTGGCGGAGGGGATGCTCTACAGAGATTAACACTTTTGTTAGAAAGCACATGTTGACACATCTGAATGCACGCCATTGTAGAACACATTGTGGAAAACGAGAAAATGCTGTTTGATTTTATCAGAATCTACACATGTATACAAAATCTACTAACAAGCTTTTGTACATGTAAGTGATATGTGCACGACGCATATTTTGATCAGAATGCGTTGCAGCAAAGGCTGATCTAGATTTTACTCCGTTCACAAAATCCTGCTCGGACCTTTTTAAATGGATAGACTAATACTAACATCGTAATATACTAGTGGGAACGACTTGTGATCTGTAGAGCTGACTAACCTAGATACGAATACACTTTTACCAAAGAAAAAGCATGTTATATGTCCTTACAATCTACAAGGCAGTTTTAAATCCGAAAAACATGTAAACTGCTCAGGTAAATTATATAAAGCCATTGAAAAGATCAAAACGTGTGTATTCGTCTCATATATCGACGCTAGTATAGAATACTGAACCGCCTTCAACAAAAGTTATTATTATTTAAATTAAATTGCATGAGCGAAGAAAATTTATTCAATGTTGGCAATTTACAAAAGAATGGTTTGAAGTATTTTGCCCGCACTATTGAATAGTTAGGGCATACCAATAAAAAATGATAACCGTCATATGTTTGATAATATTCACCGCCTCGTGATGTTTTCAAAATTTAAATGAGCCGTTCCACGAGAAAACCAACATTACGGTCTCTGCATAATGTATCGACCCGGATCAGCCTGCGCAGGCTAATCCGGGCCGACACATTCCGTATCAGGGGGATATAATTATAGAGTAATGATTCTTGAAATAGAAAATGACACAGGAGGAGAAAAGTGTCTGTCCGGGTTAGCCTGCGCGGCATGATTAGGCTGATCCGGGTCAATATTTTAAGCCAAGTCCCCAATGTTAGTTTTCTCGTGGTACGGCTCAAATGCCTCTGTAAATATTACTTATTCCTTTGAGTCAGGTATCGATTTTGCGAAGCCGGTGCCATTACTAGTATAGAGCTAAATCAGCCGGTGAATCCACGCCGCTTGACCAATATCTATACTGTAAGAGTTGGCTGTTTAACCCAACAGTTTTATCTAGATCTTTCTAAAATTGGTAATGAACTCTTCCAAATGCAAAATCTTGACAAGTCATTTCATTGAAAGGGATTTAATTCAATAATGAGCAAAATACTACCGATTTGATTCTGTTAATGTAATACCTATTTTTATGGATCAGAAAGCGTCTGTATTTGGGAAAAGGGGCTAAGCATGTTTAACTTTTACGTCCAAAACCGTGAGTCGTGCCTTTAACTTTTATAAATAGGCATTTTAGTTTCTCTCATTTCAGCGCTCTATAGATATTCTAAAAATAGACATTGAAGGCAGCGAATGGGAATCTATCCCACAAATGCGTAGTCTAATCAGGTTCCTAATTTCTCTCTACTTTATTAATATCTAGTCGTTCAATCATTCTTGAACTGTAATGTTCATGGACATAATCTGCAGTCATGTATGCAATCGGAACTCTTCTAGAACTAAAATAAGCCCCCGGATCAATTGGTAGGCTGATGTTGTCTCCCTTGTCGGACAGAAATGGAGATAACTTCCAAGGGAGATAACAACCACTGGTCACGTCGTTCACGGGTCTGTATTCTGATCAGGTTCTTAACTGCTTCCTACTTTAATTAGATCCAGTCATTCCTTTATTCTTGAACATTGATGTTCACGGACAGAGCCTGCAGTCATGTTAGCATTCGGAACTCTTCTAAAACTAAAATTTAAACTCCGGATCAATTGATAGGCTGTTGTTGTCTCCCTTGTCGGACAGCAAGGGAGATTACTATCAAGGCAGATAACTAGCGGTTAAATGTTATCCCTTATTAACGTTGGATAATGTCCGAAACAGTCCTCATGATATTACGTTCATTCGGAGTCCAGGCTCTTAAAACTATAACAGTTTAATCTGTACTCAGAATGTCTGCTCAAGTATCCGATTGGTCAGAAGCAAATTCATTCTCGATATTGACCAATCAGAAGTCTTATTTGGAGGATGGAGTTCAATTCTGAGCATAGAGAACGTTTTAAGAGTTTAATAGTTACGGGCACCGTGCCGCTGTCAAAACAGCCACGTTGGACCCGATTAGTGGGTAATTGGGTCTGCTCTACGTTTAAAAGTCACTAAACCAGAAAGATGCTTTGCGAAAGCCAAGTATTGTTGTTTCGTTACTCTTTCTTTAAAAACCGACGTCGTTTAACCGCAATGAAATATTTCCAGGTTAAGCGGTAACGTTTGGTGACTACGGAACGAGGATCAGAATCAAACATTTTATAACGCCTACTTTTGACGTCATCTTTGAAACATAAATTTGGAAAACATTGTGTGCAAAGTTGAAATCAATTTTGGAAATAATGAAAATGGTCGTCTCTAGTAAGTTCTCCTTTTTCCGAATTGTTTTCAGAAATCGTCTGAAATGGGTTAAACCTCCGGGGGAGGTCATGTGGCGTGACTGACGCCTTAGCCACATACGACAAATATGCCGCAGACGACTTTGAAAACGGCTATGCAAAAATATAGAAAATATCTTAGAATTAAAGTTTAATTGTTTGACAGAGCTGAAAACATTGTGGCATAATGAGCAATTTCTCATTTTGTCGCAATGTTTTCAAAAGCTACCTGCTGATGATGAGTCAAAATGCATCTCTGTGTGGAAAATGGGTATCATCTGATTTACGATTTACAACGAGCCTATTTTTTATAACTTCATTACATAACGTCATTTCAATACATTTTATAACAGTTCTAGTTGTCGTTTTACTCCGTGCTCATCAAACTGTCGCATAATGAATACAGTGGACTCGCGGTAACTCGAACATGCGATAAATCGACTATAGCGTTTAACTCGAACCATCTATCTATCTTTTGAAATTATCGTAGCAGTAGTTCTGATTGCTCACACGAAGATTTTTTCACTTACTTGCTTTTCATTATCGCGTTTCCACTGTATTTGAAAGAGAAATTCGATTTACATAGAAATTACTCTTAAGTGATGTGACTGTTCAATGTGCAGGAGGATAATAGCATTCAAAACAAAATAAACTAAAAGGAGAGAGTCGTTTGTATACTAGAGTTAGTAGCATTATCAACTTTGTTTTAAAACAATATATAAATATATATTTTACAATAAAAAAACGGAAAAATATGAATTACTTTTTGGTTACTATTTATGATAAAGACCTTTTCCACTGCAAAGGGAGGCAATTCTTATATTTTATAAAATACACTCTGTTGCATTGTCTCCCTTTAAAAATCCAAGTAGTATGTTTCCGTACATCTGGTTCTTCTTCGAGTCGCGATAGCTCAGTCAACGACGACGAGTGCAATCAATTAACCCATTACTTCACATGACCTGTCAAAGGTTGTCTGCTTTACAATCATCAGAGGAACAAATTCAACAATCTAGAAAACTGAAAGATTTATATTGATAAAAGAGTTGAAAATATCGAAATAAAAGGTGAAATTGCTCGTTTTGAGCAATTTCACCTTTTATTGCAATGTTTTCAAAAGTCGTCTGCAACAACAGGCGTCAACATGTCGTCTTAGTGAGGTAATGGGTTCAGGGTCGTTCAAATCCCGGCTTGGCAAATTATTATTTCTTATGATTGATAAATTTCATGGCACCCCATTACAAGTGTCATGCTTTCTCCACCAATGGCTAACACTAGTATATGTTGGAAGGTAGCCAGTTGCCTAGGAATAATGTTGCGTGCAGCTCTGATGTAACATACATGTGAAGGGGAAATTGCTGCAAAGATATTAATGAACAAGAGGCCCATAAGGGCCTATGCTCTACTGTGATGGTTCTTTGGTCATTTTCAATCCAGAGCATGTATGTATGGTGAAAATCGGATAGTAAATGGAGCTGTTTTATAGCAAAAGGAACGGAGCTCTCATCAATATCTAACTACTATCTAAGTTTGGTGAAGATCGGATAGTAAATGGAGGCTCTATTGTGTTCACAAACTTTTGAACGGTTAAGTGTTTAAAACTTAATGTACCTGTATTCCAATTTACTTCCGGCATATTGGTCAAAGGGAGGCAATTCATTTTACATAGGCGACCATTTTAGCATTATGGGTTATGGTTCTTTTCCAGCATTGAAAATAAGCCACACACCTGTATTAAATTAAAGTCCATTCTTATATCTACCATAACAGCACCAAACACTCAAAGGTTATCCTACCTTTTTTTCAGCTATGACATCAAATCATAGTTCACCCTTATCCCGCACTGAATTTCACTTTAAATTTCAGAATGTTCTAAAAATGGCTCTGAAGGTGTCAATACTCCGATCTCACGCGTCGTGTCAAACGTCGGAAAGAATGTAGGCCGAGCTGATCTCGCATTGTGTCTTTTCGTGAAAGAAATCACACATTTAAATTATATAATATACAGAACAAGAACAGATACTTTTATTTAAACAGGTGGATATAGGTATAGAGTAATTATTTATGAAATAAAAATCCACAGGAGGCGAAAAGTGTCTGTCCGGGTTAGCCTGCGCAGCATGCTTAGGATGATCCGGTCGATACTTTACGCAGAGTCCACAATGTTGGTTTTTCGTTGGATGGCTCATATATATATATAAGTATTGTGAACATTATTTGACCGAGGCTCTGAATACATCATTGGTATAATGAGTTATTATTGGTGATAGGACATTGTATCGGGTACAACTACAACGTCATGGAGAACCAGGTACTACCTCAAAATAGAATAGTTCAAAATAAAAAGTACAATGACAAGAAATGTTAACGAAATGGATTGTTACCACTTTTAAAGTATTATGTTTCAGGGTTCACATAGCAAGACGCTGTTTGTAAACAACAACTTTTTCTGATAAATATATTTTTATTTTGTCAGATTTACTGTTTAACCCTTTGCTACATACAACACATCTACAGCAGGGACGACTTAGCAACAATTTAGGAAATATTTAAAAGGATATTTATTCAATAGAGTTGAAAACATTGTTGTAAAAGACGAAATTGCTTGTCATAAGTAATTTTTACTTTTGTCACATTGTTTCAAAAGCCGTCTGCTTCAAATGCGTCAAAAAAGATGTCAATTACCTAAACTTTAACGAAGCTTATCTAGTAATGTATTAGTATATATATTGCTATGACCAATTACTAACAGACGTTAACTAAAGAAACAAATAGTTTATCTGTATTTCTGAAGCAATCTCTGCAGTGGAGAAAAAAGAAACAACCAACAACAAAATCGAAATAACAAATATATATTGCTATGACCAATTACTAACAGACGTTAACTAAAGAAACAAATAGTTTATCTGTATTTCTGAAGCAATCTCTGCAGTGGAGAAAAAAGAAACAACCAACAACAAAATCGAAATAACAAATATATATTGCTATGACCAATTACTAACAGACGTTAACTAAAGAAACAAATAGTTTATCTGTATTTCTGAAGCAATCTCTGCAGTGGAGAAAAAAGAAACAACCAACAACAAAATCGAAATAACGAATAATGGTAATGATGTTAATAACTATCATACGTAATAATAATAACAATAACCATATAATAATGATAATAACAATAACCATATAATAATGATAATAACAATAGCCATATAACAATGATAATGCCTAGGGTTAGGGTTAGGGTTAGGGTTAGGGTTAGGGTTAGGGTTAGGGTTAGGGTTAGGGTTAGGGTTAGGGTTAGGGTTAGGGTTAGGGTTAGGGTTAGGGTTAGGGTTAGGGTTAGGGTTAGGGTTAGGGTTAGGGTTAGGGTTAGGGTTAGGGTTAGGGTTAGGGTTAGGGTTAGGGTTAGGGTTAGGGTTAGGGTTAGGGTTAGGGTTAGGGTAGGGGACTTTGGCGAAGATGATCATTTTGATCATGTTGATCATCCATTTTCATTGGCTGAAATTTTTTCCTGTGATTTGATTGGTTGAAATTTTTCAAATTGCTAACCCAGTCTAACCGTCTTTCTCATTTGGTGTCTGAACGTCGTTGAGTACAGATGCTTGATATTGAACAATTTTAATATTTGTTTTATTGCAGTATACTGTGATTCTGTATTTGTGACATTTGTAATGGTTATTAATTTTGATCTTGAATTGTTTTGGAAGTGTTTATTAAATTGTGGATTTATAATTTGTTTATATGGAATAATAAGGATATAAACGCAAGGTTAGTAGTATTTAGCATGGTGAACAAGCTTTTACCCTTTTTTTTTTAAATGGTCGTGCATGCAGTGACATAGACACTGGCAAACAAGATGCTTTAATGTTGATGTATGTGCATCCGCTCACCAAGACTCGGATATAGTGTATAAGTGTTACGGAACAAGTTTCCAAAACCTAGCAACAATGATTCTGTGGCACCCGATGCGACCCCTGCCACAGTGCAGCTAATACGAGGAAGAACTCGGGGGACAAGGTGCTATGGCATACACAATTTATATATTATTCTACCCAAGTGAAACTTTAACATTACTTCTCGACACAATCTAAGAGCAATGGTGAAGATAGGAGTTCTCTAGCACCAAAAGCGCCAATGCTTATTGTTGGTCCTTATTGAGCCAATTGCTCTTGAACATTGAAAATTACTCCTTGACTCATTCTAAGACCAATGGTGAAGACCAGAGTTTTCTACCGTCAATAGCGCCATTGATATTGTTAATCTTATTGATCTATTTTTAGTAACAAGGCTTACTCAGTTGTACCCTCTTTTTTTGGGTAATACCCAGTTTGGGTAATTACTCTAACCTGTAAGGCTTACTCACATTATTAGAGTATTGGGTATTACCCAATATATTTGGGTAATACTCTAAGCTGTAAGTGTTACTCACAGTAACTCTAATTATTAGAGTATTGGGTATTACCCAATATATTTGGGTAATACTCTAACCTGTAAGTGTTACTCACAGTAACTCTAATTATTAGAGTATTGGGTATTACCCAATATATTTGGGTAATACTCTAAGCTGTAAGTGTTACTCACAGTAACTCTAATTATTAGAGTATTGGGTATTACCCAATATATTTGGGTAATACTCTAACCTGTAAGTGTTACTCACAGTAACTCTAATTATTAGAGTATTGGGTATTACCCAATATATTTGGGTAATACTCTAACCTGTAAGTGTTACTCACAGTAACTCTAATTATTAGAGTATTGGGTATTACCCAATATATTTGGGTAATACTCTAAGCTGTAAGTGTTACTCACAGTAACTCTAATTATTAGAGTATTGGGTATTACCCAATATATTTGGGTAATACTCTAACCTGTAAGTGTTACTCACAGTAACTCTAATTATTAGAGTATTGGGTATTACCCAATATATTTGGGTTATACTCTAACCTGTAAGTCTTACTCACATTAACCCTAATAATTAGAATATTGGGTATAACCCAATAAATTTGGGTAATACTCTAACCTGTAAGTCTTACTCACATTAACCCTAATAATTAGAGTATTGGGTATATAACCCAAATAAATTTGGGTTAGGGTTAGGGTTAGGGTTAGGGTTAGGGTTAGGGTTAGGGTTAGGGTTAGGGTTAGGGTTAGGGTCAGTGCTGCCGTTAAAATGTAAGCAATGTCATGCTATAAATGACCGATTGCGCATTTAAATGGTATGTTTGGCAGCACTCTGTGTTCAATTTTGGTAATATCCCTTGGCCGGGCGTCTGTAGAACAGTGTGTGCTTTACCCGCGCTTGACGGCGAAGTGCTCGCTTCGCTTCTACAGGAAGTCGCGAGGTCAGTGCTGCCGTTAAAATGTAAGCAATGTCATGCTATAAATGACCGATTGCGCATTTAAATGGTATGTTTGGCAGCACTCTGTGTTCAATTTTGGTAATATCCCTTGGCCGGGCGTCTGTAGAACAGTGTGTGCTTTACCCGCGCTTGACGGCGAAGTGCTCGCTTCGCTTCTACAGGAAGTCGCGAGGTCAGTGCTGCCGTTAAAATGTAAGCAATGTCATGCTATAAATGACCGATTGCGCATTTAAATGGTATGTTTGGCAGCACTCTGTGTTCAATTTTGGTAATATCCCTTGGCCGGGCGTCTGTAGAACAGTGTGTGCTTTACCCGCGCTTGACGGCGAAGTGCTCGCTTCGCTTCTACAGGAAGTCGCGAGGTTAGTCCTGTCAAGGACACACTGTTCTACAGAGGCACGTCCAAGGGATATTACCAAATTTAACATTTAACATTATCTACGTCGCGACTAGAGCGTTTGGTTCACATTGCAAGGGCAATGATATATCCAGACCACACCACGAGGAGGCGCTCTAAATCATGGTCCACCTATCAGGGTTGCTTTTCATAAGAAAAACCTTGCTGACATGCCAGGGTTGCATTCCGCGGGGAAGCCTTGCTGGAAGCACACACAAACACAATAGTAAAAGCACTGATTAATCCACGGAATATAACACACACACAAACGCGCAAAACGCTTCAAGGGTCGACTTATCATTTCTGACCGATGATTTCTTAAACCTTTTCCGATAATCTTTAGCATTCGATAGTCTTGCCATCTGAAGCTTCTTGGTTTCATTGTTATCCTCATATACACACACTTACCCTGTCCACACATAAACGCAATAAACAAAGAAATCATAAAAGACACTTACCTTATTAATTATACACTTACCTTATTGCTGTCCTTCTTTGTCCTTCGTTTCACTTCCGTTACGATCTTGTCCCTGATATTAGCAGGGGACAGGTCTGACCATTGATTTTGAAGGTCGAGCTGTTCCAGTTTACGCTTTATGACGACGAGACTAGCTTTCTTGCCGGTTGCCTCGCATAAGACTATTTCTACAGCCCAGTCCGAAGCAAATCTCCTATTGGAATCTTCCGTCCATTTGCGCCGTTGAAACGGCACACCGCCACGCATAACCGTCGAGACGCTTTCGAAAATGACTGATGGTCTCTGCTGGTGGTGGTGGTTAACGCTAGTTGGAACTTGCGAGAAATCTTGGGTCTCGACCCATGCGGAAGTTGGACACGAAGTTCCGGCCACCGGTCCCGTGGTTACGGGATCGAAGTCTGTGGTCTCGACGCAGGCTGCTGTAGGACACGAGGTTCCAGTGACTGGAGCTAAACAATAGTCGACTAATCGCATCGGCTCGCTAGAGGCCCGTTCAAAAGGTTCCATATTGCTGCCGGAGAACCGTGGCGGCAATGAACAGCTTCTTGTCTTGGATGTCGCCTGGACTGACACTGTTTGGTCAACCTCCGTTGACGGTGGCGCAGGTGTTTCCGACGCTTTTTTCCGTTTCGTCAACGATGCAATTCGTGCAGCACCCCGGGGCGCGTCGCCCAAGTCGTAATATATCGCTTCTGTGGTCGCTGAATGTCGTAGCTGGCGGGCGGTCTGCTCTCGAAGCTGAGGATGGTCTGTCGCCATCTGTGTTGCTATCCGTTTCCGATTCATCGTGGCATTGTATGTTCCGTACTTTGCCTGACAACCCGATTCGGCCCACACTCTGCCAAAAACTTTCCCTATTCTGGCAGAGTTGTAGGGTTTGCCCCCTTCACTCGATCCGTCAACAGGAAGAGAAACAAATGGGTGTGTGATTCCCCGAAATGACCTCAGGAGAAATTCTCTTACCTTTCTCAGAGAACGGTACTCGGGTAGAGTTAAGACCAAATTAAAAGGCCCTAACTGCGCCGTTTTGTGATCGGTGACCGAGAGCACAGCATAGCCCACACCACCCTCGGTTTGGTAACTGGGCGACGCAACCTCCGTCAGTGTCAGACCGGCGATGGCACTCGGCCTAGCTCCGCTCCTTACTATCATGCAGGCGATGATCCCTCGGACGTTGGAATACGTACTCGTGTCCGTGCACTCACTCAGTCTGGTGATGCACGACTGGACACAGGTACTATTCAACAGCAGCTCCATGTCTGGAGCCATAACCGAGGTGCGTTCCCTCGAGGCCTTTTCCACTCTGTCGGTCCTGCGTCGTCTCTGAACAGAGGTCCGAGTTCCCACGATGGACGCCAAGAAATCACGTAACACTGTTGCCTCCATTTTGCCTATATGCGACAGAGCTAAGAACTTAAAGAACTTCGCCAGATAGCCTAACAGACTCGCCTTCCATGCAGCACTCGTGCTACAGCCGATGCTCCTTCTGTTAGCTACGAACATGTCAATCCGATCTAAACTAGCGGCAGCGGCCGGGGACTCGGACAAATCGTGGAACTGTAAATATCTATCCACCGCCCGGGCGTATTCTAAAGCCCGCTCGGGCTTTGTCGAGCCGCCCCGTTCTGTAATCATGTGGTGTCTCCATTCGTTGGTAATGGAGGACACACCCCTCGGCCCTTCAAACACGGTCTTCTGATGGGGAGACACTGGTCTTTGCTCCTTTGTAGGTGGTACGTCTGGAGAAGGGCGACGGATTGCCGCATCAGACACGGACGAGGGAGAGCCGATGGACGAATTCACGGGCGATGTCTCTGGATGCTCAGGGCCGGTTTCGGAACCGTGCTGTGATGGATCGCGAACTCGCGAACTTGCCTCGGACCGTTCTTCACAATCAGGTTCAACTGGGATTGACCAATCTAAATGAGAAACGCGCTGTGCTCTACTCGAATCCGTTAGACTGGAAGGCGTACTGAAACTGTGAGCCGTTCTGAGATGGACCGGGATATTAGCAGTGATCGCTGCACACATCGGTACCGGACAGACTCTATACAATCGCCCTCTGTCGGTTCTTTCCTTCCCGTCCAACCTGCGATGGTTTGCAAAGAGACGGCAGCGGTACTCGCTGCCCAGAAGTCGAGCGTGCTGACTGACTATATGCTGCGTCAACCGCACAACAGCACTGCCGCACACGGGGCAGTGATATCGGTTTCGAAACTGTGACATTGTAGTCAACCACTTCTATGAAGTAAGTAAAACGGAAAGCGTAGGTGTAGAGATGACCTCTACTACAATTTTTTACTGACGTGTTAGTTAAGCGTATATTTCTATTTTTAGATTTCTATTTTTAATTTTACAGAAGCAGGTCACAATTTGGAATCCTTATTTTCATCTAATTTCCTTCATATGAAGCCTCGACTGTTAACCTGGAGCCGGGACAGAGGCAGTGTCTGGCGGATGGACAACCCCGTGTGTGTCAACGCTCTAGCTGAAGTAGGTACTAGATATACGGTTTAGCCTTAGAAAATAACCCCTGCGTACTATTCGGACTGAAAATCAGAATGTGTCAACAACAACAACAACAACAACAATACGCTCAATCATCACGTGGAAATATATGTGTTGGTTGAGCGGTTTGTCGTTGATGTTTTTTCTACCGAAGTAGGTCACGGATTTCAATCATTTGAAGAATATAAAATGAAAACTACAATTCCTTCTTAAGTTCTAATATATGTTTGAACATATAGAATGTAAATCAATTCGAAAATGTAATTCTTGAGAGAAAACAAGTAAAAAGGGAATATATGATGTTTGTTGGCAAACACACGTAATTAAGTAATAATTAAGTAATAATTATAAAATAATTAAATAGTTCAAATATAACTTTAACATAGAGAACTGACCAATTTCACCAAAGGCAAACATATAGGCATTTGGGCGGAAAACCTAAAAATCACCAACAAGTTAAAATGAAAACGACAATTCCTTCTTAAGTTCTAATATATGTTCGAACATATAGAATGTAAATCAATTCGAAAATGCAATTCTTGAGAGAGAAAAAAGTAAAAAGGGAATATATGATGTTTGTTGGCAAACACACGTAATTAAGTAATAATTAAAAAATAATTAAATAGTTGAAATATAACTTTAACATATAGAAATGACCAATTTCACCAAAGGCACATATATAGGCATTTTGGCGGAAAACCTAAAAATCACCAACAATTTAAAATGAAAAACTACAATACCTCGTTAAGTTAGAATATAGGTTTAACATATAGAATGTAAATCAATATGAAAATGCAATTCTTGAGAGAGAAAAAAGTAAAAAGGGAATATATGATGTTTGTTGGCAAACACACGTAATTAAGTCATGATTAATAATTAATACGGGAGGCGTTGTAGTCAACCACTTCTATGAAGTAAGTAAAACGGAAATCGTTGGTGTAGAGATGACCTCTACTACAATTCTTTACTGACGTGTTAGTTAAGCGTATATTTCTATTTTTAGATTTCTATTTTAAATTTTACAGAAGTAGGTCACAATTTGGAATCCTTATTTTCATCGAATTTCCGTCATATGAAGCCTCGACTCTTCCCTGGCGACGGAGAGAGACCGTGTCTGGCAGATGAACAAGCCCGTGTGTGTGTGTGTGTGTCAACGCTCTAGCTGAAGTAGGTACTAGATATAAGGTTTAGCCTTAGAAAATAACCCCGGCCTACTATTCGGACTGAAAATCAGAATGTGTCAACAACAATACGCTCGATCATTACGTGGAAATTGATGTGTTGGTTGAGCGGTTTGTCGTTGTGGTTTTTTCTACCGAAGTAGGTCACGGATTTTAATCATTTGAAGAATATAGAATGAAAACTACAATTCCTTTTTAAGTTCAAATATAATTTTAACATATAGAATCAGTGTCAGACCGGCGATGGCACGCCGCTCCTTACGATCATGTCAGACTGTCTTTCCTATCGGCGACATTACGAGGAATCGTTTTCCTGCGAGTTCTCGGCTCGTTCCGACTGTTGGGGACTGCATCAAGTATGGCTTTGCGTAATACATCATTGCCGCTGCCATTCAAATGTACCCCATCCTTCCCTAAATGGTTAGGCCGGATGAGCTTCGCTACTCGGAGGATTTCAGCCTTGGTTTTGGTTAGCAAGCTGTTAACACGGAGTCTGATATCTATCTGTCCCGCACTGTAACTCGACCTGCGCCAGAAATCTGTCACAAAGATTCGGACAGTCGGACTAACTGCACGTATCTTATTACAAACGTTCTGTAGGCTTTCAATAATACGTTCGCCATGTGCAGTACATTCAACATCGTTGGATCCTAGGACGATGACAATGTTCTCTGCCGTCGTGACCCGTTTCATCATCTCTGGCCAGTCCGTGTCTTCCGTACAGCTCCTGGCCTTTCTGCCGCCTTTAAACAATTTCAGGAATCCTCTTAACTGCAATCGACGGACGTGAGAGTCTCCATATATCAAATTCATGTTTCTGCTAAAGATATTCAGCCGATTGTGACATAGATGACATTGCCCAATGGGTATATAGCGACATACATTGAGTAGTCATTACGGATTATCGACACTACTCGTGCCAGCCAGACAGTAGACAGGTGTCTGGACACGTGTGAAAGCGACATGCATTGAGTATGTTGACACCTGACATAGACAGACAGACAGCCAGCCAGTCAGTAGACAGGTGTCTGGACACGTGTGAAAGCGACATGCATTGAGTATGTTGACACCTGACATAGACAGACAGACAGCCAGCCAGCCAGCCAGTCAGTAGACAGGTGTCTGGACACGTGTGAATTCCAGCGAGTATTCCTAGCTGCATGACCTTATAGGGGAATTCGGGAAATCAAGGATCATCATTCGCTATCCAGTTACTTGAAACAGAAACATGCTAGTATTCGGAGACCAAAATGCTGAGAGGATGACTTTCAAGTCATACACTTTTGCTATTCATGGTCGTGAGGCCAGAACAGCTATCGCGGACCATGACGTTGCTCGGTTTTTGCGTGAATGTCGCGGAGAGAGGAAATGCATAGTTATCGTACTAGGCCATAATGACCTCCATAAATGCCGAAGCACTGAATGCAAGAAAGTGGCTGTTGACATTTTAACGAGCCTTCGGCAACTGGTAGACAAGATAAGGGAAGTGAATAACAATGTGCGCTGGGCCCGTAGCGGCTTTAAGGCAGTCCCCCTGCGTGCCTGCCCGAGGAGAGTGGCTGTCACTCCCGCCGTCTATCCGCGCTGCTGACGGGGAAGTGCTCGCCTCGCGTCTGTAGGCAGCACTCTTGCCTATGGCTGGGGGAAATGCGCGCTGGGGCTATACGGCAGTCCCCTGCGTGCCTGCCCGAAGAGAGTGGCCGTTACTCCCGCCGTCTATCCGCGCTGCTGACGGGGAAGTGCTCGCACTTCGCGTATGGCTGGGGCCGAAATCGCGACAGGGCACTCAGTCCTAGGTGTTTACGTGGGTTTTTGAAAATTTTGACCTTGACCTTTGACCTAGGCCTTAATCCCGACAATCCGCATCTGCACTCGGACAGTTCTTGATCCGTGCCAATTTTCGGGATAATCGGAGACACTTTTTTTTTTTACCTAAAAAAGTCGTAAGGGGTTAGGCTTACGGATTTTTCGGGCCAAACAAAAAAGTGTCTCCGATTGACTCGAAATTTTGCACAGACAAAGGACTGTCCGAGTGCTGATGCGGATTGTCGGGATTAAGGCCTAGGTCAAAGGTCAAGGTCAAAAATTTCAAAAAACCCAGGTAAAAACCTCGCCTCTCGTCTAAGACAGCACTCTGCGAATGGCTGGGGGAAAATGTGCGCTGGGCCCGCAGCGGCTATAAGGCAGTCCCCTGCGTGCCTGCCCGAAGAGAGTGGCCGTTACATCCGCCGTCTGTCCGCGCTGACGGGGAAGTGCTCGCCCCGAGTCTGTCGGCAAGGCAGCACTCTGCGTATGGCTGGGGGGAAATGTGCGCTGGGCCCGTAGCGGCTATAAGGCAGTCCCCCTGCGTGCCTGCCCGAAGAGAGTGGCCGTTACTCCCGCCGTCCATCCGCGCTGCTGACGGGGAAGTGCTCGCCTCGAGTCTGTAGGCAGCACTCCGCGTATGCGGCTATAAGGCAGTCCCCCTGCGAGCCTGCCCGAAGAGAGTGGCCGTTACTCCCGCCGTCCATCCGCGCTGCTGACGGGGAAGTGTTCGCCTCGGGTCTGTAGGCAGCACTCTGCGTATGGCTGGGGGAAATGTGCGCTGGGGCTATACGGCAGTCCCCCGCGCGCCTGCCCGAAGAGAGTGGCTGTCACTCCCGCCGTCTATCCGCGCCGCTGACGGGGAAGTGCTCGCCTCGAGTCTGTAGGCAGCACTCTGCGTATGGCTGGGGGAAATGTGCGCTGGGCCCGTAGCGGCTATAAGGCAGTCCCCCTGCGTGCCTGCCCGAAGAGAGTGGCCGTTACTCCCGCCGTCCATCCGCGCTGCTGACGGGGAAGTGCTCGCCTCGAGTCTGTAGGCAGCACTCCGCGTATGCGGCTATAAGGCAGTCCCCCTGCGAGCCTGCCCGAAGAGAGTGGCCGTTACTCCCGCCGTCCATCCGCGCTGCTGACGGGGAAGTGTTCGCCTCGGGTCTGTAGGCAGCACTCTGCGTATGGCTGGGGGAAATGTGCGCTGGGGCTATACGGCAGTCCCCCGCGCGCCTGCCCGAAGAGAGTGGCTGTCACTCCCGCCGTCTATCCGCGCCGCTGACGGGGAAGTGCTCGCCTCGAGTCTGTAGGCAGCACTCTGCGTATGGCTGGGGGAGAAATGTGCGCTGGGCCCGCAGCGGCTATAAGGCAGTCCCCCATGCGTGCCTGCCCGAACAGTGTGGCCGTTACTCCCGCCGTCTATCCGCGCTGACGGGGAAGTGCTCCCCTCGAGTCTTTAAGCAGGCACTCTGCGTATGGCTGGGGAGAAATGTGCGCTGGGCCCGAAGCGCCTATAAGGCAGTCCCCCCCCTGCGTGCCTGCCCGAAGAGAGTGGCCGGTTACTCCCGCCGTCTCTCCGCGCTGACGGGGAAGTGCTCCCCTCGAGTCTTTAAGCAAGCACTCTGCGTATGGCTGGGGGAGAAATGTGCGCTGGGCCCGAAGCGGCTATAAGCCAGTCCCCCTGCGTGCCTGCCCGAAGAGAGTGGCCGGTTACTCCCGCCGTCTATCCGCGCTGACGGGGAAGTGCTCCCCTCGAGTCTTTAAGCAAGCACTCTGCGTATGGCTGGGGAGAAATGTGCGCTGGGCCCGAAGCGGCTATAAGGCAGTCCCCCCCCTGCGTGCCTGCCCGAAGAGAGTGGCCGGTTACTCCCGCCGTCTATCCGCGCTGACGGGGAAGTGCTCCCCTCGAGTCTTTAAGCAAGCACTCTGCGTATGGCTGGGGAGAAATGTGCGCTGGGCCCGAAGCGGCTATAAGGCAGTCCCCCCCCTGCGTGCCTGCCCGAAGAGAGTGGCCGGTTACTCCCGCCGTCTCTCCGCGCTGACGGGGAAGTGCTCCCCTCGAGTCTTTAAGCAAGCACTCTGCGTATGGCTGGGGGAGAAATGTGCGCTGGGCCCGAAGCGGCTATAAGCCAGTCCCCCTGCGTGCCTGCCCGAAGAGAGTGGCCGGTTACTCCCGCCGTCTATCCGCGCTGACGGGGAAGTGCTCCCCTCGAGTCTTTAAGCAAGCACTCTGCGTATGGCTGGGGAGAAATGTGCGCTGGGCCCGAAGCGGCTATAAGGCAGTCCCCCCCCTGCGTGCCTGCCCGAAGAGAGTGGCCGGTTACTCCCGCCGTCTATCCGCGCTGACGGGGAAGTGCTCCCCTCGAGTCTTTAAGCAAGCACTCTGCGTATGGCTGGGGAGAAATGTGCGCTGGGCCCGAAGCGGCTATAAGGCAGTCCCCCCTGCGTGCCTGCCCGAAGAGAGTGGCCGGTTACTCCCGCCGTCTATCCGCGCTGACGGGGAAGTGCTCCCCTCGAGTCTTTAAGCAAGCACTCTGCGTATGGCTGGGGAGAAATGTGCGCTGGGCCCGAAGCGGCTATAAGGCAGTCCCCATGCGTGCCTGCCCGAAGAGAGTGGCCGGTTACTCCCGCCGTCTATCCGCGCTGACGGGGAAGTGCTCCCCTCGAGTCTTTAAGCAAGCAGTCTGCGTATGGCTGGGGCGAAATGTGAGCTGGGACCGAAGTCGCTAGATGGCAGTCCTGCGTCCCTACCTTAAGGGAGTGGATGTTACTCCCGCCGTTTACCCGCGCTTGCGTGTCCAGGCAGCCCTCTGATTATGGCTGGGGGAAATGGGCGCGCCGGGACCTAGAGTCGCTGTACACCCGTCCCGACGGTTACCAGCGCTGACGGCGAACTGCTCGCCTCGAGTCTGTAGGCAGCAGTCTGCGTATGGCTGGGGGGAAATGTGCGCTTGGGGCTATAAGGCAGTCCCCCGCGTGCCTGCCCGAAGAGAGTGGCTGTTACATCCGCCGTCTGTCCGCGCTGACGGGGAAGTGCTCGCCCCGAGTCTGTAGGCAGCACTCTTGCGTATGGCTGGGGGAAATGTGCGCTGGGGCTATACGGCTGTCCCCCGCGTGCCTGCCCGAAGAGAGTGGCCGTTACTCCCGCCGTCTACCCGCGCTGCTGACGGGGAGGTGCTCGCCTCGAGTCTGTAGGCAGCACTCTGCGTATGGCTGGGGGAAATGTGCGCTGGGGCTATACGGCAGACCCCTGCGTGCCTGCCCGAAGAGATCGGCTGTTACTCCCGCCGTCTATCCGCGCTGACGGGGAAGTGCTCCCCTCGAGTCTTTAAGCGAGCAGTCTGCGTATGGCTGGGGAGAAATGTGCGCTGGGCCCGAAGCGGCTATAAGGCAGTCCCCCTGCGTGCCTGCCCGAAGAGAGTGGCCGGTTACTCCCGCCGTCTCTCCGCGCTGACGGGGAAGTGCTCCCCTCGAGTCTTTAAGCAAGCACTCTGCGTATGGCTGGGGGAGAAATGTGCGCTGGGCCCGAAGCGGCTATAAGGCAGTCCCCCTGCGTGCCTGCCCGAAGAGAGTGGCCGGTTACTCCCGCCGTCTATCCGCGCTGACGGGGAAGTGCTCCCCTCGAGTCTTTAAGCGAGCACTCTGCGTATGGCTGGGGAGAAATGTGCGCTGGGCCCGAAGCGGCTATAAGGCAGTCCCCCTGCGTGCCTGCCCGAAGAGAGTGGCCGGTTACTCCCGCCGTCTCTCCGCGCTGACGGGGAAGTGCTCCCCTCGACTATTTAAGCAAGCAGTCTGCGTATGGCTGGGGGGAAATGTGCGCTTGGGGCTATAAGGCAGTCCCCCGCGTGCCTGCCCGAAGAGAGTGGCCGTTACATCCGCCGTCTGTCCGCGCTGACGGGGAAGTGCTCGCCCCGAGTCTGTAGGCAGCACTCTTGCGTATGGCTGGGGGAAATGTGCGCTGGGGCTATACGGCTGTCCCCCCGCGTGCCTGCCCGAAGAGAGTGGCTGTTACTCCCGCCGTCTATCCGCGCTGCTGGCGGGGAAGTGCTCGCCTCGAGTCTGTAGGCAGCACTCTGCGTATGGCTGGGGGAAATGTGCGCTGGGGCTATACGGCTGTCCCCGTCGTGCCTGCCCGAAGAGAGTGGCCGTTACTCCCGCCGTCTATCCGCGCTGACGGGGAAGTGCTCCCCTCGAGTCTGTAGGCAGAACTCCGCGCATGCGGCTATAAGGCAGTCCCCCTGCGAGCCTGCCCGAAGAGAGTGGCTGTTACTCCCGGCGTCCATCCGCGCTGCTGACGGGGAAGTGTTCGCCTCGAGTCTGTAGGCAGCACTCTGCGTATGGCTGGGGGAAATGTGCGCTGGGGCTACACGGCAGTCCCCCACGCGCCTGGCCGAAGAGAGTGGCTGTCACTCCCGCCGTCTATCCGCGCCGCTGACGGGGAAGTGCTCGCCTCGAGTCTGTAGGCAGCACTCTGCGTATGGCTGGGGGAAATGTGCGCCGGGCCCGCAGCGGCTATAAGGCAGTCCCCCTGCGTGCCTGCCCGAACAGTGTGGCCGTTACTCCCGCCGTCTATCCGCGCTGACGGGGAAGTGCTCCCCTCGAGTCTGTAGGCAGCACTCTGCGTATGGCTGGGGGGAAATGTGCGCTGGGCCCGCAGCGGCTATAAGGCAGTCCGCCATGCGTGCCTGCCCGAAGAGAGTGGCCGTTACTCCCGCCGTCTATC
The DNA here is from genome assembly GCA_031761405.1 of Serripes groenlandicus. NCBI lineage: Eukaryota > Metazoa > Mollusca > Bivalvia > Cardiida > Cardiidae > Serripes > Serripes groenlandicus. The sequence goes on along the minus strand of JASEVX010000012.1, from coordinate 43,850 downwards.
CGCGCTGACGGGGAAGTGCTCCCCTCGAGTCTGTAGGCAGCACTCCGCGTATGCGGCTATAAGGCAGTCCCCCTGCGAGCCTGCCCGAAGAGAGTGGCCGCCGTTACTCCCGCCGTCTACCCGCGCTGCTGACGGGGAAGTGCTCGCCTCGAGTCTGTAGGCAGCACCCTGCGTATGGCTGTGGGAAAATGTGTGCTGGGCCCGTAGCGGCTATAAGACAGACCCTCTGTCTGGGCGATTTGCATTCACCCCCCCACCTGGGAACTTGGAGAAAAAAAACGGGAAAAAAAAAGACCCCCTTCAGAGTGACTCTGAAGGGGGTCTTTTTTTTTCCCGTTACGCCTCGAGTTTGTAGGCAGCACCCTGCGTATGTCAGGGGGAAATGTGCGTGCCTGCCCGAAGAGAGTGGCTGTTACTCCCGCCGTCTATCCGCGCTGTGAGAACGACAGACCCTCTGTCTGGGCGATTTGCATTCACTCCCGCACCTGGGAACTTGGAGAAAAAAAAAACGGGAAAAAAAAAGACCCCCTTCAGAGTGACTCTGAAGGGGGTCTTTTTTTTTCCCGTTACGCCTCGAGTTTGTAGGCAGCACCCTGCGTATGTCAGGGGGAAATGTGCGTGCCTGCCCGAAGAGAGTGGCTGTTACTCCCGCCGTCTATCCGCGCTGTGAGAACGACAGACCGTCTGTCTGGGCGATTTGCATTCACCCCCCGCACCTGGGAACTTGGAGAAAAAAAAAACGGGAAAAAAAAAGACCCCCTTCAGAGTGTTCGGCCGCGCGGCCGAACACTCTGAAGGGGGTCTTTTTTTTTCCCGTTTTTTTTTTCTCCAAGTTCCCAGGTGCGGGGGGGGGGAACGCGGCCGAAGGCCGCGTTCGAGCAATGGAGTGGAACACTCACAATGGAGTGGAACACTTTTTTTGCTCACCCCCTTAGCCTTTTAATGAACCCTCTCCAGCGTGTTACTACAGTGATGCTGCAAATAACATTACCGCTCTACATCGACACACCGCATGCCAATCCCACGCTGACACTCGAATCGGGCGGGCGAGGGGAGCTGCGTAGTGCAAACCTTTTGAACCGCTGTTAGGCGGCCCTACTTGGAATGATACGAGCACATCGCGCAGCCGTCTTCCGAGATCCTACGGGTTCCATGCAGCGCCTTTACAGCGCCGCGGTTTCCCCCGAAGTGCCGAACGCTTTCATGGTTTCAGGGTGGTCCTGCAAATTCTTCACTCGCCGTTATCGTACCGAGCAAGACTACCATCTTTCGAATCAAATTACCGAGTTTCTCTCTTCTTCTAGGTCAACAGTAGGGAAAAACTAACCTGTCCCACATAACATCATTGTTCAGTGCCACGACGCTGTGCTACGCCCGCTTCTTCACTCGCCGTTACTATAAGCCAGCATGTTACTAGAGTCACGCTTTCAGTGTGGTCGTGCAATTTCACACCACTTCTCTTCATCGACACACGAGCCAAGTGATCCACCGCACAGAGTAGTCGCAATGTGTCTGGGAGTTTTTTACTTATTTAAAGTGTCTGGTTTCCCTTCCAGGCAGCGTCATGCGTGTGTTTGTGTGTTTGATGAGGTGCGCGGCCTTCTAACAAAAACGCCTAATTTGACCCGCTCCACCCAACAGCTCTGTTGTCACAGAGAGGGGGAGTAGGTCTCGGCGGAGAGTTGTCCAGCACATACACCTGTACGCGGCTTCTTCCGTGACAGAAGAAAGCCGCGTATATTCTGGTAAATTGAATGAAAGACGGCAGCAAACGCGGGACAGAGCGGACGAGGGCGCCGGCCGGCCAGCCTCGACATGTTGCATTGTCCCATCCCCGTAAATAAAATCCACGGTTTTGTCCGCGCTGCCTAAGCATTCTCTCGAACTACCCTGCATTAGAACGAGGCGTAAAGTAGTGTTTGAGTCAAATAATGCCACAGGCTCCATCCCTTGGGATGGTGCCCACCCGCCAATTCCTTTTCTTTCAGCTTTGCAACCGTACTCCCCCCGAAACCCAAATACTTTGGTTTCCCGGGGGCTCCTCGCCCAGTCAATAAAGCAACCAACGGCGGGAGGGTCAGTTGGCATAGTTTACGGTCAGAACTACGACGGTATCTGATCGTCTTCGAACCTCTGACTTTCGTTCTTGATTAAGGAAAACATTCTTGGCAAATGCTTTCGCGTTCGTTCGTCCAGCGACGGTCACAGAATTTCACCTCTCGCGCCGCAGTACGTAGGCCCCCGGCAGTCCCTCTCAATCATTACCTCGAGCACCGTAAACCAACAAACGTGGCGCCGAGGTCCTTCTCTATTATTCCATGCACCAGTATTCGGGGCACGTAGGCCTGCCTTGAGCACTCTAATTTTTTCACAGTAAACGTTCCGGCCACCCAAGCCACTCAGTCAAGAGCGCCAAGGGAATATATCTGCCGGCCCCTTTTTATCGCCGGCACTGGCAGTAGACACGCCACAACGGGCGCACCGCCAGCCCAGCATCGAGATCCAACGACGAGCTTTTCAACCGCAACAACTTTGACATACGCTATTGGGTTAGGGTTTGGAGCTGGAATTGCCCTCCAATTGATCCTCGTTAAAGGATTTTGAATGTACTCATTTCAATTGCGGGAACTCGTAAAGAGGGTCCCGTATTGTCATTTTTCGTCACTACCTCGCCGTTTCGGCATTGGGTAAGTTGCGTGCCTGCTGCCTTCCTTGGATGTGGCAGCCGTTTCTCATGCTCCCTCTCCGGAATCGAACCCTGATTCCCCGTCACCCGTTGTCACCATGGTGCGCAGAGCGCAAACCATCTAGTGTGATAGGTCAGACACTTGAAAGAAATGTCGCCGGCACGAAGGCCGTGCGATCGGCAAAGTTGTCCAGAATTCACCCAAAGGTACCGACGCAGCACATGGCCGCTACTGCCCAAAAGGCAGACGAACACCCGTGACGGCCGGATTGGTTTGAGGCTAACAAGTGCACTCCTGCTGTCGCCTCCACGAGGGAGGCAGCGGCGAAGTTTCAGTAGCATGTATTAGCTCTAGAATTGCCACAGTTATCCAAGTAGATTTCGCTGGCTCCTGGGAATCATAACTGATTTAATGAGCCGTCCGCAGTCTCGCCCCCACAATGGAAGGGCCGTACTTACACTTGCAAGGCTTAATGTTTAAGACAAGCATATAATTACTGGCAGGATCAACCAGGTAACAAGCCATGTAAAAGCCCGAGAGCTTTCTCTTGTTTCTTTCGCTGCGACTGCTGCACAGCTCAGCAGCGAGCGAGCCGGCATCAGCAGCACAACACCTCTCTCCACTCTCGTGTGTGTGTGTGCGCCGGACTTTTCATTCGTTTCTCAGCCACTCTCGCGGTGGTGCTCAGCCACTCTCTCAGCCACCGCGCGCTCCTTCTTCGCTGATCCGACGACGCCACCACACAGCTGGCGCGACGAGCGGAAGGGAAGAAAAGAGCGTGAACCCAGCTTGCCACTCTCTGCAGGGGGTTGCCCTATGCGCAGCGCGAACATGCAGGGTTTTTTGTCTCAATTTCTCTCGCGTCTCCGAGCCCATCTGTTCATAGGCCCGGAAAGCACAGGTCCGAGTCAGACGTTCGTACCTTTCTTTTCGCTTCTCTCGCCGACCAAAGTCGCTCGAGACCGAGAGCGACACCGCGACACCATCCAATGGTATATTTCCCTCCTCCCACCGTCCCGTCATGCGGGAAACGTCGGGTGCGCCTTTCGTATCAGCCGCCGTAGCAGGAACCACGCAGAGGCAGGTTCGCTACATGTGGGGCTATCGTGTTGCCTTTACCAAGATATATACGGCTCCCGAGTGTCCGCGATGGAATACCCGAGCACACCGGGTGACTCAGCTTCACCCGGAGCCTTCTTCAACCACGCCGAAGGGCCAAAAACGTCTCTCGTTGAGCAGCATTTTACGGGGTCACTATTCCCAACCGTGTGTTCGAGTCTGTCTCTCTTTGGGGGGATTAAGAGTCCCCCCAAACCCGACCACGGGTCAACCATCTTGCTCGGTAGACGGTTGTCCTTTGATTGCTACACGGGGGGGGTTTTGTTCTAGCGAAGCAGGGAACGAATCCAGCCAATTCGACTCCCAAGCCCGCCCTACCCCCCAGTTTTTTTCCACGATGGGATACCCGAGCACACCGGGTGACTCAGCTTCACCCGGACCCTTCGTCAACCACGCCGAAGGCGTAACTCGTTGCGCAGCATTTTATGGGGTCACTACTCCCAACCGTCTGTGCCGGTCTGTCTCTCTCTCTCTCCGGGGGGTCGCAAGTCCCCCAAACCCGGCCACAAACAGGCAGACGGTCAGTCCGGAACGTTCCCGCAAGGGGGAAAGGACAGGTGACTTTCTCGTATTACCGGGAATATGTCCGTCTTAAGCGGACAAATCTCGGTGTCGAGGGCTAAGTCTCAATAGATCGCAGTGTGGTGGCTGCTCTACTATTTACGACACCCCGACCCAAGAAAGCCAAGCCGTCTACAAGTGATCTAACACCGCAAGCCAAGCGCCACGGAATGGAATCGCCGTGGCGAAGGAGGCTAGTTGCTGTGGCCTGACCACGGTCCGCCGGGGACGCGAACGGGCACGGCGGTTAAGCCGGGCCGGACGCCTGCCCCCTTAAAGCGAGACCTTATCGTTGCCTTCGAACGACAGTATGTGCGGTTCTGCTTCACAATGATAGGAATTGCCGAGATCGAAGGATCAAAAAGAATTGCCGAGATCGAAGGATCAAAAAGCCTGTTTCATTGCCTGTGATTTCGCTAGATAGTAGATAGCGACGGTCGGAATCACGTTAATACATTCATGCGCTTCGCACCCTAGCCCGTCCAGCCTCGTTTTTAGAGCCAATCCTTCCCTTACCTACATCGTTCTATCGACTAGAGGCTCTTCATTGACACACAGCCTGCCATTCCTACTTCACTCGCCGTTACTAGAGCCACTACAGCGAACCCTTTCAGTGTGGTCCTGTAATTGACACACAACTTCATCTTCATAGACACGAGTGATCCACCGCACAGAGTAGTCACAATGTGTCTGGGAGTTTTTTACTTATTTAAAGTGTCTGGTTTCCCTTCCAGGCAGCGTCATGCGTGTTTGATGAGGTGCGCGGCCTTCCAACAAAACCCCCTAATTCGGGGGAGAGTTTTCCAGCACACACACCTGTACGCGGCTTCTTCCGTGACAGAAGAAAGCCGCGTATATTCTGGTAAATTGAATGAAAGACGGCAGCAAACGCGGGACAGACTGGACGAGGGCCCCGGCCGGCCAGCCTCGACTAGTTGCATTGTCCCATCCCCGTAAATAAAATCCACGGTTTCGTCCGCGCTGCCTAAGCATTCTCTCGAACTACCCTGCATTAGAACGAGCGGCAAGTAGTGCACACCGGGTGACCCAGCTTCACCCGGCACCTTCTTCAACCAAAACTCGGTCGACGCCCGAAGGGCCAAGGCGTCTCTCTCGTTAGGCAGCATTTTGCGGGGTCACTCCTCCCAACCAGGTAACAAGCCACGTAAAAGCCCGCGAGCTTTCTCTTGTTTCTGTCGCTGCGACTGCTGCACAGGGCAGCGAGCGAGCGAGCCAGCATCAGCCGGACTTTTCATTCGTTTCTCAGCCAACGAGCGGCAAGTAGTGCACACCGGGTGACACAGCTTCACCCGGCACCTTCTTCAACCAAAACTCGGTCGACGCCCGAAGGGCCAAGGCGTCTCTCTCGTTAGGCAGCATTTTACGGGGTCACTCCTCCCAACCAGGTAACAAGCCACGTAAAAGCCCGCGAGCTTTCTCTTGTTTCTGTCGCTGCGACTGCTGCACAGGGCAGCGAGCGAGCGAGCCAGCATCAGCCGGACTTTTCATTCGTTTCTCAGCCAACGAGCGGCAAGTAGTGCACACCGGGTGACACAGCTTCACCCGGCACCTTCTTCAACCAAAACTCGGTCGACGCCCGAAGGGCCAAGGCGTCTCTCTCGTTAGGCAGCATTTTACGGGGTCACTCCGCCCAACCAGGTAATAAGCCATGTAAAAGCATGGTTACCTAGTTGGGCGGAGTGACCCCGTGTGCGTCAGCCGGACTTTTCATTCGTTTCTCAGCCAACGAACGGCAAGTAGTGCACACCGGGTGACCCAGCTTCACCCGGCACCTTCTTCAACCAAAACTCGGTCGACGCCCGAAGGGCCAAGGCGTCTCTCTCGTTAGGCAGCATTTTACGGGGTCACTCCTCCCAACCAGGTAACAAGCCACGTAAAAGCCCGCGAGCTTTCTCTTGTTTCTGTCGCTGCGACTGCTGCACAGGGCAGCGAGCGAGCGAGCCAGCATCAGCCGGACTTTTCATTCGTTTCTCAGCCAACGAACGGCAAGTAGTGCACACCGGGTGACCCAGCTTCACCCGGCACCTTCTTCAACCAAAACTCGGTCGACGCCCGAAGGGCCAAGGCGTCTCTCTCGTTAGGCAGCATTTTACGGGGTCACTCCTCCCAACCAGGTAACAAGCCACGTAAAAGCCCGCGAGCTTTCTCTTGTTTCTGTCGCTGCGACTGCTGCACAGGGCAGCGAGCGAGCGAGCCAGCATCAGCCGGACTTTTCATTCGTTTCTCAGCCAACGAACGGCAAGTAGTGCACACCGGGTGACCCAGCTTCACCCGGCACCTTCTTCAACCAAAACTCGGTCGACGCCCGAAGGGCCAAGGCGTCTCTCTCGTTAGGCAGCATTTTACGGGGTCACTCCTCCCAACCAGGTAACAAGCCACGTAAAAGCCCGCGAGCTTTCTCTTGTTTCTGTCGCTGCGACTGCTGCACAGGGCAGCGAGCGAGCGAGCCAGCATCAGCCGGACTTTTCATTCGTTTCTCAGCCAACGAGCGGCAAGTAGTGCACACCGGGTGACACAGCTTCACCCGGCACCTTCTTCAACCAAAACTCGGTCGACGCCCGAAGGGCCAAGGCGTCTCTCTCGTTAGGCAGCATTTTACGGGGTCACTCCTCCCAACCAGGTAACAAGCCACGTAAAAGCCCGCGAGCTTTCTCTTGTTTCTGTCGCTGCGACTGCTGCACAGGGCAGCGAGCGAGCGAGCCAGCATCAGCCGGACTTTTCATTCGTTTCTCAGCCAACGAGCGGCAAGTAGTGCACACCGGGTGACACAGCTTCACCCGGCACCTTCTTCAACCAAAACTCGGTCGACGCCCGAAGGGCCAAGGCGTCTCTCTCGTTAGGCAGCATTTTACGGGGTCACTCCGCCCAACCAGGTAATAAGCCATGTAAAAGCATGGTTACCTAGTTGGGCGGAGTGACCCCGTGTGCGTCAGCCGGACTTTTCATTCGTTTCTCAGCCAACGAACGGCAAGTAGTGCACACCGGGTGACCCAGCTTCACCCGGCACCTTCTTCAACCAAAACTCGGTCGACGCCCGAAGGGCCAAGGCGTCTCTCTCGTTGCGCAGCATTTTACGGGGTCACTCCTCCCAACCGTGTTTTTGCGCGGGTCTGTCTCTCTTTGGGGGGGTTGCAAATTCCCCCAAACCCGGCCACGGATCAACCACCTTGCTCGGTAGGCGGTTTGTCGTTCGACTGCTTGCTGCACAGGGGTTTTTCTGTTCTTCTAGCGAAGCAGGGACGAATCCAGCCAATTCGACTCCCAAGCCCGCGCCTACCCCCAGTGATTTTCCAGACTGCAGCGGTTAGGATTCCAGGTACCTAGAATCTACCCGGTAGCGTACGCGAGCGTACGGTCTGACAAGAGCGCAAAGGCTGCACCGATCCTGTTTCGGTTGCCCGAAAACTCCCGGTGGCGTACACTAGCGTACACTAGCATACACTAGCATGTACGGCCTGACATGACACACAGACAGCACCGGTTCGGTTTCAGGTACCTGAAAACTCCCGGTGGCGCATGCAAGCATGCGGTCTGACGGTGATGTTGTGCGAAGCAAGCACGACTCCAGCACTCTCAACCCCGCTGTCCAGCGTAATCGTGGGCTTCCTCTGCGGAGTAGGCTGAATTCCAAAACTCCCAGCCCGCACGTCCAGCCTGAAACCACCGAGTGCTCTGCGGGCCACCCCGCACAACTGCTTTTTGGTTGGACAAACCTGTTTTCTGCGTCTCAAGCGGAATTCCAAAACTTCCAGTCCGCACGTCCTGCCTGAAACCACCGAGTGCTCTGCGGTCCACCCGCGCAACTGCATTTCACGAGCACTCGGAATTCGTTTTCAGACCAACCACCTACCCTACTATACGGGCCGAGCACTCCCCATTGCGTTCCGCTTTTTGGTTGGACAAACCTGTTTTCTGCGTCTCAGGCGGAATTCCAAAACTCCCAGCCCGCACGTCCTGCCTGAAACCACCGAGTGCTCTGCGGTCCACCCCGCAAAACTGTTTTTTGGTTGGACAAACCTGTTTTCTGCGTCTCAAGCGGAATTCCAAAACTTCCAGTCCGCACGTCCTGCCTGAAACCACCGAGTGCTCTGCGGTCCACTCGCGCAACTGCATTTCACGAGCACTCGGAATTCGTTTTCAGACCAACCACCTACCCTACTATACGGGCCGAGCACTCCCCATTGCGTTCCGCTTTTTGGTTGGACAAACCTGTTTTCTGCGTCTCAGGCGGAATTCCAAAACTCCCAGCCCGCACGTCCTGCCTGAAACCACCGAGTGCTCTGCGGTCCACCCCGCACAACTGTTTTTTGGTTGGACAAACCTGTTTTCTGCGTCTCAAGCGGAATTCCAAAACTTCCAGTCCGCACGTCCTGCCTGAAACCACCGAGTGCTCTGCGGTCCACTCGCGCAACTGCATTTCACGAGCACTCGGAATTCGTTTTCAGACCAACCACCTACCCTACTATACAGGCCGAGCACTCCCCATTGCGTTCCGCTTTTTGGTTGGACAAACCTGTTTTCTGCGTCTCAGGCGGAATTCCAAAACTCCCAGCCCGCACGTCCTGCCTGAAACCACCGAGTGCTCTGCGGTCCACCCCGCAAAACTGTTTTTTGGTTGGACAAACCTGTTTTCTGCGTCTCAAGCGGAATTCCAAAACTTCCAGTCCGCACGTCCTGCCTGAAACCACCGAGTGCTCTGCGGTCCACTCGCGCAACTGCATTTCACGAGCACTCGGAATTCGTTTTCAGACCAACCACCTACCCTACTATACAGGCCGAGCACTCCCCATTGCGTTCCGCTTTTTGGTTGGACAAACCTGTTTTCTGCGTCTCAGGCGGAATTCCAAAACTCCCAGCCCGCACGTCCTGCCTGAAACCACCGAGTGCTCTGCGGTCCACCCCGCAAAACTGTTTTTTGGTTGGACAAACCTGTTTTCTGCGTCTCAAGCGGAATTCCAAAACTTCCAGTCCGCACGTCCTGCCTGAAACCACCGAGTGCTCTGCGGTCCACTCGCGCAACTGCATTTCACGAGCACTCGGAATTCGTTTTCAGACCAACCACCTACCCTACTATACAGGCCGAGCACTCCCCATTGCGTTCCGCTTTTTGGTTGGACAAACCTGTTTTCTGCGTCTCAGGCGGAATTCCAAAACTCCCAGCCCGCACGTCCTGCCTGAAACCACCGAGTGCTCTGCGGTCCACCCCGCAAAACTGTTTTTTGGTTGGACAAACCTGTTTTCTGCGTCTCAAGCGGAATTCCAAAACTTCCAGTCCGCACGTCCTGCCTGAAACCACCGAGTGCTCTGCGGTCCACTCGCGCAACTGCATTTCACGAGCACTCGGAATTCGTTTTCAGACCAACCACCTACCCTACTATACAGGCCGAGCACTCCCCATTGCGTTCCGCTTTTTGGTTGGACAAACCTGTTTTCTGCGTCTCAGGCGGAATTCCAAAACTCCCAGCCCGCACGTCCTGCCTGAAACCACCGAGTGCTCTGCGGTCCACCCCGCAAAACTGTTTTTTGGTTGGACAAACCTGTTTTCTGCGTCTCAAGCGGAATTCCAAAACTTCCAGTCCGCACGTCCTGCCTGAAACCACCGAGTGCTCTGCGGTCCACTCGCGCAACTGCATTTCACGAGCACTCGGAATTCGTTTTCAGACCAACCACCTACCCTACTATACAGGCCGAGCACTCCCCATTGCGTTCCGCTTTTTGGTTGGACAAACCTGTTTTCTGCGTCTCAGGCGGAATTCCAAAACTCCCAGCCCGCACGTCCTGCCTGAAACCACCGAGTGCTCTGCGGTCCACCCCGCAAAACTGTTTTTTGGTTGGACAAACCTGTTTTCTGCGTCTCAAGCGGAATTCCAAAACTTCCAGTCCGCACGTCCTGCCTGAAACCACCGAGTGCTCTGCGGTCCACTCGCGCAACTGCATTTCACGAGCACTCGGAATTCGTTTTCAGACCAACCACCTACCCTACTATACAGGCCGAGCACTCCCCATTGCGTTCCGCTTTTTGGTTGGACAAACCTGTTTTCTGCGTCTCAGGCGGAATTCCAAAACTCCCAGCCCGCACGTCCTGCCTGAAACCACCGAGTGCTCTGCGGTCCACCCCGCAAAACTGTTTTTTGGTTGGACAAACCTGTTTTCTGCGTCTCAAGCGGAATTCCAAAACTTCCAGTCCGCACGTCCTGCCTGAAACCACCGAGTGCTCTGCGGTCCACTCGCGCAACTGCATTTCACGAGCACTCGGAATTCGTTTTCAGACCAACCACCTACCCTACTATACAGGCCGAGCACTCCCCATTGCGTTCCGCTTTTTGGTTGGACAAACCTGTTTTCTGCGTCTCAGGCGGAATTCCAAAACTCCCAGCCCGCACGTCCTGCCTGAAACCACCGAGTGCTCTGCGGTCCACCCCGCAAAACTGTTTTTTGGTTGGACAAACCTGTTTTCTGCGTCTCAAGCGGAATTCCAAAACTTCCAGTCCGCACGTCCTGCCTGAAACCACCGAGTGCTCTGCGGTCCACTCGCGCAACTGCATTTCACGAGCACTCGGAATTCGTTTTCAGACCAACCACCTACCCTACTATACAGGCCGAGCACTCCCCATTGCGTTCCGCTTTTTGGTTGGACAAACCTGTTTTCTGCGTCTCAGGCGGAATTCCAAAACTCCCAGCCCGCACGTCCTGCCTGAAACCACCGAGTGCTCTGCGGTCCACCCCGCAAAACTGTTTTTTGGTTGGACAAACCTGTTTTCTGCGTCTCAAGCGGAATTCCAAAACTTCCAGTCCGCACGTCCTGCCTGAAACCACCGAGTGCTCTGCGGTCCACTCGCGCAACTGCATTTCACGAGCACTCGGAATTCGTTTTCAGACCAACCACCTACCCTACTATACGGGCCGAGCACTCCCCATTGCGTTCCGCTTTTTGGTTGGACAAACCTGTTTTCTGCGTCTCAGGCGGAATTCCAAAACTCCCAGCCCGCACGTCCTGCCTGAAACCACCGAGTGCTCTGCGGTCCACTCGCGCAACTACATTTCACGAGCACTCGGAATTCGTTTTCAGACCAACCACCTACCCTACTATACGGGCCGAGCACTCCCCATTGCGTTCCGCTTTTTGGTTGGACAAACCTGTTTTCTGCGTCTCAGGCGGAATTCCAAAACTCCCAGCCCGCACGTCCTGCCTGAAACCACCGAGTGCTCTGCGGTCCACCCCGCACAACTGTTTTTTGGTTGGACAAACCTGTTTTCTGCGTCTCAAGCGGAATTCCAAAACTTCCAGTCCGCACGTCCTGCCTGAAACCACCGAGTGCTCTGCGGTCCACCCGCGCAACTGCATTTCACGAGCACTCGGAATTCGTTTTCAGACCAACCACCTACCCTACTATACGGGCCGAGCACTCCCCATTGCGTTCCGCTTTTTGGTTGGACAAACCTGTTTTCTGCGTCTCAGGCGGAATTCCAAAACTCCCAGCCCGCACGTCCTGCCTGAAACCACCGAGTGCTCTGCGGTCCACTCGCGCAACTACATTTCACGAGCACTCGGAATTCGTTTTCAGACCAACCACCTACCCTACTATACGGGCCGAGCACTCCCCATTGCGTTCCGCTTTTTGGTTGGACAAACCTGTTTTCTGCGTCTCAGGCGGAATTCCAAAACTCCCAGCCCGCACGTCCTGCCTGAAACCACCGAGTGCTCTGCGGTCCACCCGCGCAACTGCATTTCACGAGCACTCGGAATTATTTTCAACTCCCAGGGCCGAGCACTTCCCATTGCGTTCCGCTTTTTGGTTGGACAAACCCGTTTTCTGCGTCTCAGGCGGAATTCCAAAACTCCCAGCCCGCACGTCCTGCCTGAAACCACCGAGTGCTCTGCGGTCCACCCGCGCAACTGCATTTCACGAGCACTCGGAATTCGTTTTCAGACCAACCACCTACCCTACTATACGGGCCGAGCACTCCCCATTGCGTTCCGCTTTTTGGTTGGACAAACCTGTTTTCTGCGTCTCAGGCGGAATTCCAAAACTCCCAGCCCGCACGTCCTGCCTGAAACCACCGAGTGCTCTGCGGTCCACCCGCGCAACTGCATTTCACGAGCACTCGGAATTATTTTCAACTCCCAGGGCCGAGCACTTCCCATTGCGTTCCGCTTTTTGGTTGGACAAACCTGTTTTCTGCGTCTCAGGCGGAATTGTAAAACTCCCAGCCCGCACGTCCAGCCTGAAACCACCGAGTGCTCTGCGGGCCACCCGCGCAACTGCATTTCACGAGCACTCGGAATTATTTTCAACTCCCAGGGCCGAGCACTTCCCATTGCGTTCCGCTTTTTGGTTGGACAAACCCGTTTTCTGCGTCTCAAGCGGAATTCCGAATCTCCCAGCCCGCACGTCCAGCCTGAAACCACCGAGTGCTCTCGGGACTCCTGCGTAAATGCATTTCTGTGCTTTGTGTAAGGCGAGCACTCCGCCGTTCGCCCGCACCTCCAGCCTAAAACGAGCGAGTGCTCTCGGGGCTGCTGCGGGGACGCAGGACTGCCTTATAGCCGCTTCGGGCCCAGCGCACATTTCCCCCAGCCATACGCAGAGTGCTGCCTACAAACCCGAGGCGAGCACTTCCCCGTCAGCGCGGGTAGACGGCGCGACTAACAGCCACTCTCTTCGGGCAGGCACGCATGGCGGACTGCCTTATAGCCGCTTCGGGCCCAGCGCACATTTCTCCCCAGCCATACGCAGAGTGCCTGCTTAAAGACTCGAGGGGAGCACTTCCCCGTCAGCGCGGGTAGACGGCGCGAGTAACGGCCACTCTCTTCGGGCGGGCAGGCAGGCAGGGGACTGCCTTATAGCCGCTTCGGGCCCAGCGCACATTCTCCCCAGCCATACGCAGAGTGCCTGCTTAAAGACTCGAGGGGAGCACTTCCCCGTCAGCGCGGGTAGACGGCGCGAGTAACGGCCACTCTCTTCGGGCGGGCAGGCAGGCAGGGGACTGCCTTATAGCCGCTTCGGGCCCAGCGCACATTTCTCCCCAGCCATACGCAGAGTGCTCGCTTAAAGACTCGAGGGGAGCACTTCCCCGTCAGCGCGGGTAGACGGCGCGAGTAACGGCCACTCTCTTCGGGCAGGCACGCGGGGGACTGCATTATAGCCGCTTCGGGCCCAGCGCACATTTCCCCCAGCCATACGCAGAGTGCTGCCTACAAACCCGAGGCGAGCACTTCCCCGTCAGCGCGGGTAGACGGCGCGACTAACAGCCACTCTCTTCGGGCAGGCACGCAGGGGACTGCCTTATAGCCGCTTCGGGCCCAGCGCACATTTCCCCCAGCCATACGCAGAGTGCTGCCTACAAACCCGAGGCGAGCACTTCCCCGTCAGCGCGGGTAGACGGCGGGAGTAACCGGCCACTCTCTTCGGGCAGGCACGCAGGCGGGACTGCCTTATAGCCGCTTCGGGCCCAGCGCACATTTCTCCCCCAGCCATACGCAGAGTGCTCGCTTAAAGACTCGAGGGGAGCACTTCCCCGTCAGCGCGGATAGACGGCGGGAGTAACCGGCCACTCTCTTCGGGCAGGCACGCATGGGGGGGACTGCCTTATAGCCGCTTCGGGCCCAGCGCACATTTCTCCCCAGCCATACGCAGAGTGCCTGCTTAAAGACTCGAGGGGAGCACTTCCCCGTCAGCGCGGGTAGACGGCGCGAGTAACGGCCACTCTCTTCGGGCGGGCAGGCAGGCAGGGGACTGCCTTATAGCCGCTTCGGGCCCAGCGCACATTCTCCCCAGCCATACGCAGAGTGCCTGCTTAAAGACTCGAGGGGAGCACTTCCCCGTCAGCGCGGGTAGACGGCGCGAGTAACGGCCACTCTCTTCGGGCGGGCAGGCAGGCAGGCAGGCAGGCAGGCAGGGGACTGCCTTATAGCCGCTTCGGGCCCAGCGCACATTTCCCCCAGCCATACGCAGAGTGCTGCCTACAAACCCGAGGGGAGCACTTCCCCGTCAGCGCGGGTAGACGGCGCGAGTAACGGCCACTCTCTTCGGGCAGGCACGCGGGGGACTGCCTTACAGCCGCTTCGGGCCCAGCGCACATTTCCCCCAGCCATACGCAGAGTGCTGCCTACAGACTCGAGGGGAGCACTTCCCCGTCAGCGCGGGTAGACGGCGCGAGTAACAGCCACTCTCTTCGGGCAGGCACGCAGGGGACTGCCTTATAGCCGCTTCGGGCCCAGCGCGTACGCAGCGAATTGCTAGGCCTTGTGTACGGGTAGGCGTGATGGGCTCCCCGGGAGAGGCTCGACAGCAGGAAATAAAAATTATAATTTTTTATTTTTTTATAATCCACACCAACCGTCTCCCTTATATATAGGGCCGAGCACTTCCCATTGCGTTCCGCTTTTAGGTTGGACAAACCTGCATTTTTAGTTTTTTTTTTTTTTCTCATGGATGTGGAAAGCCGGACTTTACGGGGATTTCTCGCCGAGTTTACGGCGTGTATTTGGGTACCAACCGGGGCCCCGTAACGGGAGTGGGACAATGTTTTTTCTTAATTTTTTAATTTTTTTTTTTTCACAACGGAGTGGAACGAAATCGGGGGTTGACCGAGCACTTCCCATTGCGTTCCGCTTTTAGGTTGGACAAACCTGCATTTTTAGTTCTTTTTTTTTTTCTCATGGATGTGGAAAGCCGGACTTTACGGGGATTTCTCGCCGAGTTTACGGCGTGTATTTGGGTACCAACCGGGGCCCCGTAACGGGAGTGGGACAATGTTTTTTCTTAATTTTTTAATTTTTTTGTTTTCACAACGGAGTGGAACGAAATCGGGGGTTGACCGAGCACTTCCCATTGCGTTCCGCTTTTAGGTTGGACAAACCTGCATTTTGAGTTTATTATTTTTCCTCACTGGACCGACCCAACGGCCGTACGTCGAATTATTCGCCCGGGTCGCCCGCGTAATTTAAGCGGAGCACTCCCGTCCTAGAGGCCCTAGCCGCAGCAGGGGAAGCACGGACATTTCACAACGGAGTGGAACACTTGTTTTTTTTTTTTTTTTTTTTTTTTTTTTCTCCCACGCATAATTCATTTAAGGGGAGCACTCCGTCCGAAAGGCCCTAGTGGTTTTTTTTTTTTTTTTTTTTTTTTTTTTTTTCTCCCACGCATAATTCATTTAAGGAGAGCACTCCGTCCGAAAGGCCCTAGTGGTTTTTTTTTTTTTTTTTTTTTTTTCACAATGGAGTGGAACAGTTTTTTTTTTTTTTTTTCCCACGGCCGTAAGTCGGATTTCTGCCCGAGTCTACCGCGTAATTTAAGGGGAGCACTCCGTCTGACAGGCCCTAGTGGCCGGCGGTGGAAGCACGAACGTTTCACAACGGAGTGGAACACTTTTTTTTTTTTTTTTTTTTCCCACGGCCGTAAGTCGGATTTCTGCCCGAGTCTACCGCGTAATTTAAGGGGAGCACTCCGTCTGACAGGCCCTAGCCGCGGCAGGGGAAGCACGGACATTTCACAACGGAGTGGAACACTTTTTTTTTTTTTTTTTCCTCACGGGACAGACCCAACGGCCGTACGTCGAATTATTCGCCCGGGTCGCCCGCGTAATTTAAGCGGAGCACTCCCGTCCTAGAGGCCCTAGCCGCGGCAGGGGAAGCTCCGACATTTCACAACGGAGTGGAACACTTTTTTTTTTTTTTTTCCTCACGGGACAGACCCAACGGCCGTACGTCGAATTATTCGCCCGGGTCGCCCGCGTAATTTAAGCGGAGCACTCTCGTCCTAGAGGCCCTAGCCGCGGCAGGGGAAGCTCCGACATTTCACAACGGAGTGGAACACTTTTTTTTTTTTTTTTCCTCACGGGACAGACCCAACGGCCGTACGTCGAATTGCTCGCCCGGGCCGCCCGCGTAATTTAAGCGGAGCACTCCCGTCCTAGAGGCCCTAGCCGCGGCAGGGGAACCTCCGACATTTCACAACGGAGTGGAACACTTTTTTTTTTTTTTTTCCTCACGGGACCGACCCAACGGCCGTACGTCGAATTATTCGCCCGGGTCGCCCGCGTAATTTAAGCGGAGCACTCCCGTCCTAGAGGCCCTAGCGGCGGCAGGGGAAGCACGGACATTTCACAACGGAGTGGAACACTTTTTTTTTTTTTTTTCCTCACGGGACAGACCCAACGGCCGTACGTCGAATTATTCGCCCGGGTCGCCCGCGTAATTTAAGCGGAGCACTCCCGTCCTAGAGGCCCTAGCCGCGGCAGGGGAAGCTCCGACATTTCACAACGGAGTGGAACACTTTTTTTTTTTTTTTTCCTCACGGGACCGACCCAACGGCCGTACGTCGAATTATTCGCCCGGGTCGCCCGCGTAATTTAAGCGGAGCACTCCCGTCCTAGAGGCCCTAGCCGCGGCAGGGGAAGCACGGACATTTCACAACGGAGTGGAACACTTTTTTTTTTTTTTTTCCTCACGGGACAGACCCAACGGCCGTACGTCGAATTATTCGCCCGGGTCGCCCGCGTAATTTAAGCGGAGCACTCTCGTCCTAGAGGCCCTAGCCGCGGCAGCGGAAGCTCCGACATTTCACAACGGAGTGGAACACTTTTTTTTTTTTTTTTTCTCACGGGACAGACCCAACGGCCGTACGTCGAATTGCTCGCCCGGGCCGCCCGCGTAATTTAAGCGGAGCACTCCCGTCCTAGAGGCCCTAGCCGCGGCAGGGGAACCTCCGACATTTCACAACGGAGTGGAACACTTTTTTTTTTTTTTTTCCTCACGGGACCGACCCAACGGCCGTACGTCAAATTATTCGCCCGGGTCGCCCGCGTAATTTAAGCGGAGCACTCCCGTCCTAGAGGCCCTAGCGGCGGCAGGGGAAGCACGGACATTTCACAACGGAGTGGAACACTTTCTTTTTTTTTTTTCCTCACGGGACAGACCCAACGGCCGTACGTCGAATTATTCGCCCGGGTCGCCCGCGTAATTTAAGCGGAGCACTCCCGTCCTAGAGGCCCTAGCCGCGGCAGGGGAAGCTCCGACATTTCACAACGGAGTGGAACACTTTTTTTTTTTTTTTTCCTCACGGGACCGACCCAACGGCCGTACGTCGAATTATTCGCCCGGGTCGCCCGCGTAATTTAAGCGGAGCACTCCCGTCCTAGAGGCCCTAGCCGCGGCAGGGGAAGCACGGACATTTCACAACGGAGTGGAACACTTTTTTTTTTTTTTTCCCTCACGGGACAGACCCAACGGCCGTACGTCGAATTATTCGCCCGGGTCGCCCGCGTAATTTAAGCGGAGCACTCTCGTCCTAGAGGCCCTAGCCGCGGCAGGGGAAGCTCCGACATTTCACAACGGAGTGGAACACTTTTTTTTTTTTTTTTCCTCACGGGACAGACCCAACGGCCGTACGTCGAATTGCTCGCCCGGGCCGCCCGCGTAATTTAAGCGGAGCACTCCCGTCCTAGAGGCCCTAGCCGCGGCAGGGGAACCTCCGACATTTCACAACGGAGTGGAACACTTTTTTTTTTTTTTTTCCTCACGGGACCGACCCAACGGCCGTACGTCGAATTATTCGCCCGGGTCGCCCGCGTAATTTAAGCGGAGCACTCCCGTCCTAGAGGCCCTAGCGGCGGCAGGGGAAGCACGGACATTTCACAACGGAGTGGAACACTTTCTTTTTTTTTTTTCCTCACGGGACCGACCCAACGGCCGTACGTCGAATTATTCGCCCGGGTCGCCCGCGTAATTTAAGCGGAGCACTCCCGTCCTAGAGGCCCTAGCCGCGGCAGGGGAAGCACGGACATTTCACAACGGAGTGGAACACTTTCTTTTTTTTTTTTCCTCACGGGACAGACCCAACGGCCGTACGTCGAATTATTCGCCCGGGTCGCCCGCGTAATTTAAGCGGAGCACTCCCGTCCTAGAGGCCCTAGCCGCGGCAGGGGAAGCTCCGACATTTCACAACGGAGTGGAACACTTTTTTTTTTTTTTTTCCTCACGGGACCGACCCAACGGCCGTACGTCGAATTATTCGCCCGGGTCGCCCGCGTAATTTAAGCGGAGCACTCCCGTCCTAGAGGCCCTAGCCGCGGCAGGGGAAGCACGGACATTTCACAACGGAGTGGAACACTTTTTTTTTTTTTTTCCCTCACGGGACAGACCCAACGGCCGTACGTCGAATTATTCGCCCGGGTCGCCCGCGTAATTTAAGCGGAGCACTCTCGTCCTAGAGGCCCTAGCCGCGGCAGGGGAAGCTCCGACATTTCACAACGGAGTGGAACACTTTTTTTTTTTTTTTTCCTCACGGGACAGACCCAACGGCCGTACGTCGAATTGCTCGCCCGGCCCGCCCGCGTAATTTAAGCGGAGCACTCCCGTCCTAGAGGCCCTAGCCGCGGCAGGGGAACCTCCGACATTTCACAACGGAGTGGAACACTTTTTTTTTTTTTTTTCCTCACGGGACCGACCCAACGGCCGTACGTCGAATTATTCGCCCGGGTCGCCCGCGTAATTTAAGCGGAGCACTCCCGTCCTAGAGGCCCTAGCCGCGGCAGGGGAAGCACGGACATTTCACAACGGAGTGGAACACTTTTTTTTTTTTTTTTCCTCACGGGACAGACCCAACGGCCGTACGTCGAATTATTCGCCCGGGTCGCCCGCGTAATTTAAGCGGAGCACTCCCGTCCTAGAGGCCCTAGCCGCGGCAGGGGAAGCTCCGACATTTCACAACGGAGTGGAACACTTTTTTTTTTTTTTTTCCTCACGGGACAGACCCAACGGCCGTACGTCGAATTATTCGCCCGGGTCGCCCGCGTAATTTAAGCGGAGCACTCCCGTCCTAGAGGCCCTAGCCGCGGCAGGGGAAGCTCCGACATTTCACAACGGAGTGGAACACTTTTTTTTTTTTTTTTCCTCACGGGACCGACCCAACGGCCGTACGTCGAATTATTCGCCCGGGTCGCCCGCGTAATTTAAGCGGAGCACTCCCGTCCTAGAGGCCCTAGCCGCGGCAGGGGAAGCACGGACATTTCACAACGGAGTGGAACACTTTTTTTTTTTTTTTTCCTCACGGGACAGACCCAACGGCCGTACGTCGAATTATTCGCCCGGGTCGCCCGCGTAATTTAAGCGGAGCACTCCCGTCCTAGAGGCCCTAGCCGCGGCAGGGGAAGCTCCGACATTTCACAACGGAGTGGAACACTTTTTTTTTTTTTTTTCCTCACTGGACCGACCCAACGGCCGTACGTCGAATTATTCGCCCGGGTCGCCCGCGTAATTTAAGCGGAGCACTCCCGTCCTAGAGGCCCTAGCCGCGGCAGGGGAAGCACGGACATTTCACAACGGAGTGGAACACTTTTTTTTTTTTTTTTCCTCACGGGACAGACCCAACGGCCGTACGTCGAATTATTCGCCCGGGTCGCCCGCGTAATTTAAGCGGAGCACTCCCGTCCTAGAGGCCCTAGCCGCGGCAGGGGAAGCACGGACATTTCACAACGGAGTGGAACACTTTTTTTTTTTTTTTTCCTCACGGGACAGACCCAACGGCCGTACGTCGAATTATTCGCCCGGGTCGCCCGCGTAATTTAAGCGGAGCACTCCCGTCCTAGAGGCCCTAGCCGCGGCAGGGGAAGCTCCGACATTTCACAACGGAGTGGAACACTTTTTTTTTTTTTTTCCTCACGGGACAGACCCAACGGCCGTACGTCGAATTATTCGCCCGGGTCGCCCGCGTAATTTAAGCGGAGCACTCCCGTCCTAGAGGCCCTAGCCGCGGCAGGGGAAGCTCCGACATTTCACAACGGAGTGGAACACTTTTTTTTTTTTTTTTCCTCACGAGACAGACCCAACGGCCGTACGTCGAATTATTCGCCCGGGTCGCCCGCGTAATTTAAGCGGAGCACTCCCGTCCTAGAGGCCCTAGCCGCGGCAGGGGAAGCTCCGACATTTCACAACGGAGTGGAACACTTTTTTTTCTGTAGGCGGCACTCTGCGTATGGCTGGGGGAAATGTGCGCCGGGCCCGTAGCGGCTCTAAGGCAGTCCCCTGCGTGCCTGCCCGAAGAGAGTGGCTGTTACATCCGCCGTCTATCCGCGCCGCTGACGGGGAAGTGCTCGCCTCGAGTCTGTAGGCAGCACTCTGCGTATGGCTGGGGGAAATGTGCGCTGGGCCCGCAGCGGCTATAAGGCAGTTCCCCTGCGTGCCTGCCCGAACAGTGTGGCCGTTACTCCCGCCGTCTATCCGCTCTGACGGGGAAGTGCTCCCCTCGAGTCTGAAGGCAGCACTCTGCGTATGGCTGGGGGGAAATGTGCGCTGGGGGAAATGTGCGCTGGGCCCGCAGCGGCTATAAGGCAGTTCCCATGCGTGCCTGCCCGAAGAGAGTGGCCGTTACTCCCGCCGTCTCTCCGCGCTGACGGGGAAGTGCTCCCCTCGAGTCTGTAGGCAGCACTCAGCGTATGCGGCTATAAGGCAGTCCCCCTGCGTGCCTGCCCGAAGAGAGTGGCCGTTACTCCCGCCGTCTCTCCGCGCTGCTGGCGGGGAAGTGCTCGCCCCGAGTCTGTAGGCAGCACTCTTGCGTATGGCTGAGGGAAATGTGCGCTGGGGCTATACGGCTGTCCCCCGCGTGCCTGTCCGAAGAGAGTGGCCGTTACTCCCGCCGTCTCTCCGCGCTGACGGGGAAGTGCTCCCCTCGAGTCTGTAGGCAGCACTCAGCGTATGCGGCTATAAGGCAGTCCCCCTGCGTGCCTGCCCGAAGAGAGTGGCCGTTACTCCCGCCGTCTATCCGCGCCGCTGACGGGGAAGTGCTCGCCTCGAGTCTGTAGGCAGCACTCTGCGTATGGCTGGGGGAAATGTGCCCTGGGGCTATACGGCAGTCCCCCGCGCGCCTGCCCGAAGAGAGTGGCTGTCACTCCCGCCGTCTATCCGCGCCGCTGACGGGGAAGTGCTCGCCTCGAGTCTGTAGGCAGCACTCTGCGTATGGCCGGGGGAAATGTGCGCTGGGCCCGCAGCGGCTATAAGGCAGTCCCCCTGCGTGCCTGCCCGAACAGTGTGGCCGTTACTCCCGCCGTCTATCCGCGCTGACGGGGAAGTGCTCCCCTCGAGTCTGTAGGCAGCACTCTGCGTATGGCTGGGGGAAATGTGCGCTGGGCCCGCAGCGGCTATAAGGCAGTTCCCCTGCGTGCCTGCCCGAACAGTGTGGCCGTTACTCCCGCCGTCTATCCGCTCTGACGGGGAAGTGCTCCCCTCGAGTCTGAAGGCAGCACTCTGCGTATGGCTGGGGGGAAATGTGCGCTGGGGGAAATGTGCGCTGGGCCCGCAGCGGCTATAAGGCAGTTCCCATGCGTGCCTGCCCGAAGAGAGTGGCCGTTACTCCCGCCGTCTCTCCGCGCTGACGGGGAAGTGCTCCCCTCGAGTCTGTAGGCAGCACTCAGCGTATGCGGCTATAAGGCAGTCCCCCTGCGTGCCTGCCCGAAGAGAGTGGCCGTTACTCCCGCCGTCTCTCCGCGCTGCTGGCGGGGAAGTGCTCGCCCCGAGTCTGTAGGCAGCACTCTTGCGTATGGCTGGGGGAAATGTGCGCTGGGGCTATACGGCTGTCCCCTGCGTGCCTGTCCGAAGAGAGTGGCCGTTACTCCCGCCGTCTCTCCGCGCTGACGGGGAAGTGCTCCCCTCGAGTCTGTAGGCAGCACTCAGCGTATGCGGCTATAAGGCAGTCCCCCTGCGTGCCTGCCCGAAGAGAGTGGCCGTTACTCCCGCCGTCTATCCGCGCCGCTGACGGGGAAGTGCTCGCCTCGAGTCTGTAGGCAGCACTCTGCGTATGGCTGGGGGAAATGTGCCCTGGGGCTATACGGCAGTCCCCCGCGCGCCTGCCCGAAGAGAGTGGCTGTCACTCCCGCCGTCTATCCGCGCCGCTGACGGGGAAGTGCTCGCCTCGAGTCTGTAGGCAGCACTCTGCGTATGGCTGGGGGAAATGTGCGCTGGGCCCGCAGCGGCTATAAGGCAGTCCCCCTGCGTGCCTGCCCGAACAGTGTGGCCGTTACTCCCGCCGTCTATCCGCGCTGACGGGGAAGTGCTCCCCTCGAGTCTGTAGGCAGCACTCTGCGTATGGCTGGGGGGAAATGTGCGCTGGGGCTATACGGCTGTCCCCCGCGTGCCTGCCCGAAGAGAGTGGCCGTTACTCCCGCCGTCTATCCGCGCCGCTGACGGGGAAGTGCTCGCCTCGAGTCTGTAGGCAGCACTCTGCGTATGGCTGGGGGAAATGTGCGCTGGGCCCGCAGCGGCTATACGGCAGTCCCCCTGCGTGCCTGCCCGAACAGTGTGGCCGTTACTCCCGCCGTCTATCCGCGCTGACGGGGAAGTGCTCCCCTCGAGTCTGTAGGCAGCACTCTGCGTATGGCTGGGGGGAAATGTGCGCTGGGCCCGCAGCGGCTATAAGGCAGTCCGCCGTGCGTGCCTGCCCGAAGAGAGTGGCCGTTACTCCCGCCGTCTATCCGCGCTGACGGGGAAGTGCTCCCCTCGAGTCCGTAGGCAGCAGTCTGCGTATGCGGCTATAAGGCAGTCCCCCTGCGTGCCTGCCCGAAGAGAGTGGCCGTTACTCCCGCCGTCTATCCGCGCTGCTGGCGGGGAAGTGCTCGCCTCGAGTCTGTAGGCAGCACTCTGCGTATGCGGCTATAAGGCAGTCCCCCCGCGTGCCTGCCCGAAGAGAGTGGCCGTTACTCCCGCCGTCTATCCGCGCCGCTGACGGGGAAGTGCTCGCCTCGAGTCTGTAGGCAGCACTCTGCGTATGGCTGGGGGAGAAGTGCGCTGGGCCCGCAGCGGCTGTAAGGCAGTCCCCCTGCGTGCCTGCCCGAGGAGAGTGGCCGTTACTCCCGCCGTCTATCCGCGCTGACGGGGAAGTGCTCCCCTCGAGTCTGTAGGCAGCACTCCGCGCATGCGGCTATAAGGCAGTCCCCCTGCGAGCCTGCCCGAAGAGAGTGGCTGTTACTCCCGCCGTCCATCCGCGCCGCTGGCGGGGAAGTGTTCGCCTCGAGTCTGTAGGCAGCACTCTGCGTATGGCTGGGGGAAATGTGCGCTGGGGCTACACGGCAGTCCCCCGCGCGCCTGCCCGAAGAGAGTGGCTGTCACTCCCGCCGTCTATCCGCGCCGCTGACGGGGAAGTGCTCGCCTCGAGTCTGTAGGCAGCACTCTGCGTATGGCTGGGGGAAATGTGCGCTGGGCCCGCAGCGGCTATAAGGCAGTCCCCCTGCGTGCCTGCCCGAACAGTGTGGCCGTTACTCCCGCCGTCTATCCGCGCTGACGGGGAAGTGCTCCCCTCGAGTCTGTAGGCAGCACTCTGCGTATGGCTGGGGGGAAATGTGCGCTGGGGCTATACGGCTGTCCCCCGCGTGCCTGCCCGAAGAGAGTGGCCGTTACTCCCGCCGTCTATCCGCGCCGCTGACGGGGAAGTGCTCGCCTCGAGTCTGTAGGCAGCACTCTGCGTATGGCTGGGGGAAATGTGCGCTGGGCCCGCAGCGGCTATACGGCAGTCCCCCTGCGTGCCTGCCCGAACAGTGTGGCCGTTACTCCCGCCGTCTATCCGCGCTGACGGGGAAGTGCTCCCCTCGAGTCTGTAGGCAGCACTCTGCGTATGGCTGGGGGGAAATGTGCGCTGGGCCCGCAGCGGCTATAAGGCAGTCCGCCGTGCGTGCCTGCCCGAAGAGAGTGGCCGTTACTCCCGCCGTCTATCCGCGCTGACGGGGAAGTGCTCCCCTCGAGTCCGTAGGCAGCAGTCTGCGTATGCGGCTATAAGGCAGTCCCCCTGCGTGCCTGCCCGAAGAGAGTGGCCGTTACTCCCGCCGTCTATCCGCGCTGCTGGCGGGGAAGTGCTCGCCTCGAGTCTGTAGGCAGCACTCTGCGTATGCGGCTATAAGGCAGTCCCCCCGCGTGCCTGCCCGAAGAGAGTGGCCGTTACTCCCGCCGTCTATCCGCGCCGCTGACGGGGAAGTGCTCGCCTCGAGTCTGTAGGCAGCACTCTGCGTATGGCTGGGGGAGAAGTGCGCTGGGCCCGCAGCGGCTGTAAGGCAGTCCCCCTGCGTGCCTGCCCGAGGAGAGTGGCCGTTACTCCCGCCGTCTATCCGCGCTGACGGGGAAGTGCTCCCCTCGAGTCTGTAGGCAGCACTCCGCGCATGCGGCTATAAGGCAGTCCCCCTGCGAGCCTGCCCGAAGAGAGTGGCTGTTACTCCCGCCGTCCATCCGCGCCGCTGGCGGGGAAGTGTTCGCCTCGAGTCTGTAGGCAGCACTCTGCGTATGGCTGGGGGAAATGTGCGCTGGGGCTACACGGCAGTCCCCCGCGCGCCTGCCCGAAGAGAGTGGCTGTCACTCCCGCCGTCTATCCGCGCCGCTGACGGGGAAGTGCTCGCCTCGAGTCTGTAGGCAGCACTCTGCGTATGGCTGGGGGAAATGTGCGCTGGGCCCGCAGCGGCTATAAGGCAGTCCCCCTGCGTGCCTGCCCGAACAGTGTGGCCGTTACTCCCGCCGTCTATCCGCGCTGACGGGGAAGTGCTCCCCTCGAGTCTGTAGGCAGCACTCTGCGTATGGCTGGGGGGAAATGTGCGCTGGGCCCGTAGCGGCTATAAGGCAGTCCCCCTGCGTGCCTGCCCGAACAGTGTGGCCGTTACTCCCGCCGTCTATCCGCGCTGACGGGGAAGTGCTCCCCTCGAGTCTGTAGGCAGCACTCTGCGTATGGCTGGGGGAAATGTGCGCGGGGGCTATACGGCGGTCCCCCGCGTGCCTGCCCGAAGAGAGTGGCCGTTACTCCCGCCGTCTATCCGCGCTGCTGACGGGGAAGTGCTCCCCTCGAGTCTTTAAGCGAGCAGTCTGCGTATGGCTGGGGAGAAATGTGCGCTGGGCCCGAAGCGGCTATAAGGCAGTCCCCCTGCGTGCCTGCCCGAAGAGAGTGGCCGGTTACTCCCGCCGTCTCTCCGCGCTGACGGGGAAGTGCTCCCCTCGAGTCTTTAAGCGAGCAGTCTGCGTATGGCTGGGGAGAAATTTGCGCTGGGCCCGAAGCGGCTATAAGGCAGTCCCCCTGCGTGCCTGCCCGAAGAGAGTGGCCGGTTACTCCCGCCGTCTCTCCGCGCTGACGGGGAAGTGCTCCCCTCGAGTCTTTAAGCGAGCAGTCTGCGTATGGCTGGGGAGAAATGTGCGCTGGGCCCGAAGCGGCTATAAGGCAGTCCCCCTGCGTGCCTGCCCGAAGAGAGTGGCCGGTTACTCCCGCCGTCTCTCCGCGCTGACGGGGAAGTGCTCCCCTCGAGTCTTTAAGCGAGCAGTCTGCGTATGGCCGGGGAGAAATGTGCGCTGGGCCCGAAGCGGCTATAAGGCAGTCCCCCTGCGTGCCTGCCCGAAGAGAGTGGCCGGTTACTCCCGCCGTCTCTCCGCGCTGACGGGGAAGTGCTCCCCTCGAGTCTTTAAGCGAGCAGTCTGCGTATGGCTGGGGAGAAATGTGCGCTGGGCCCGAAGCGGCTATAAGGCAGTCCCCCTGCGTGCCTGCCCGAAGAGAGTGGCCGGTTACTCCCGCCGTCTCTCCGCGCTGACGGGGAAGTGCTCCCCTCGAGTCTTTAAGCGAGCAGTCTGCGTATGGCTGGGGAGAAATGTGCGCTGGGCCCGAAGCGGCTATAAGGCAGTCCCCCTGCGTGCCTGCCCGAAGAGAGTGGCCGGTTACTCCCGCCGTCTCTCCGCGCTGACGGGGAAGTGCTCCCCTCGAGTCTTTAAGCGAGCAGTCTGCGTATGGCTGGGGAGAAATGTGCGCTGGGCCCGAAGCGGCTATAAGGCAGTCCCCCTGCGTGCCTGCCCGAAGAGAGTGGCCGGTTACTCCCGCCGTCTCTCCGCGCTGACGGGGAAGTGCTCCCCTCGAGTCTTTAAGCGAGCAGTCTGCGTATGGCTGGGGAGAAATGTGCGCTGGGCCCGAAGCGGCTATAAGGCAGTCCCCCTGCGTGCCTGCCCGAAGAGAGTGGCCGGTTACTCCCGCCGTCTCTCCGCGCTGACGGGGAAGTGCTCCCCTCGAGTCTTTAAGCGAGCAGTCTGCGTATGGCCGGGGAGAAATGTGCGCTGGGCCCGAAGCGGCTATAAGGCAGTCCCCCTGCGTGCCTGCCCGAAGAGAGTGGCCGGTTACTCCCGCCGTCTCTCCGCGCTGACGGGGAAGTGCTCCCCTCGAGTCTTTAAGCGAGCAGTCTGCGTATGGCTGGGGAGAAATGTGCGCTGGGCCCGAAGCGGCTATAAGGCAGTCCCCCTGCGTGCCTGCCCGAAGAGAGTGGCCGGTTACTCCCGCCGTCTCTCCGCGCTGACGGGGAAGTGCTCCCCTCGAGTCTTTAAGCGAGCAGTCTGCGTATGGCTGGGGAGAAATGTGCGCTGGGCCCGAAGCGGCTATAAGGCAGTCCCCCTGCGTGCCTGCCCGAAGAGAGTGGCCGGTTACTCCCGCCGTCTCTCCGCGCTGACGGGGAAGTGCTCCCCTCGAGTCTTTAAGCGAGCAGTCTGCGTATGGCTGGGGAGAAATGTGCGCTGGGCCCGAAGCGGCTATAAGGCAGTCCCCCTGCGTGCCTGCCCGAAGAGAGTGGCCGGTTACTCCCGCCGTCTCTCCGCGCTGACGGGGAAGTGCTCCCCTCGAGTCTTTAAGCGAGCAGTCTGCGTATGGCTGGGGAGAAATGTGCGCTGGGCCCGAAGCGGCTATAAGGCAGTCCCCCTGCGTGCCTGCCCGAAGAGAGTGGCCGGTTACTCCCGCCGTCTCTCCGCGCTGACGGGGAAGTGCTCCCCTCGAGTCTTTAAGCGAGCAGTCTGCGTATGGCTGGGGAGAAATGTGCGCTGGGCCCGAAGCGGCTATAAGGCAGTCCCCCTGCGTGCCTGCCCGAAGAGAGTGGCCGGTTACTCCCGCCGTCTCTCCGCGCTGACGGGGAAGTGCTCCCCTCGAGTCTTTAAGCGAGCAGTCTGCGTATGGCTGGGGAGAAATGTGCGCTGGGCCCGAAGCGGCTATAAGGCAGTCCCCCTGCGTGCCTGCCCGAAGAGAGTGGCCGGTTACTCCCGCCGTCTCTCCGCGCTGACGGGGAAGTGCTCCCCTCGAGTCTTTAAGCGAGCAGTCTGCGTATGGCCGGGGAGAAATGTGCGCTGGGCCCGAAGCGGCTATAAGGCAGTCCCCCTGCGTGCCTGCCCGAAGAGAGTGGCCGGTTACTCCCGCCGTCTCTCCGCGCTGACGGGGAAGTGCTCCCCTCGAGTCTTTAAGCGAGCAGTCTGCGTATGGCTGGGGAGAAATGTGCGCTGGGCCCGAAGCGGCTATAAGGCAGTCCCCCTGCGTGCCTGCCCGAAGAGAGTGGCCGGTTACTCCCGCCGTCTCTCCGCGCTGACGGGGAAGTGCTCCCCTCGAGTCTTTAAGCGAGCAGTCTGCGTATGGCTGGGGAGAAATGTGCGCTGGGCCCGAAGCGGCTATAAGGCAGTCCCCCTGCGTGCCTGCCCGAAGAGAGTGGCCGGTTACTCCCGCCGTCTCTCCGCGCTGACGGGGAAGTGCTCCCCTCGAGTCTTTAAGCGAGCAGTCTGCGTATGGCTGGGGAGAAATGTGCGCTGGGCCCGAAGCGGCTATAAGGCAGTCCCCCTGCGTGCCTGCCCGAAGAGAGTGGCCGGTTACTCCCGCCGTCTCTCCGCGCTGACGGGGAAGTGCTCCCCTCGAGTCTTTAAGCGAGCAGTCTGCGTATGGCTGGGGAGAAATGTGCGCTGGGCCCGAAGCGGCTATAAGGCAGTCCCCCTGCGTGCCTGCCCGAAGAGAGTGGCCGGTTACTCCCGCCGTCTCTCCGCGCTGACGGGGAAGTGCTCCCCTCGAGTCTTTAAGCGAGCAGTCTGCGTATGGCTGGGGAGAAATGTGCGCTGGGCCCGAAGCGGCTATAAGGCAGTCCCCCTGCGTGCCTGCCCGAAGAGAGTGGCCGGTTACTCCCGCCGTCTCTCCGCGCTGACGGGGAAGTGCTCCCCTCGAGTCTTTAAGCGAGCAGTCTGCGTATGGCTGGGGAGAAATGTGCGCTGGGCCCGAAGCGGCTATAAGGCAGTCCCCCTGCGTGCCTGCCCGAAGAGAGTGGCCGGTTACTCCCGCCGTCTCTCCGCGCTGACGGGGAAGTGCTCCCCTCGAGTCTTTAAGCGAGCAGTCTGCGTATGGCTGGGGAGAAATGTGCGCTGGGCCCGAAGCGGCTATAAGGCAGTCCCCCTGCGTGCCTGCCCGAAGAGAGTGGCCGGTTACTCCCGCCGTCTCTCCGCGCTGACGGGGAAGTGCTCCCCTCGAGTCTTTAAGCGAGCAGTCTGCGTATGGCCGGGGAGAAATGTGCGCTGGGCCCGAAGCGGCTATAAGGCAGTCCCCCTGCGTGCCTGCCCGAAGAGAGTGGCCGGTTACTCCCGCCGTCTCTCCGCGCTGACGGGGAAGTGCTCCCCTCGAGTCTTTAAGCGAGCAGTCTGCGTATGGCTGGGGAGAAATGTGCGCTGGGCCCGAAGCGGCTATAAGGCAGTCCCCCTGCGTGCCTGCCCGAAGAGAGTGGCCGGTTACTCCCGCCGTCTCTCCGCGCTGACGGGGAAGTGCTCCCCTCGAGTCTTTAAGCGAGCAGTCTGCGTATGGCTGGGGAGAAATGTGCGCTGGGCCCGAAGCGGCTATAAGGCAGTCCCCCTGCGTGCCTGCCCGAAGAGAGTGGCCGGTTACTCCCGCCGTCTCTCCGCGCTGACGGGGAAGTGCTCCCCTCGAGTCTTTAAGCGAGCAGTCTGCGTATGGCTGGGGAGAAATGTGCGCTGGGCCCGAAGCGGCTATAAGGCAGTCCCCCTGCGTGCCTGCCCGAAGAGAGTGGCCGGTTACTCCCGCCGTCTCTCCGCGCTGACGGGGAAGTGCTCCCCTCGAGTCTTTAAGCGAGCAGTCTGCGTATGGCTGGGGAGAAATGTGCGCTGGGCCCGAAGCGGCTATAAGGCAGTCCCCCTGCGTGCCTGCCCGAAGAGAGTGGCCGGTTACTCCCGCCGTCTCTCCGCGCTGACGGGGAAGTGCTCCCCTCGAGTCTTTAAGCGAGCAGTCTGCGTATGGCTGGGGAGAAATGTGCGCTGGGCCCGAAGCGGCTATAAGGCAGTCCCCCTGCGTGCCTGCCCGAAGAGAGTGGCCGGTTACTCCCGCCGTCTCTCCGCGCTGACGGGGAAGTGCTCCCCTCGAGTCTTTAAGCGAGCAGTCTGCGTATGGCTGGGGAAAATGTGCGCTGGGCCCGAAGCGGCTATAAGGCAGTCCCCCTGCGTGCCTGCCCGAAGAGAGTGGCCGGTTACTCCCGCCGTCTCTCCGCGCTGACGGGGAAGTGCTCCCCTCGAGTCTTTAAGCGAGCAGTCTGCGTATGGCTGGGGAGAAATGTGCGCTGGGCCCGAAGCGGCTATAAGGCAGTCCCCCTGCGTGCCTGCCCGAAGAGAGTGGCCGGTTACTCCCGCCGTCTCTCCGCGCTGACGGGGAAGTGCTCCCCTCGAGTCTTTAAGCGAGCAGTCTGCGTATGGCTGGGGAGAAATGTGCGCTGGGCCCGAAGCGGCTATAAGGCAGTCCCCCTGCGTGCCTGCCCGAAGAGAGTGGCCGGTTACTCCCGCCGTCTCTCCGCGCTGACGGGGAAGTGCTCCCCTCGAGTCTTTAAGCGAGCAGTCTGCGTATGGCTGGGGAGAAATGTGCGCTGGGCCCGAAGCGGCTATAAGGCAGTCCCCCTGCGTGCCTGCCCGAAGAGAGTGGCCGGTTACTCCCGCCGTCTCTCCGCGCTGACGGGGAAGTGCTCCCCTCGAGTCTTTAAGCGAGCAGTCTGCGTATGGCTGGGGAGAAATGTGCGCTGGGCCCGAAGCGGCTATAAGGCAGTCCCCCTGCGTGCCTGCCCGAAGAGAGTGGCCGGTTACTCCCGCCGTCTCTCCGCGCTGACGGGGAAGTGCTCCCCTCGAGTCTTTAAGCGAGCAGTCTGCGTATGGCTGGGGAGAAATGTGCGCTGGGCCCGAAGCGGCTATAAGGCAGTCCCCCTGCGTGCCTGCCCGAAGAGAGTGGCCGGTTACTCCCGCCGTCTCTCCGCGCTGACGGGGAAGTGCTCCCCTCGAGTCTTTAAGCGAGCAGTCTGCGTATGGCTGGGGAGAAATGTGCGCTGGGCCCGAAGCGGCTATAAGGCAGTCCCCCTGCGTGCCTGCCCGAAGAGAGTGGCCGGTTACTCCCGCCGTCTCTCCGCGCTGACGGGGAAGTGCTCCCCTCGAGTCTTTAAGCGAGCAGTCTGCGTATGGCTGGGGAGAAATGTGCGCTGGGCCCGAAGCGGCTATAAGGCAGTCCCCCTGCGTGCCTGCCCGAAGAGAGTGGCCGGTTACGTCCCGCCGTCTCTCCGCGCTGACGGGGAAGTGCTCCCCTCGAGTCTTTAAGCGAGCAGTCTGCGTATGGCTGGGGAGAAATGTGCGCTGGGCCCGAAGCGGCTATAAGGCAGTCCCCCTGCGTGCCTGCCCGAAGAGAGTGGCCGGTTACTCCCGCCGTCTCTCCGCGCTGACGGGGAAGTGCTCCCCTCGAGTCTTTAAGCGAGCAGTCTGCGTATGGCTGGGGAGAAATGTGCGCTGGGCCCGAAGCGGCTATAAGGCAGTCCCCCTGCGTGCCTGCCCGAAGAGAGTGGCCGGTTACTCCCGCCGTCTCTCCGCGCTGACGGGGAAGTGCTCCCCTCGAGTCTTTAAGCGAGCAGTCTGCGTATGGCTGGGGAGAAATGTGCGCTGGGCCCGAAGCGGCTATAAGGCAGTCCCCCTGCGTGCCTGCCCGAAGAGAGTGGCCGGTTACTCCCGCCGTCTCTCCGCGCTGACGGGGAAGTGCTCCCCTCGAGTCTTTAAGCGAGCAGTCTGCGTATGGCTGGGGAGAAATGTGCGCTGGGCCCGAAGCGGCTATAAGGCAGTCCCCCTGCGTGCCTGCCCGAAGAGAGTGGCCGGTTACTCCCGCCGTCTCTCCGCGCTGACGGGGAAGTGCTCCCCTCGAGTCTTTAAGCGAGCAGTCTGCGTATGGCTGGGGAGAAATGTGCGCTGGGCCCGAAGCGGCTATAAGGCAGTCCCCCTGCGTGCCTGCCCGAAGAGAGTGGCCGGTTACTCCCGCCGTCTCTCCGCGCTGACGGGGAAGTGCTCCCCTCGAGTCTTTAAGCGAGCAGTCTGCGTATGGCTGGGGAGAAATGTGCGCTGGGCCCGAAGCGGCTATAAGGCAGTCCCCCTGCGTGCCTGCCCGAAGAGAGTGGCCGGTTACTCCCGCCGTCTCTCCGCGCTGACGGGGAAGTGCTCCCCTCGAGTCTTTAAGCGAGCAGTCTGCGTATGGCTGGGGAGAAATGTGCGCTGGGCCCGAAGCGGCTATAAGGCAGTCCCCCTGCGTGCCTGCCCGAAGAGAGTGGCCGGTTACTCCCGCCGTCTCTCCGCGCTGACGGGGAAGTGCTCCCCTCGAGTCTTTAAGCGAGCAGTCTGCGTATGGCTGGGGAGAAATGTGCGCTGGGCCCGAAGCGGCTATAAGGCAGTCCCCCTGCGTGCCTGCCCGAAGAGAGTGGCCGGTTACTCCCGCCGTCTCTCCGCGCTGACGGGGAAGTGCTCCCCTCGAGTCTTTAAGCGAGCAGTCTGCGTATGGCTGGGGAGAAATGTGCGCTGGGCCCGAAGCGGCTATAAGGCAGTCCCCCTGCGTGCCTGCCCGAAGAGAGTGGCCGGTTACTCCCGCCGTCTCTCCGCGCTGACGGGGAAGTGCTCCCCTCGAGTCTTTAAGCGAGCAGTCTGCGTATGGCTGGGGAGAAATGTGCGCTGGGCCCGAAGCGGCTATAAGGCAGTCCCCCTGCGTGCCTGCCCGAAGAGAGTGGCCGGTTACTCCCGCCGTCTCTCCGCGCTGACGGGGAAGTGCTCCCCTCGAGTCTTTAAGCGAGCAGTCTGCGTATGGCTGGGGAGAAATGTGCGCTGGGCCCGAAGCGGCTATAAGGCAGTCCCCCTGCGTGCCTGCCCGAAGAGAGTGGCCGGTTACTCCCGCCGTCTCTCCGCGCTGACGGGGAAGTGCTCCCCTCGAGTCTTTAAGCGAGCAGTCTGCGTATGGCTGGGGAGAAATGTGCGCTGGGCCCGAAGCGGCTATAAGGCAGTCCCCCTGCGTGCCTGCCCGAAGAGAGTGGCCGGTTACTCCCGCCGTCTCTCCGCGCTGACGGGGAAGTGCTCCCCTCGAGTCTTTAAGCGAGCAGTCTGCGTATGGCTGGGGAGAAATGTGCGCTGGGCCCGAAGCGGCTATAAGGCAGTCCCCCTGCGTGCCTGCCCGAAGAGAGTGGCCGGTTACTCCCGCCGTCTCTCCGCGCTGACGGGGAAGTGCTCCCCTCGAGTCTTTAAGCGAGCAGTCTGCGTATGGCTGGGGAGAAATGTGCGCTGGGCCCGAAGCGGCTATAAGGCAGTCCCCCTGCGTGCCTGCCCGAAGAGAGTGGCCGGTTACTCCCGCCGTCTCTCCGCGCTGACGGGGAAGTGCTCCCCTCGAGTCTTTAAGCGAGCAGTCTGCGTATGGCTGGGGAGAAATGTGCGCTGGGCCCGAAGCGGCTATAAGGCAGTCCCCCTGCGTGCCTGCCCGAAGAGAGTGGCCGGTTACTCCCGCCGTCTCTCCGCGCTGACGGGGAAGTGCTCCCCTCGAGTCTTTAAGCGAGCAGTCTGCGTATGGCTGGGGAGAAATGTGCGCTGGGCCCGAAGCGGCTATAAGGCAGTCCCCCTGCGTGCCTGCCCGAAGAGAGTGGCCGGTTAGCTCCCGCCGTCTCTCCGCGCTGACGGGGAAGTGCTCCCCTCGAGTCTTTAAGCGAGCAGTCTGCGTATGGCTGGGGAGAAATGTGCGCTGGGCCCGAAGCGGCTATAAGGCAGTCCCCCTGCGTGCCTGCCCGAAGAGAGTGGCCGGTTACTCCCGCCGTCTCTCCGCGCTGACGGGGAAGTGCTCCCCTCGAGTCTTTAAGCGAGCAGTCTGCGTATGGCTGGGGAGAAATGTGCGCTGGGCCCGAAGCGGCTATAAGGCAGTCCCCCTGCGTGCCTGCCCGAAGAGAGTGGCCGGTTACTCCCGCCGTCTCTCCGCGCTGACGGGGAAGTGCTCCCCTCGAGTCTTTAAGCGAGCAGTCTGCGTATGGCTGGGGAGAAATGTGCGCTGGGCCCGAAGCGGCTATAAGGCAGTCCCCCTGCGTGCCTGCCCGAAGAGAGTGGCCGGTTACTCCCGCCGTCTCTCCGCGCTGACGGGGAAGTGCTCCCCTCGAGTCTTTAAGCGAGCAGTCTGCGTATGGCTGGGGAGAAATGTGCGCTGGGCCCGAAGCGGCTATAAGGCAGTCCCCCTGCGTGCCTGCCCGAAGAGAGTGGCCGGTTACTCCCGCCGTCTCTCCGCGCTGACGGGGAAGTGCTCCCCTCGAGTCTTTAAGCGAGCAGTCTGCGTATGGCTGGGGAGAAATGTGCGCTGGGCCCGAAGCGGCTATAAGGCAGTCCCCCTGCGTGCCTGCCCGAAGAGAGTGGCCGGTTACTCCCGCCGTCTCTCCGCGCTGACGGGGAAGTGCTCCCCTCGAGTCTTTAAGCGAGCAGTCTGCGTATGGCTGGGGAGAAATGTGCGCTGGGCCCGAAGCGGCTATAAGGCAGTCCCCCTGCGTGCCTGCCCGAAGAGAGTGGCCGGTTACTCCCGCCGTCTCTCCGCGCTGACGGGGAAGTGCTCCCCTCGAGTCTTTAAGCGAGCAGTCTGCGTATGGCTGGGGAGAAATGTGCGCTGGGCCCGAAGCGGCTATAAGGCAGTCCCCCTGCGTGCCTGCCCGAAGAGAGTGGCCGGTTACTCCCGCCGTCTCTCCGCGCTGACGGGGAAGTGCTCCCCTCGAGTCTTTAAGCGAGCAGTCTGCGTATGGCTGGGGAGAAATGTGCGCTGGGCCCGAAGCGGCTATAAGGCAGTCCCCCTGCGTGCCTGCCCGAAGAGAGTGGCCGGTTACTCCCGCCGTCTCTCCGCGCTGACGGGGAAGTGCTCCCCTCGAGTCTTTAAGCGAGCAGTCTGCGTATGGCTGGGGAGAAATGTGCGCTGGGCCCGAAGCGGCTATAAGGCAGTCCCCCTGCGTGCCTGCCCGAGGAGAGTGGCCGGTTACTCCCGCCGTCTCTCCGCGCTGACGGGGAAGTGCTCCCCTCGAGTCTTTAAGCGAGCAGTCTGCGTATGGCTGGGGAGAAATGTGCGCTGGGCCCGAAGCGGCTATAAGGCAGTCCC
Source organism: Serripes groenlandicus (assembly GCA_031761405.1). Classification (NCBI taxonomy): domain Eukaryota; kingdom Metazoa; phylum Mollusca; class Bivalvia; order Cardiida; family Cardiidae; genus Serripes; species Serripes groenlandicus. The sequence continues at coordinate 9,271 of JASEVX010000012.1, read as the reverse complement.
CCTGCGTGCCTGCCCGAAGAGAGTGGCCGGTTACTCCCGCCGTCTCTCCGCGCTGACGGGGAAGTGCTCCCCTCGAGTCTTTAAGCGAGCAGTCTGCGTATGGCTGGGGAGAAATGTGCGCTGGGCCCGAAGCGGCTATAAGGCAGTCCCCCTGCGTGCCTGCCCGAAGAGAGTGGCCGGTTACTCCCGCCGTCTCTCCGCGCTGACGGGGAAGTGCTCCCCTCGAGTCTTTAAGCGAGCAGTCTGCGTATGGCTGGGGAGAAATGTGCGCTGGGCCCGAAGCGGCTATAAGGCAGTCCCCCTGCGTGCCTGCCCGAAGAGAGTGGCCGGTTACTCCCGCCGTCTCTCCGCGCTGACGGGGAAGTGCTCCCCTCGAGTCTTTAAGCGAGCACTCTGCGTATGGCTGGGGAGAAATGTGCGCTGGGCCCGAAGCGGCTATAAGGCAGTCCCCCTGCGTGCCTGCCCGAAGAGAGTGGCCGGTTACTCCCGCCGTCTCTCCGCGCTGACGGGGAAGTGCTCCCCTCGAGTCTTTAAGCGAGCAGTCTGCGTATGGCTGGGGAGAAATGTGCGCTGGGCCCGAAGCGGCTATAAGGCAGTCCCCCTGCGTGCCTGCCCGAAGAGAGTGGCCGGTTACTCCCGCCGTCTCTCCGCGCTGACGGGGAAGTGCTCCCCTCGAGTCTTTAAGCGAGCAGTCTGCGTATGGCTGGGGAGAAATGTGCGCTGGGCCCGAAGCGGCTATAAGGCAGTCCCCCTGCGTGCCTGCCCGAAGAGAGTGGCCGGTTACTCCCGCCGTCTCTCCGCGCTGACGGGGAAGTGCTCCCCTCGAGTCTTTAAGCGAGCAGTCTGCGTATGGCTGGGGAGAAATGTGCGCTGGGCCCGAAGCGGCTATAAGGCAGTCCCCCTGCGTGCCTGCCCGAAGAGAGTGGCCGGTTAGTCCCGCCGTCTCTCCGCGCTGACGGGGAAGTGCTCCCCTCGAGTCTTTAAGCGAGCAGTCTGCGTATGGCTGGGGAGAAATGTGCGCTGGGCCCGAAGCGGCTATAAGGCAGTCCCCCTGCGTGCCTGCCCGAAGAGAGTGGCCGGTTACTCCCGCCGTCTCTCCGCGCTGACGGGGAAGTGCTCCCCTCGAGTCTTTAAGCGAGCAGTCTGCGTATGGCTGGGGAGAAATGTGCGCTGGGCCCGAAGCGGCTATAAGGCAGTCCCCCTGCGTGCCTGCCCGAAGAGAGTGGCCGGTTACTCCCGCCGTCTATCCGCGCTGACCGGGAAGTGCTCCCCTCGAGTCTTTAAGCAAGCAGTCTGCGTATGGCTGGGGAGAAATGTGCGCTGGGCCCGAAGCGGCTATAAGGCAGTCTGCGTATGGCTGGGGGGAAATGTGCGCTTGGGGCTATAAGGCAGTCCCCTGCGTGCCTGCCCGAAGAGAGTGGCTGTTACATCCGCCGTCCGTCCGCGCTGACGGGGAAGTGCTCGCCCCGAGTCTGTAGGCAGCACTCTTGCGTATGGCTGGGGGAAATGTGCGCTGGGGCTATACGGCTGTCCCCCGCGTGCCTGCCCGAAGAGAGTGGCTGTTACTCCCGCCGTCTACCCGCGCTGCTGACGGGGAGGTGCTCGCCTCGAGTCTGTAGGCAGCACTCTGCGTATGGCTGGGGGAAATGTGCGCTGGGGCTATACGGCAGACCCCTGCGTGCCTGCCCGAAGAGATCGGCTGTTACTCCCGCCGTCTATCCGCGCTGACGGGGAAGTGCTCCCCTCGAGTCTTTAAGCGAGCACTCTGCGTATGGCTGGGGAGAAATGTGCGCTGGGCCCGAAGCGGCTATAAGGCAGTCCCCCTGCGTGCCTGCCCGAAGAGAGTGGCCGGTTACTCCCGCCGTCTCTCCGCGCTGACGGGGAAGTGCTCCCCTCGAGTCTTTAAGCGAGCACTCTGCGTATGGCTGGGGAGAAATGTGCGCTGGGCCCGAAGCGGCTATAAGGCAGTCCCCCTGCGTGCCTGCCCGAAGAGAGTGGCCGGTTACTCCCGCCGTCTATCCGCGCTGACGGGGAAGTGCTCCCCTCGAGTCTTTAAGCGAGCACTCTGCGTATGGCTGGGGAGAAATGTGCGCTGGGCCCGAAGCGGCTATAAGGCAGTCCCCCCTGCGTGCCTGCCCGAAGAGAGTGGCCGGTTACTCCCGCCGTCTATCCGCGCTGACGGGGAAGTGCTCCCCTCGAGTCTTTAAGCGAGCACTCTGCGTATGGCTGGGGAGAAATGTGCGCTGGGCCCGAAGCGGCTATAAGGCAGTCCCCCTGCGTGCCTGCCCGAAGAGAGTGGCCGGTTACTCCCGCCGTCTATCCGCGCTGACGGGGAAGTGCTCCCCTCGAGTCTTTAAGCGAGCACTCTGCGTATGGCTGGGGAGAAATGTGCGCTGGGCCCGAAGCGGCTATAAGGCAGTCCCCCTGCGTGCCTGCCCGAAGAGAGTGGCCGGTTACTCCCGCCGTCTATCCGCGCTGACGGGGAAGTGCTCCCCTCGAGTCTTTAAGCAAGCAGTCTGCGTATGGCTGGGGCGAAATGTGAGCCGGGACCGAAGTCGCTAGATGGCAGTCCTGCGTCCCTACCTTAAGGGAGTGGATGTTACTCCCGCCGTTTACCCGCGCTTGCGTGTCCAGGCAGCCCTCTGATTATGGCTGGGGGAAATGGGCGCGCCGGGACCTAGAGTCGCTGTACACCAGTCCCGGCGGTTACCAGCGCTGACGGCGAACTGCTCGCCTCGAGTCTGTAGGCAGCAGTCTGCGTATGGCTGGGGGGAAAAGTGCGCTTGGGGCTATAAGGCAGTCCCCCGCGTGCCTGCCCGAAGAGAGTGGCTGTTACATCCGCCGTCTGTCCGCGCTGACGGGGAAGTGCTCGCCCCGAGTCTGTAGGCAGCTCTCTTGCGTATGGCTGGGGGAAATGTGCGCTGGGGCTATACGGCTGTCCCCCGCGTGCCTGCCCGAAGAGAGTGGCTGTTACTCCCGCCGTCTACCCGCGCTGCTGACGGGGAGGTGCTCGCCTCGAGTCTGTAGGCAGCACTCTGCGTATGGCTGGGGAGAAACGTGCGCTGGGGCTATACGGCAGACCCCTGCGTGCCTGCCCGAAGAGATCGGCTGTTACTCCCGCCGTCTATCCGCGCTGACGGGGAAGTGCTCCCCTCGAGTCTTTAAGCAAGCACTCTGCGTATGGCTGGGGAGAAATGTGCGCTGGGCCCGAAGCGGCTATAAGGCAGTCCCCCTGCGTGTCTGCCCGAAGAGAGTGGCTGTCACTCCCGCCGTCTGTCCGCGCTGACGGGGAAGAGCTCGCCCGGAGTCTGTAGGCAGCTCTCTGCGTATGGCTCGGGGAAAACGCGCGCCGGGCCCGTAGCGGCCAGAAGGCAGTCCCCCCTGCGTGTCTGCCCGAAGAAATAGGCTGTCACTCCCGCCGTCGATCCGCGCTGACGGGGAAGAGCTCGCCCGGAGTCTGTATGCAGCACTCTGCGTATGGCTCAGGGAAAACGCGCGCCGGGCCCGTAGCGGCTACAAGGCAGTCCCCCTGCGTGCCTGCCCGAAGAGAGTGGCTGTCACTCCCGCCGTCTGTCCGCGCTGACGGGGAAGAGCTCGCCCGGAGTCTGTAGGCAGCACTCTGCGTATGGCTGGGTTAAAACGCGCGCCGGGCCCGTAGCGGCTATAAGGCAGTCCGCCCTGCGTGTCTGCCCGAAGAGAGTGGCTGTCACTCCCGCCGTCTGTCCGCGCTGACGGGGAAGAGCTCGCCCGGAGTCTGTTGGCAGCACTCTGCGTATGGCTGGGGGACTGGCGCGATCCGTAGAGTGGGTAGGCAGGACGCTTAAACTGTCGCCTTTACGGGTCCAGCTATGTTAAAAAAAAAACAACACGCAGTTTCCCGATTTCCCTCTGTGTTGCATGTACCATATTATCGTGGGTAACATATTATCGTGGGTACCATATTATCGTGGGTAACATATTATCGTGGGTACCATATTATCGTGGGTAACATATTATCGTGGGTACCATATTATCGTGGGTAACATATTATCGTGGGTACCATATTATCGTGGGTAACATATTATCGTGGGTAACATATTATCGTGGGTAACATATTATCGTGGGTACCATATTATCGTGGGTACCATATTATCGTGGGTACCATATTATCGTGGGTATCATATTATCGTGGGTACCATATTATCGTGGGTAACATATTATCGTGGGTACCATATTATCGTGAGTACCATATTATCGTGGGTACCATATTATCGTGGGTACCATATTATCGTGGGTAACATATTATCGTGGGTAACATATTATCGTGGGTACCATATTATCGTGGGTAACATATTATCGTGGGTACCATATTATCGTGAGTACCATATTATCGTGGGTACCATATTATCGTGGGTACCATATTATCGTGGGTAACATATTATCGTGGGTACCATATTATCGTGGGATGATTCTCACAACGGAATGGAACACTTTTGTTCATCCTCCAGCACAAAAGCTTTCCCGAACGCCTCTGTATCACGCGATGTCATGTATAGGCGATTCTGTATGTATGGCTGGGGGGAAATGTGCGCTGGGCGCCTAGCGGCTATAAGGCAGTTCCCCTGCCTGCCTGCCTGCCTGCCCGAAGAGAGTAGCTGTTACTCCCGCCGTCTACCCGCGAAGCGAGCACTCATCGCGTGTAGACGGCGGGAGTAACAGCTACTCTCTTCGGGCAGGCACGACGTTAGAATCGAAGTGCTAGCCTTTTGACAGGGCAGGATTTCTACCCCAGTCATTTCTACCCGCGTAATTTAAGAGGAGCCCTTCGTCCTAGCGGCCCTTGTCACGGGGAGTGGAACGACACACATTCCACAATGGAGTGGAACACTTTTATTCATTGTCCAGCACAAAAGCTTTCCCGAACGCCTGTGTATCACGCGATGTGCTGTAAAGGCGATTCTGTATGTATGGCTGGGGGAAATGTGCGCTGGGCGCTCACCGGCTATAAGGCAGTTCCCCTGCGTGCCTGCCCGAAGAGAGTAGCTGTTACTCCCGCCGTCTACCCGCGATGAGTGCTCGCTTCGCGTGTTAGGGCAGTCTCGACGTTCGAATCAAAGTGCTAGCCTTTTGTCAGGGCAGGATTTCTACCGCAGTCATTTCTACCCGCGTAATTTAAGAGGAGCCCTTCGTCCTAGCGGCCCTTGTCACGGGGAGTGGAACGACACACATTCCACAATGGAGTGGAACACTTTTATTCATTGTCCAGCACAAAAGCTTTCCCGAACGCCTCTGTATCACGCGATGTCATGTATAGGCGATTCTGTATGTATGGCTGGGGGAAATGTGCGCTGGGCGCTCACCGGCTATAAGGCAGTTCCCCTGCGTGCCTGCCCGAAGAGAGTAGCTGTTACTCCCACCAACAGTGTGTGCTTCACCCGCGCTGACGGCGAAGTGCTCGCTTCGCTTATTAAGGGAGTCCCGAGATTAGTTCCTCTCGCGCACACACTGTTCTGCAGAGGCGCGGACTAGGGATATTGCCGAATTTAACCTCTAACCTCTAAGCCAGGTCACTGCTAGGGTCAAGGTAAAATAGGTGTCAGTAAATGTTTACAGAAATACCCTTTGACCTCTTTCAACCTCTAACCTCTAACGTCTAACCTCTAACCTCTAACCAATACCACTGGATTAGGGTCAGTGCTGCCGTTAAAATGTAAGCAATGTCATGCTATAAATGACCGATTGCGCATTTAAATGGTATGTTTGGCAGCACTCTGTGTTCAATTTTGGTAATATCCCTTGGCCGGGCGTCTGTAGAACAGTGTGTGCTTTACCCGCGCTTGACGGCGAAGTGCTCGCTTCGCTTCTACAGGAAGTCGCGAGGTCAGTGCTGCCGTTAAAATGTAAGCAATGTCATGCTATAAATGACCGATTGCGCATTTAAATGGTATGTTTGGCAGCACTCTGTGTTCAATTTTGGTAATATCCCTTGGCCGGGCGTCTGTAGAACAGTGTGTGCTTTACCCGCGCTTGACGGCGAAGTGCTCGCTTCGCTTCTACAGGAAGTCGCGAGGTCAGTGCTGCCGTTAAAATGTAAGCAATGTCATGCTATAAATGACCGATTGCGCATTTAAATGGTATGTTTGGCAGCACTCTGTGTTCAATTTTGGTAATATCCCTTGGCCGGGCGTCTGTAGAACAGTGTGTGCTTTACCCGCGCTTGACGGCGAAGTGCTCGCTTCGCTTCTACAGGAAGTCGCGAGGTTAGTCCTGTCAAGGACACACTGTTCTACAGAGGCACGTCCAAGGGATATTACCAAATTTAACATTTAACATTATCTACGTCGCGACTAGAGCGTTTGGTTCACATTGCAAGGGCAATGATATATCCAGACCACACCACGAGGAGGCGCTCTAAATCATGGTCCACCTATCAGGGTTGCTTTTCATAAGAAAAACCTTGCTGACATGCCAGGGTTGCATTCCGCGGGGAAGCCTTGCTGGAAGCACACACAAACACAATAGTAAAAGCACTGATTAATCCACGGAATATAACACACACACAAACGCGCAAAACGCTTCAAGGGTCGACTTATCATTTCTGACCGATGATTTCTTAAACCTTTTCCGATAATCTTTAGCATTCGATAGTCTTGCCATCTGAAGCTTCTTGGTTTCATTGTTATCCTCATATACACACACTTACCCTGTCCACACATAAACGCAATAAACAAAGAAATCATAAAAGACACTTACCTTATTAATTATACACTTACCTTATTGCTGTCCTTCTTTGTCCTTCGTTTCACTTCCGTTACGATCTTGTCCCTGATATTAGCAGGGGACAGGTCTGACCATTGATTTTGAAGGTCGAGCTGTTCCAGTTTACGCTTTATGACGACGAGACTAGCTTTCTTGCCGGTTGCCTCGCATAAGACTATTTCTACAGCCCAGTCCGAAGCAAATCTCCTATTGGAATCTTCCGTCCATTTGCGCCGTTGAAACGGCACACCGCCACGCATAACCGTCGAGACGCTTTCGAAAATGACTGATGGTCTCTGCTGGTGGTGGTGGTTAACGCTAGTTGGAACTTGCGAGAAATCTTGGGTCTCGACCCATGCGGAAGTTGGACACGAAGTTCCGGCCACCGGTCCCGTGGTTACGGGATCGAAGTCTGTGGTCTCGACGCAGGCTGCTGTAGGACACGAGGTTCCAGTGACTGGAGCTAAACAATAGTCGACTAATCGCATCGGCTCGCTAGAGGCCCGTTCAAAAGGTTCCATATTGCTGCCGGAGAACCGTGGCGGCAATGAACAGCTTCTTGTCTTGGATGTCGCCTGGACTGACACTGTTTGGTCAACCTCCGTTGACGGTGGCGCAGGTGTTTCCGACGCTTTTTTCCGTTTCGTCAACGATGCAATTCGTGCAGCACCCCGGGGCGCGTCGCCCAAGTCGTAATATATCGCTTCTGTGGTCGCTGAATGTCGTAGCTGGCGGGCGGTCTGCTCTCGAAGCTGAGGATGGTCTGTCGCCATCTGTGTTGCTATCCGTTTCCGATTCATCGTGGCATTGTATGTTCCGTACTTTGCCTGACAACCCGATTCGGCCCACACTCTGCCAAAAACTTTCCCTATTCTGGCAGAGTTGTAGGGTTTGCCCCCTTCACTCGATCCGTCAACAGGAAGAGAAACAAATGGGTGTGTGATTCCCCGAAATGACCTCAGGAGAAATTCTCTTACCTTTCTCAGAGAACGGTACTCGGGTAGAGTTAAGACCAAATTAAAAGGCCCTAACTGCGCCGTTTTGTGATCGGTGACCGAGAGCACAGCATAGCCCACACCACCCTCGGTTTGGTAACTGGGCGACGCAACCTCCGTCAGTGTCAGACCGGCGATGGCACTCGGCCTAGCTCCGCTCCTTACTATCATGCAGGCGATGATCCCTCGGACGTTGGAATACGTACTCGTGTCCGTGCACTCACTCAGTCTGGTGATGCACGACTGGACACAGGTACTATTCAACAGCAGCTCCATGTCTGGAGCCATAACCGAGGTGCGTTCCCTCGAGGCCTTTTCCACTCTGTCGGTCCTGCGTCGTCTCTGAACAGAGGTCCGAGTTCCCACGATGGACGCCAAGAAATCACGTAACACTGTTGCCTCCATTTTGCCTATATGCGACAGAGCTAAGAACTTAAAGAACTTCGCCAGATAGCCTAACAGACTCGCCTTCCATGCAGCACTCGTGCTACAGCCGATGCTCCTTCTGTTAGCTACGAACATGTCAATCCGATCTAAACTAGCGGCAGCGGCCGGGGACTCGGACAAATCGTGGAACTGTAAATATCTATCCACCGCCCGGGCGTATTCTAAAGCCCGCTCGGGCTTTGTCGAGCCGCCCCGTTCTGTAATCATGTGGTGTCTCCATTCGTTGGTAATGGAGGACACACCCCTCGGCCCTTCAAACACGGTCTTCTGATGGGGAGACACTGGTCTTTGCTCCTTTGTAGGTGGTACGTCTGGAGAAGGGCGACGGATTGCCGCATCAGACACGGACGAGGGAGAGCCGATGGACGAATTCACGGGCGATGTCTCTGGATGCTCAGGGCCGGTTTCGGAACCGTGCTGTGATGGATCGCGAACTCGCGAACTTGCCTCGGACCGTTCTTCACAATCAGGTTCAACTGGGATTGACCAATCTAAATGAGAAACGCGCTGTGCTCTACTCGAATCCGTTAGACTGGAAGGCGTACTGAAACTGTGAGCCGTTCTGAGATGGACCGGGATATTAGCAGTGATCGCTGCACACATCGGTACCGGACAGACTCTATACAATCGCCCTCTGTCGGTTCTTTCCTTCCCGTCCAACCTGCGATGGTTTGCAAAGAGACGGCAGCGGTACTCGCTGCCCAGAAGTCGAGCGTGCTGACTGACTATATGCTGCGTCAACCGCACAACAGCACTGCCGCACACGGGGCAGTGATATCGGTTTCGAAACTGTGACATTGTAGTCAACCACTTCTATGAAGTAAGTAAAACGGAAAGCGTAGGTGTAGAGATGACCTCTACTACAATTTTTTACTGACGTGTTAGTTAAGCGTATATTTCTATTTTTAGATTTCTATTTTTAATTTTACAGAAGCAGGTCACAATTTGGAATCCTTATTTTCATCTAATTTCCTTCATATGAAGCCTCGACTGTTAACCTGGAGCCGGGACAGAGGCAGTGTCTGGCGGATGGACAACCCCGTGTGTGTCAACGCTCTAGCTGAAGTAGGTACTAGATATACGGTTTAGCC